>VZSF01009962.1:0-302393 GCA_013398295.1 Chionis minor | reverse complement strand
GTCCCCCTCGCCCTGCCCCTCGGCTGCCTTCACCTCCTCGAGGTGGGCGGACACCAGCGCGGCCTCCCAGCTCTTGGCCCCTTCCGAGGCGGTCCCCGCTGAGGCGACCCCGCCGGGCTTGGGCTGCTTCGGGCCCATGGCGGTGAGGGCGGGCGGGCCGGCTGGCCCCACGCGTTGCCGTGGCGACCGGCTCCCGCGGGGCGATGCCTTCCGGCCGCGCCAACCGGCGGGGCGGTTCGGTTCGTGCCGTGCCGTACGCGCCTCCCGCCCGCGGGCAGCGGCCGGGCCCCTCCGCCGGCAAGAGCCCGGTGCCCGCCCGAGGGAGCGGGCCCCACCTGGGCCGGCAGCGGCCACCTCACCTCGCCGCCGCCGAAGCGCCCTGGCGGGGCTTCTGGTGGGTCGGCGAGGAGCTCGCTGCCCTTCGGCCGCATCGCGCCGCCGCCCGGAGGGGCCTCCAGCACGGCCGCCCCCAAGGAGAGGCTTGGCCGAGGCTGTGCAGGAAGGGCGCGGGCCGTGCGGAGGCGCACCGGCGCCCAAGGAGACGCCGCATCTCAAGGGCTGCACAGAAACCGGCCCCGGCGGCGGCTCTCGGCGGGCCCGGGCGGGAGTGGGTCCGGGCCCGGGCCCAGAGCGCGGCCGCCGGCGGAGCGCGCAGGTGCGGGCCGGCTCCCTGGCCGGCATCGCTCCCCAAATACTACCATATGTTACGGCGCTGGGAGCAGAAGGGGAGAGAGGGGAGGCACAGTTGGGAGAAAGCAGGAGAGCTGCCAAGATAAAGAATTCATTACAGAGGAGTCATGTCGTGATCTCACGCTGGAGACGAGTGAAATATTCTGTGTGATTTAACATTTGGTGAAAATATCCCAAACCACATGCTGCCCTGCCCCCACCCCCTTGTACCGACCGGGGCTGCTCAGAGCTTCCAAATCTTTATTTTAATTTTGCTGGAGCCTTAAAGCCCTGCTGTGCAGTGCATTATTGCTTTAGTCAGAATTTCATTCTGGGGTGATACCGACCTAATGTATGTGCTAAATAAAACACCTTTAATTACACAGTTTTAGTGGAGAAGTAGGAATTTAGGTTCATAGGGGACGTAACAGGCAAGTCTCATACTTAGTTTGCAGATGGGTATCTTCCCCAGGTTTGCAGACAGTGATGTAGCTTTTAACATGGGAAAGCTGCACAGTAGATTTGCCAACATCCATAAACATTTTTCCCCACCCTGTTTCTTGGCTGGTGTCCATTTTTTTCTTTTTGAGGTTTTCTTTTGTTGTCCAGAAAAAAAATCAGACTTCAATTGTTCACAGAAACAGGCAGTGTGACATTCCCACCATACCCTTGTTCTTCATTAAAGTCTTGGATATGCAGCCTGTGCCTGCCGAGGAGCACTGAGAGAGTACGGAAAGGAAGAACAAGGCAGGATTACCAGTCAATGCAGCAGAACAGGACAGAGGTATGGGGCAGAATGCACAGATAACAGTGCCAAATAACCTTCTTGGGAACCACCCTTCTGATTTTTCATGGCTTAGATTTCAGGGCTGGATATAAGCTTCAGGAGGACCAATGGGAGAGGGTTGTGCACCCAAATCCTAATGGTATGGCTGGAAACATGCACTACTGTGATGTCCGTGGGAGATGACAACTGCTTAATTATGCCCACACCTGGATCTGTATGCTCAGGATTGTTAGGAAGGTTAAAAACCAGGAAGAATGTTGTCAGTCTACAAAAAGCTCTGATAACACAAACAGTAGCTGTGAGAACCATGACCTGGCCTGTTTATTGTGTGTTTGCTTGGATGAATAACCATTATTTGAAGGAAATTGTTTTGTTCTGCTGCTTACCATTTTAGTAAATGCATTTAGATAACTTGCTGTTTATTGTTGTTGGATGCTGTAGCAAATAGTGAGTCAAGCTGAAGTAGGACAGCCAATTGCTGGGAGTTACACCAGTTCATTTAAAATGACCTCCAGCGCTCTCCCAAACAAAGGAGATAAAGAAATTCTATTTATTTCCTATTACAAAGGGCC
The DNA here is from genome assembly GCA_013398295.1 of Chionis minor. Classification (NCBI taxonomy): domain Eukaryota; kingdom Metazoa; phylum Chordata; class Aves; order Charadriiformes; family Chionidae; genus Chionis; species Chionis minor. The sequence goes on along the minus strand of VZSF01009962.1, from coordinate 300,365 downwards.
CTAGTGTATAGTCCTAAAATAGGTTCAACAGTAGTGAAGTCAGCTAAAGACGTCTCCTGTTTGGCTGCTTGTCCCTGTCCACTCGGTTGTGCTGCCAAAGATGCTTGTAGGCCAAACTGTAAACCAGATCACTGAAACGCTCTTGGTTAAATCCTCCCACAGACAAAGGAGACAAATCAAAAATATTGGGAAACTACAGCCTTTGTTTCCTCCAAATGGTCTGGACTATAAAACACCCAGTTGTCTCTGAGCCATCTGAAAACCTCCAGCTTCCTTCTGAGAACTAAAAGATGAAGTTGCTGCAATCTTAAAACTTGTATTAACAAAACTGAATGTAATTCAACTATACTGATAAGCCACAGATGAGAAGAATAGGCAAATTAAGGCTCCAGAGAGCAATACACAGTTTGCGGTACCTTCTGCACAAAAAAAGGATGTGCATATGTAAGCCTGACATTTCCATGTAGCAAAATATGGTCTGCCATTAGTGCAAGAGTTAATGGACGAATCTATGATGACTTTGTGTATGACAAGAATATTTATGGTGAGATTTTCAGGGAGAGTGGCAACCTAAAAATCATAAAGTCATCCTTTTATTTTCTGACTTATTAGAAAACATAGTGTGTGAATACATGAACAAATGAGAATGGAGTAACCAAAGCTGTGAATTTACAATACACTTGCAATTCTGAATAATAAAAATCTATGTAAACAGAAGGTAGCTTGACTTCCCTGAAGAGGGATTAACTACCCTGTGTATTCTGAATTTGCACAGCAGGGTAAGAAAGCATGCATGGTTAGTACTGCAGAGCAGCTAGAAGCAATAACATGTTCCTGTGCCCACACTTTTAGTAATATAGAAGGAATGTTTAAAAATTAGGTATACCCTTTACCTCCTTCAGGAAGAAGAAACATTGGTTGCATTTTATTTTAGGGTGACTTAAAGAACATTTGCACTTACTTGTTCTCCCGTAAAGTGTGGGGAGTGGAAAGGCATTACTAGTTGTAAAAGTCATCTCTTCTCTACTTGATTTCCTGAAAGACTACATTTGACTAAAGAACTAGCAAAGGTTTTGGATCTTAAATAATTAAAGCCTGAATTGACTGAGAGGGGGATTAATTTTAATTATGCTTGCTTTTCCTTTAAGTGCTTGACAAATATTTGGAAAAAAACGATCTTTTCAGTAAGAACCATCAACTTCTCACATTCAGTTGAGAAGTGAGCAAAGTGTCCTCTTTGCTTGAGTCCTTAAGAACACACTCAATTGCTTTATATTGCTTTCATAAGATTTAAATGTTTCTTAAACAGGGAGGCTTCCTGAATTATGGCTTCAGAAAGCTGTTTCCGTTTTAGAAAACTTTCCAGAAAGTTGTCTCGAACAGCTAACATGACCTTCAGCACTACTAAGGAAAACAGTCCTTCATATACTTTATATTTCTAAAAGAAGAAAGATATTAAAAATAAAAAAGTGTACTTTTTTTTTTCTTTTAAATTTTAATAGAACATTGTTCGGTCCTTTTTCCCCTCAAAAAGTAGGAAGGGGAAGAACATAAAATTCATTTTGCTTTCCTTTCCAGTTTCACAGCACTGCAGCATCTGGGCTGGGAACAGCTTTTGCAACCCCCCAGGACACAACTGTCTCACAGGTTACACGGATTTGGCAGCTATGGCATGTGTTTCCACAGCCTCCCTGAACTCTCACATACCAAGCTGGATGTAGGAGGTCTTTGCCTACAGTTGCTGCTCTGGCCACCAAATGATTCCTTATAATTTATTTCTCGGTTTCTATACTTGTTTATATAATTTGCATAAAGCTTCCCACATGGGCTGCATTGGCCTCGTGGATGCAGACCAAATATCTGTCTTGGCTTCAGGATCTAGAAAGCTTATTTCTACATTAATAAATTATAAGTCCACATGCCCTGTAAGGGACAAAGGTTAAGATGAACATAAATATATTAATGCCCTTCCCTTCTGAATGTGGCATGGTGCGCTTATAATTTTTCTAGCGCCAAAGATCAGTAATTTTTTAATTAGACTGAGTGCTAACCATAATGAAACAATGAAAGAAACTCTCCTCCTCAGATTGTAACAGGCCTTCCTAATAAGATAAGGGTTACTAGATGGTTTCTGAACTGTGAGAGCATGCAGGGATGGTTAGAGAGAAAGGGAACAGCGAAATTGTAAAGACAATACAATTCAGCCAAATCCATCTGCCACATGGCAAGGCCTCCCCTCTGATGCTGGGCACTATACGCACAAATTAATAGACCTAACCTATTTAAGCTTGCCTATCTAATAACGTGACCAAAATCAAAGCAAGTTGTAGATAGCCCCTTCTCCCTCCAGCTCTGGCATTAGTGTTGGCCTGGTCAGTAATTTTTTATCTTCACTCAAATATTTTCCGTCAAGCTGAGTTACAAATGTGTGTAGCCGCTGTTGTTTATCACAAGCATAACATGCCGAACAGATCAAACTTCCTTTATATATACAAATAAGTTTACATTTAAAAGTCTCCACCAACTTTGTTTTACTGGGGAAAAAAACTTACAAGGCCCTGCACTTAATTTTGGAAAAGATGCTTTCGTAGTCTGCTCTCTCCTACATGCATGCATGTGCGAGGAGAATGCTTTTTCCTCTCTATAGCCAATGGTGTAAGGATTTCTGGCAAAGCTCGAAATGAAATCCATTATCATCTGTCAGTAAAATGACTTCCAAATTCCAGCTGGATGCTGTGCAACAGTCTCTTTAAAGAAATACTCCCTCTGCATTTGGTATTGTAGTTCTACTGTCTCTAGGTAACTGAATTTTGGAAGCAGTTCAGTGCTGCCAGTCAGCAAAAAAGTCCAATTTCAGATATCTCAGGCTTTACTCCTGCCTCTTCCAAAACAGATCACAAGGTTTTATTCTTCTCCCTAATGAAATAAATTCACAGAAAACATTTTCCCACCCTTGCAGAAAGCCAAACTCCCCACCCCCACCCCATTCCCTTGCACTTTCAAATCCTGTATCATTGCCTGGTTTCTTCTGGCATAAAAGGAGTGGTTTCCCTAAGGTTAGAGGGTCCTCCATGAAGATCTGCTTCTGTAGCTCTCCTGGCTCTTACCAGGGTAGAGAAAGGGAGTCTTACACAGTAGTGCTGAGCACTAACCACTAAGCTTTCTCAACAGCCAAACAAAGCAAAGTCTAAATAAGTGGAATTTGAAACATTATACCTTTACTAGTGCAAAAATAAAAATGTTTCTAATCCATTAAAAACAAACACTAACACCATGGAGGGTAGAGAGACCGGAGATGTGTGCCAGAGTTTGCACTGAAAATATTGATAATAAGTGGTGGAAAGACATGGTGTGTTTGTTTAGTTTTTAAAGGAGAAGAGATTATTTATAAAAATACATGCAATCTGAACTGGAATTGGAGTAATTAAATGGCTAGAACCATAATTCTTTGGCCTTGGTATCCTAATTCTGTGAACTCATATTTGAATGGTTTTTAACTGAATTTTCTGAGGATAATGTCAAATAGTAGACTAACTAAATTGCAGCAATATGTATTATTCCGAAACTGTTGCTTCAACTTTAATTCTCCCTTCTTTCTTTCCAAGCTGTTTCCCTGCGCACATACGCTCCCCAGTAGATCTCGTTCAATGAGTGGGTTTTGGAAAGAAACGCATGGAGTAATGACTATTTCCTGCCTTATTTTGGCACCTGTCTCTCTCAAGTCCTACTTGTGCCTAAAATGTGCTTTATAGAACAGCCATGATTAAACTTCCCAGTCCTAGGACTGTACCCCGAAACACTGTCATGCCTTACCTTAGCATCCACTAAATCCTTTTCTTATTCTGCATCTCCAAAATTCAAGCTAGACCCCAATCCCCAGAAATACTTCACCCTGGCTAGTACATACCCCTGCCTGGCTTAGCAGACCGTGGCACCGTAAAGTCTGAGAGCCAACATCTCCCAGCAGTGGCAGGAGCAGATCTTTCACGTTAGAAAGACCAGCAGCTCTCCTGAAAGTCCTTGCTTCTAGATGCAGCTGGTCCCTGTGATCTGTGATGCACTTGCCAAGCACCCCAGCCTGCAGCTCCAGACACAGGGCTCCAACAAAAGTATTTGTGCAGATGTGGTCCTGCCTGGGCCGTCCTCATCAGCTGTGCTGGAGTGTCTCCTTGCTTGCGCTTCATCGAGCACCCCACAACCACCATTTTTCCCAGGCAACATACGAAATAAAAGCGTACAGGGAGGCTGGGTACTGCGGTGCCTAATGAGTTGAGTTCACAACCTAGAATTTGTCCAGCCATCCTGTAGAAACTCCTATAGGTAATTTGGGAATTTATTTATTCCTGAGGGCATCAGGATCTAGGCCCGAGCCTATATAGTGCCCCCTGCAAGTGCTGTAGCCCCAGATATTATTGGGAAAAGCACGGTGAGAACCAGGTGATGGGGATGAGCAGGCTACGAGCAGTCCCTGTCTGCCAGGGCCTCATCTTGCACCCTCCTGCCGAGATAAGTGAGAGGTGGAAAGTATTATGAAATGTGGCTTACCTCTGTGGAATTACCTGTAATGGAGTATTATTCTTCAGCTTCTTTGGGTGCACACTGTGCAAAAGTAACCACAAAACCATTTCCTGTCCCCAAAGTCTGCATAGGTATCCTGTGTGCAAGATTTTAGTGAGTCTTAACAATGTGGAAAGTTGAAAGAATTTCTACTGTCTTTGCTTCTGCAAATAACAGCAAAAACAAGGCCCTGTCAGATTTTCTGCATTTCTTAAAAAGTAGCTCTTTGAAGGAGAGCAGATTTAATTTAAAATTCTCAGAAAGCTAATTCTGTATTTAAAGTGCAAATGAAATAATTTTTGGAAAGGTAAACAACATTTTCATCCCCATCAGATGCTAACTCCTGCTTTCATGTAAAAGCTCCACTTACTACTGACAGGTGTTGTTTAATGAATAAAAGTTGCAAAGAAGAATCATTAACACCTTATCATCAACATAGTAGAGCTTCTGCCATGACCTAAGGGTTTAGTAAGTTTTAAGGAAATAAAATGCAGCAAGTATTCACATTTTGTCATTACAGAGATCAGCTTTAAAAGGACTTCTAATCGGCACTTTTCTTAGTTAACAAACTGTGTTAGCCCTAATTCCCATCAGCCAAATTCTTTAATTCACATTGACAGCAGTCAGAATGAAAAATCAGGCCTTTTTCCATCTCTCTCCATCTCATTACTTCAGACAAAGCAAAACATTTACTGTGGCAGGGCTGCATAATGCTGAGGGCCATCAATGTATATGAAAAAATGTATATGAAATAAATGAAAAAGTGTATGATTTAGCTAAAGTCTGGCCATGCTCTCAATGTATTGACCTGCCTGTGCCAGTGTTTTCAGATCAGGCCACCCTTAATGCTTATTTTGTATCTTGCGATTTTCAAGAGACGTACTAGTCAGTGTTTGAAAATAATGTGCAGAGATGTGAGATAAACAGCTGAGCTCAGCAGTTTGGCCCAATGTGCTGGCTGTGGTGTCTGAACACTAATTCTCTTTTACGCAAATATATTCTGAGTACACAAACATCATAAAGTCATTGTGACTGTCTGTGATCAGGTATGACAAAGTAAGACTGATGAAAATGAAAGAAAGAATTTTTTAGCTTTCTTTAAAATATGTGTTAAAGGCCAACAGAATGCTTTTTTGGTGAACGCGACTTCTTCCATTTGCCTTGAATCATCTTTGCTTTTCTTTGTCATCCCACAAAATCCTGTGATGACTAAGCAATAATGATTTAAAGAAAGCACTGATGAATTAGTTATTTTTACTGGAAACTCCCATCAGTAAACCTTGAGTGCCATTACTACCAATGTGGATCAATGAAGTGCAACTTGTCTGGTTTCCTCTTATGCAAAAGTCTGACATTTGCGAGATTTATTTGAATTTTTTTTTAAAATATTTTGCAACACCAACTATTGCTTTCCAGGACAGAAAATTAATGAACTGAAATTGAAAGGCTGTCTTCTGGTCTAATGATGTTTAGACAACACTAGAAAGACAGATCTATGCCACCAAGAAGTGTGAGAGTTTGGGTGTAATAAAAGGCTACTCTGAAACTGAATCACTCCTAGGGTAGTTTTCATTTCAGAGGTGATGGAATTTTATTTTGGAGATCATAACATAGCTTTTGCACAAAAGGTTCAATCAGCACCTTCTGTTCCTTTTTAGAGCTTAGTACTTGGGATTCCAAGCTGGTGCAAATATACCGCTGTTATTTTGGGGCAGTAAGCTAGCTGTGGGAAAAGCCGATCGGTTCTGAAGCAAGGAAAATATTGACTACGAAAGCTCAACACTTACCTCATTCAGACCTTACCATCAGAGTTCGAGTAATTTAAGATGCTTCCAACAACAGGCTGAGGCCCAGATCTGTAGGCAGTTAGCTCCCCAGATACCTTGAACGATCTGAGCTTATGTACCTGGCTCACACACCTTTGGCCACACATCCTGGATCACTGGAGGTATACTCACGTCTAATTAGAGGGCTGTCTAACATGGCAAAACAGGGCAGACTGAGCTGGCTTACCCTTCTTTTCTGACCAGAATGAGTGGATTAGCAACACGCAGTAGATATGAGTGGCAGCACTTCTCATCCAGTGGTTCTAATAGATTTTAATGAAACATTACTCAGTTGATCCACTACATGTACTAGGATGATGGTCAGATCAGAGACTTGGAGATCTTTACTGCCGAGCACAGTGGAATTCCCTGCAGAAAGCACTATCCTTTTTGCTTTTCAGAAGTACAGCAAAGTGATGGAAAGCTTTACAGTGCCGTAAACCAAATTCTTTGCTTGTGAGTGTTCATGAGAAAGGACTATTGATGGTGCAGCTTGGCCTTTGGGAGGCGTTCCTCAAGGCTGCATTTATGCCATCATTGGTTATTTCATCAACTAACCAGGAACAGTGTGGTTTTCTGAAAGAATGAGTGCATTCCTATTCCTCATTTTATCTATGGAGGGGATGTCAAGGCCTGGAGAGAACAAAGGAGGGAGAGAGCTCAGAACCCTGGGGCATGCTGCATCACTGCCGCTACACAGAAGCAAGCAGTCCATGTAGCTGGAAGCGTGATGAAGGGTGAGAAGGCACTGAAAGGCAGTCGTTTGAAGCTGGGAGAAAATAATTACAGTTCTCTCCATGCAAATACACTGCTAATGGGGCATGATACTGGTGGGGCATGGCAATATTACCATTAGGGACGGCGCTATGTGTTTAACGTCTTTTTAAACTGAGATATCTTGACCTGCCTTAACCCATTTGTTTGCCCATCCTCCCATGCTGGGCTCTAGACCTCCACTTATATATTTGGAATTTAAAGAATTGTTGAAGGAAGGAAACATTATGCGCAGACTTTCATCCATTTGTTATCCTCCAGTCAGTGGGGAAATAGAATGTTTTAATCGAGTTTTGAAAGGCTCGTGACCTAGACAGGAAGCCCTGGAAATCATTTGTATTAGACTTTTTAAAAGAATAGCTTATCAGTCTGATAAAGATCAAGCTGGGGATGTCTTGCCCAGATGCTTTCTGGGATATTTATGAGGATTTGATGATGGGTGCTTCAAAAAGCCTGCGGTGGGGTGTTTTTTGTTGTTGCTTTTGGTTGGTTTTTTTTTCTTTTTTTTCCAAAGAATGTAAGACACTTCTATACAGTAGTATGTCTAAAATATAATTTGAAGAAAGAAAAATAGAATAAGACAATACAAAGCTAGTTGTAATGTTAAATATCCATATTTTCAGTGGTTCTATATGCATTTGTAAAGCTAGAGCTGCAAAACTCAGGCTAGATTCTTGATGGCAGTTTTCTACACAGTGAAAGAGCCAGACTGTTCTCCTCTAAGCTAACAGATGTTCAGTACTTTGTATCTATGAGAAGTACAAGCACAGAAATGCAACCATCAGTGTGGGAGACTGAAGCCCTTCCTAGATGGAACAGAGAACTAGGCTCCTTCATGGAAGAGAATATATGTGTTACGGAGTTAGCCCCTCTGCTATCACTTCAACTGCACTTCAGATGAAGGCTACCCACCTGGACCAGAAACAGGGGGATGACAGTGTACATGCTGAACCATGAAACTATAATATGTGATCGTTGGTTGTTTCAAACTTAGGCTCACGACCTAGAGCTCTGGAAAACACTCATAATTTTAATATTCTGCCAAACCCAGTGAAAGGCAGGCTTGTTACCCGAGATGGAGCTTGTGGTAGCTACCTCGATTATTGGCTAGGTGGCAGTAGAGGTTATTTATGTATTAATACATGCGTGCACTATTTACCAATTTGAAATTCAGCTCACTGTACTGGTGAAAAAGTTTCTGTTATCACAGATCTGCTCGTCCCTATGCTACTGCTCTTATGCACTCTCTTACGTCCAGCAAAAAGAAATTTTCATAAGGATGGCTCACTATTTACCTACACTCTTTTTTCACATTCGTGGAATGCAAAACCAAACACCATTTGCATGGCCCTTTTCAAGAATAAAGTTCTAATTAACATGATACAAATCAACCAGATGTCTACTGCTCCAGGACAGGCAAAGCCTGTTTTCTCTCAACTCCCCAGTAGACTCCCAATTTATGTATTTCCAGTGGTCACTGCTCTCTTTCTACTGTAGTGGGTTTGGGCAGGGTATGGGCTGCAGTTTGCTGGTGTAGTGATGTGGGCTCACGGCACGATAATTAATCCTCTTCAGGGTGATGCTGGTGAGCAGCCAATAATGCTGGGAGCAGGAGCAGCTGTGCCAGCACCACGACTCTTACAGCCAGTCAAGGAATGTCATTCAAGATGGTGGTTTAACTCTTCCAGCAGAACGCAGCCTTCTGTCAGCACCAGACTCTGTGTGTGGACAGTCACACCAGCAGAGTGGCTGTAACTGGAAGGAGATCTGCAACACCAGTCTCCAGCCCGCTGAATGCCAATATTGTAGGGGTAACACAGCCCAGCCTGGGTGAAATGTCTTTTGGAGACTCAAGCAATGCGCTGATCCCATCATCAAGTCAGAGACCACCAGGTTGACTTGGGTTTGGACCTCTCAACAGGAATCAATGCAGCTTGATGAGAATATGAGACTCCTGTCTCTGGCTGGGATGATAGGTTTCCTGGGGCCTCCGGGAATGGACACACTGCTGTTTAGGCTTGGGTCTGGGAAACCTGAGGCCCAGAAGAGCTGATTTACATCCTCCAGCTCCTCTTCCTCGGTCCGGTGCACACAGTACCCTGTGGAGCCCTCTGCCGTAGCTGGAGCTGGTGCCTCTCTGCGGCGGCAGCTGCCTTCAGCCCCGCTGCTTTGCCGTACCACCTGTTGGTAGATGCACTCTCACACACAGCCTCCAGTCCGGGGAGATTAGACCCATTCATATCTGAAATGACTACCGAGGGGTGAACTGTTAAAACGGTTCAGCCCCCTCGGTGCTGCTCCCCCACGGACCCCTGTCCCTCCTGCGCAGCTGCCCCCCCCCACCCTGGAAGCCCCTCGGAGCAGCTGCTGTCCGTCTGGCTGCCCTGGCCTCCTTGTCAGCTGTTTGATGTCACCCATCAATCTTCCATCTTTCCCGCAAATCTCTGATTATCGAGTTTCACATTTCCAGGACTCCGGCCGTAAAGCCCCTTTCACTGGTATAATTAGTAATTAGAGGAAAAATGTTAGCAAACTCCTCTTGGCATAAACAGACACTCAATCCCCATCTGTCAGGTCAGGAAATTCACATTAGGGCGAAGGCCTGATACAGATTTTTCTATCTGAGGTGAGTGACCGCACATGCTCTGCACTACTTAATTAAGCTGGCCACATGACAACGAGCAAGAGCTATTTATAAGTGATCGCTTCGATTATAAACAATTTTCGGTGTTTTGAAAGTCATCATGTCTTTCCCGCTAGGAGTTCCCATGGGCTTTAAAAGAAATGGGCTCTCTCAGCGATGCTCAGCAACCCTTGATAAGGAGACGGGGTCGTTAATGGCTGGTGTTCAAGTCCATGGTCTTTTACGGTGCTGCATTGCTGACATGACACCATTCAGAGGACTCCCCCTATCATTCAAACGAGGTAAAGCAGACTGAGGACTGGACCTCTTCAGTACAGCAAACTGTACTGCATGATGTACTGCAGCGGGCAAAGCTGAACGCAGACTGGTTCAGACTGGAAACAAGGCCCCACATATTTAATGTGGAACACTGCTAATGGCTGGGGACAATTACCAAGTGTTGTGATGAACGCCCTTTTCTGGAAAGCTTCCAGGCAAGATTGGATTTTTTTTTTTCCTGCTGTAACAGATGCTATAGCATGAAGATAAGCTAATTTAGGCAAGTCCTATGCCTTGTGTTAGGCAGGAGGCTGGAGCAGATGATCACAATGGCTTTTTCTGGCTTTATCATCTGTAATGGAAGCAAACAATGCCAGCCAGGCCCTGCCTAATACATAACTTGAGCTCCATGCATTGTTGTTTCCTACAGCACATGCTCTGGTCTTGTTTGGCTCCTCTTAAGAACTACTTTTTTCCCTTCTGCAGAGGAGAGAATTCCTGCAGAGGATCAAGCCTCTGGTCTTTCCATAATTCTCTGAGGGAAAGCCAGAGGTTGTCCAGCTGGGCAAAAGCTCAGAAGCGGTTAAGCTCAGAAACCCTTTTGTGGGGTTTCTGTTTCATTTATAGGTGTTGGTGCAACCAAAACAAAGATAAACAAGCCAAGTCTGTGGCTGCATTCCATTCCTGGAGTTGGGCAGACTATAAATGCAAAACCCCAGCACCACAACCAAGGCAATTCTTTTGTGCCCAAAGTTTCGTGTTGCTTTGTAACCCAGTCCTGCCTGGCCTGTCCAGAAGTAAAGCGATCTCTTTCCAGGTTTCTGAGGCAAATTAGACATAGCAGCACATGGTTGTTTCATGTATAGGCAGAGAAGCTGGGCTTGCTTGAGCCACACTTGGGTAAGGAGCCATTACTAAGCAGGAACTGGAAAATATGATCTGATTCTTCAAGCGCCACTTAACTTTAAAGTACCCAGGCCACTGTATAGCTTAAATGGACCTACCTATAGGAGCTTGACAGGGATAGGGTGAACCACAGCTGCTGGGGTGGAGTGGAAAGGAGGAGTTTCTAGAGAAGGAGAGAACCCCTGAAAGCTGTATGAGATGTTTCTTATCATAGGCATTTTCTTTGCAGAGCACAGACAATTATTTTTTTGTTGGAACCATTTCCAGATGTGCTGAACACCTTGTCTCAAGGTACTAAAAATCAAAATGGACATTGAGTTCACTGTTAGATAAAAAATAGAAATTAATACAGCATCACAGGAGAACGTGTAAGAAAAACAGAGTTAAATTCTTACAGTAGCATAATGTTATACTTTTGACCTGCTGCATGCCTCACAATGCTGACCTTATTTTAAAAAACTTAAAAGTCTTTGACCTTAACAGCTTAATAGTATTCTTTTAAAATATTTTCCTGAGTTTAGGTTCCTAGGGCTCAAAGAGGAAAGGTGAACCTGAGGAAAAATAAACCAGTCATGTAGGATCACACTGACATCCTTCACTCCACAACTGATAACTTCAGATCACTTTCAGCAGCCCCTGTCACTTGAGCTAACTGGAATAACTGGTAACAGCAGAGGTTTGCTATTTGGTAGATGAATGAGCATTAATAAGGGATGAGGTTATACAATTTATACTACCACATACTATTGGCTTTCTGAGAGACTCCATGGCAAGGGAGGAGTGGTGAGATGTGAACACTGTTCTGATGGGGACTGTGATCAAAGGGGATCCCCTCTGCCAGCTCCAAACAAAGTATGATCCTTGTACCCTATCTCTGTTCCTTGGTCCTTGCTGCAGTTCTGTCTTTTCCCCTCCCTTTGATACATGTTGTAGTTCAATCCCTTCTCCCCATCCCTGCCCCAGTTTCTTGGCTCAGCTTGTCCCTGACTCCCTTCTGTGATTTGTTACCAACATTGACTAGTTTCTCAATCAAAGTTTCTCTGCTACTCTGAGCTTACAATAATTTCTCCCTACCTGCGTTTCTCACAATCTCTGTTGCTTTGTACAACTCCAGCTTCCCACACTTGGCGTTCACCCTCTTTTCTGCCTTCCATACTCTGCTCTCTCTCCAGCCTCTGGGTTTATCTAGGCCAACTCCTTTACCTTGAACACAACTCGTACTAGAACTGATCTCTCTCCTGCCACATCTTTTCATCTGACAGGTTTCCAATATAGCTTGTGACTCCAGCCTTCTTCCTCCTCATATTCATCCTCCTCTCTTCTTGTGAATGTAGCCTTCCCTTTTCCTCAAATCCCTGCCCTGAGCATTATCCAAACAAGTCCTGCTTGCAGTTTCTATGCTCCAATCAATTTCCAGCTCTGTATCAATTGATTTTTATTCCTTCCCTCTCCCCTCCACATCTGCTTCCATTGAGTAGGTCCTCTCCACCATGTTTTCTGAGTGCCAGTTACAGATCATCGCAATCCCGAGGGAGTCTCTCCTACCACTATTAACTCTAGGAGCAGTGTCTATAAGAAGCAACCTACTTGACTTCTTATGCATGCAGAGCATGCACAAAATCCTTGGTGGCTTCACCTGCATAGCTCTGACCTGTGCATATAAAAATGTGACCTTTCCAACTCGGAGAGGCTTTGATAGCATACACAAGGAGAGAAAGAGGGACACTCCTGACGCAAAAGCCATTCCTTCTGACAGGACCACATATTCGTTTTGAACGTTAGTACCACTATGGCTTCTGAAATAAACAAATGTATCAGAATGTGTCCAATGTGAGAAAAAAAAAAAGTCCATAATTTCATTTTTCTGGTTTTTAAGTTAATTTTTCTTATCATGAGTGTCTTCTCATGAGTATGGCAATGACCGGGGCAGGTTAGGGACAGGGAGGGAGAGGAGAAGGCAAAATAAGTGGAGACTTGAAAAGGAAGAAATCTATGCCAAAGGTGTCTATGTCTTCCTTTCTTTATCAGCAGTTGCAGTAAGTCTTTAACAAAATATAGTTGTTATGGTACTCTCTTTACCCCTCTGCTTGTCCTGTCTCCTCCTGCTTTATTCAATCCCTTCTCTAATTCCTTGTCCACATCTTTATTCTTCAGTTCTGTACCTGTTTAATCTTCTACTTTATCTGCTTATACTCTCTTTGCACTTTATTTTGTTTTTCTTTCCTGCTCTACCTCTTAATTATCTCCTAAATCACTTCTCTTGGCTCCTTTTCCCTCATGTCATAATTTTCTTCCCCCATCAATCTGCTCCATGGAATAACTCTGGCTATGGGAAAAAAAAAAAAAAAAGAAAGAAAAAAAGCCAAGAACAATAGCTATAAGGCCAGATGTCTGGACATCAGCGTTCATTTATGCTCTTATTTTTGGTCATACACAAAATGTGCCCAGCTGTTGCACTAAGCCCTTTAAGCAATCAACAAATCCCTGTTCTGCCTGCCCTGAATATATTCATGCATAGAACCCCATCTGGAATTGCTCATCTCTTCTCAGGTCCTCTTAAACTACCTTATACTTCTGGGTCTGATTGAAGAAAGGATTTTATAAAGAATATTTTGAGAAAATATGAGCAAATCTCATCATCTTAGTTGGAAATCTCTTCAATTGACACCATGTTTTCCACTGTGAAAGCAGTGTGTGTTTCCCCTTCGTTGTCCTCTGTCCTCTCTATCTGTCCCTCCCTTGCTTCATCTCAATTCCTCCATGTATTACTGCTGTGCTGCACATTTGCTTGAGAATGTGTCTGGTTTGTCTATGTTTGAAAACCCCAGGCTGCTTAGTGGTAACACCTGTCCAGCTAGTTAGAGAGGGTGCAGATCTAATGGGGACTGTGAAGGGAGGCAGAGGCAGCTCTCTCCATTCAGCATGACACTGAGGGTTAATAGAAGGAAAATATTGATGTTTTATTAAATTACTCCTATACGTCAGATCATATAACATGCCCAAGATCTAAACAATGATCCTGTTCTGGAGGAATGTGAGGTTCAGACTGATGAGATAAACCGTTTGCTGGAATATCTCTCTGAGTTCACTAAATTGCTTCCCTTATTTAATTACAAATTAATTGAAAACACTCCTTAGCCAGCAGAACAATACTTAAAACCTGATTTGTTGATAGTATCCTAATCCTCTTTAATATTCCCGTAGACTCTCCCATGATTATGTCATCAATTTTACACTTTTTTAGACTTTGGCAAAACCTTTTATGCAGGACTCATTAACATAAATAAGAGAAATAGCTGCAGCCCTGGGGTACACAAAGACTTATTAATCCCAGCCAGGATGATGCTGACATAAATAACAAAGTGGCACACCTGCAACTGATGTAAATTTGATAGCGGAGACAGCATCAGCACTCAGACTGAAAAGATGTAGCAGAAAGAGGAGACGAGTATTTGGACAGGAAGCAAATGAAATCTATGCAGGAAGAGGCTGAGTTAAGAAATTAGTTGAATTTAAAGCATCAAGAGGGTCACGTGTCCTCTGCCTGCTACATTTCTAGTCTTCAATCAGTACAAGATTACTCACATTGCTGCACTTTTCAGTGCTTAGCACAGTCTTTCCCTTGATATTCCAAAGGAGGCAGAGTATGCCTGAAGCAGACAGCTCCACTGTGTGGTAGAAAAACCTGGCCAACAAAGAGGAAAATCAGAGTTTACTTTCAGTGCCCAAGAAGCAAGTTGCTAGTTTTTCAGCTGAGCCTCTCATTTGGGGTGATGTCTGTTTGCCTGCTGTGAAATGCTTTGTAAAAACAATAGAAATGCAAATATAGCAGTGATAAAGTATTTAGCAATATCAAATTCTTACAAAATGTCTGTCAGCCAGCGTCACAAAGTATTCTTACTCAGATAGCCCAACACTATAAATTCGAACCACTGTCCACTACCCTTCACCCAGATAAAAGCTCCTTCTTTCCCTTCTGTCCTACACCTGACACTTTTCCTGAAACAGTAGTCATGTAAACAACTTACATGGTGTACCAAAAAGGCTGGCGGATCTGGGCAATTTTGGACATCATGATGGAGGAAAGATAAAGATCTGGAGATACGTGATCTGGATTTGTCAAAGCACTTTCTCTAGCTTCAGTGGGGACAGGATGCAGGGTAGAGGGGATGCTTTGTGCAGGTTGGTCCTGGCTATTTTTTGAGTCAAAGGGAAAAAGTTGAAGTCTACTAGGCATGTGGTACAAATCCCAGGACCCTGGGGACATGTGGTTTCAGGAAGATGCTCCTTGAGAAGGCAAGTACTCTCTTTACACTCCCATCTCTGCAGATTTGTTTTCAAGTATAGCCCCCTCCTAGTACATAACAGCGATCTGCTTCTGAAGTAATGAAAGTATGAATTGTAATGGCACAGTGGCTAGGTCCCTGTAAAAGTCACACCCTGATGTAGGTGGTAAAGGCTGAGTTACTACCATTGTATGAATACCAGACCCCTCAGAAGACATTTAGTTAGTTCACAGATGGGCATAGTTCAGAGGCTTCTCTGAATTATGCCCATCTGTGTTGTAGATCTGGAAAGCTGAGACTGCATGTGCTGAGTTTTCCAGATAACCAGGTCTCTTACCATAGAGGAACTGGAAGTTATTGCCTGAAGCTGTGCATTTGGTTGGACTATTTAGCCAGGTTCCTGGGAAAATAAGATGGTAAATATGGCCTGGGGTGCTATGTAAGCAGGCAGCTCCACTTTTAATCAGCAAGAGCTTATTTCAAGCTGGCAGTATCCATCCTAGATATAGTTGAGTGTTCTGGTAGTGGGTCCAGGACCCATCTGGGTCCACACTGATGTGCACGTGTGAATCTTCGCTACCCCAAGGAAGTGAAAGGCTGGAGCAGCTCATCAGAAGCAACCATCAAATGACTAAAAGAAAGGAACAGGGTTTCTGCTAGTTCCACCCTGCCAAGGGGGTGGGGGGAATTTCCTTCCTATTTGATGGAGGGGAGTGGGTGGGTGTGTGGGATGTGCACTCCCTGTGTGGTGGGCACTCTCAGTTACCTCCTCTATAATTCCATCTAGTCAATATCCCTGTGCATTAACAGCATCACACCATTTGTGCTTGTCCCCATCAGAAAGGGAGCTTTTAATAGTGCCTTCTCCTGAAGAAGGCTGCTCAGTGCAACTAAATTCAATTCAGCTCCCCATAACCACCTTGAAATAAAAATCTCTGTGGGCTATGTACCCAAAAAATAGGGACCATGAGTGTGGGATTGCAAAAATTGCCCAGGCATGTTTGGATAATCAAGTAACAGAAGTATTAGTGTATTGACGGATATAGTGAATAAAAGGCTGTGTCGATGAATATAGCTAATGGTCTCAAAGATTTCAGGATAATGGTAATACAGTTTTAGGTGTTTGCAATGTCCCTGGGGTTTTCAAGATAAGGAAAACCCAGCAGAGGTTCCAACCAGTGGCTATGGATCAATGGAAAAAGTACAGAGTAAATGACCAAGGACTTTTAAAGATCGTCCAAACGTTTAATGGCTAGATACTTGTATCACCACCTATGTTTTTCTAAAAGTTAATTTACAACTTTCCTAACTTCACTCTTCCTAGGGCTAAAATAGTCCCTTTCTTACCATTTTTACATGGTTGGAGTCACTCTAACAAAAAGCAGGAAGATTAATTTCTCTTTAATTACAGCGAGAGGTGGGGTTGGAAGGGAGCAAGAGACCCAAAAGTCATAAATTAGTTAGGGTAGAGAGGGAGGAAAATGTTCACAAACTGCTGACAAGATTAATATGCAGTTGATGGGAAATGCTTTCACACCAGGGTGCCAACAAATAAACACAATTCAAAAATACCGTCCCCGCTGCAGTGGATAAGGGTGGATTCCCAGCGACAGAGAGAGAGAGAGAGAAGGAGGGAGGGGGAGACATTTAGAGAGGGCGGGAGACCTGTTTGCCCTGTGAAGCTTCGTGCCCGGAATTCCTCGGGTGGAATCTGATAGCGGGGGGCTAGCCAGGCCAGAGGGTTACTGCTTTCCGCATTAAAAAAAACAGGGAAAGGAGGCTTGGGCAGGGGAGGTTGAGGACTGTGTGTGAAAACCTGAAGATCAAGGCTGTGCACAGCTGCTGCGGGGCTGGGAGCTTCCACCTGCTGCAAGTACTGAGCTAACTTCAGAAATGCTGCAGGATTTGCAGAACCCGGAGATGAACAAAAGGGTAAAGTCCTCTCCCTGCGCAGCGCGCAGTAGGAGGTTGTTCCAAAATTAAGTAGCACAAAAATGTCTTGCTAATGCAGGTTGCCTCAAAAGAGAAAAAAAAAACCCCAGACTTGTGGGGGAGGTAAATTAGAGGAGCAAGAGGATAGGCTCTTCTACAAGCGGAACAATGCACTGCAAGATTAACAGTTTACAATCAGTTTGCAAAAAAACCCAAAACACCTGAGTATTTTTCTCTTTCCCTTTCCTTTTACCTTTTCTGCCTTTGTTCTCTGCTTCCTCTGTCTCTCTGTAGCTCTCATCTCCTTTCCATGCTGCCATATTTTAGCACTGAGGGAAATGCTGCCATTCCACTGTCAATCACCTGTTTTAAAATGCAATTTAGATAATATTTCAGCTAAGCCAGGATGTAATTGCCAGGCCTGGCAATTGAACAGCACTGGATTATATGTCTATATATATCATCAGAGGAGGTTTAATGAAATTGTTCGCTAATGAAATTTTAGCTTTAAGACTTCACATCCCTTCACAGAAATGTGAAATTAAGAGCCCTCTGCCTCTGTTATGACCAAGAAGTTGTTACTGTGACTGCACGGTAAACAAAATGATAAAAAACATCGCTGAAGTTAATGGCAATGCCACCAGTTACTTCAAAAAGGAGTTTTTAATCCCTGTCTTCATCCTCTTATGGTTGAAAGCACAAATAGCTTATTCCTGTCCTGCAGCTCTTCACTCTTGCAGTCCTACAACTACTGTCCCACACTGCTTATTTTCCTCAAGCCGTACCAGCCCTGGGGTCCCTCCCTCCAAATCTACTTCCCACCCCCTTCCAGCCTTCAGCCGTTCAATGTCCAGCACAGGCTTTGCACCCAGCAAACTACACAATGGTTTTATGATGTGCATAATGGGGACTATGAAGGACGATAACTGGAGTCCCTCTCCTTGCCTGTTTGAAAGGGAGTCTTTAAATCTAGGTTTCCAAGGGGAAAAGGCACTGGAGCAACTCTGTCACACTGCACTTCACCTGTGCCTCTAAGGCACTATTGGATAAGGAGGGACGGTTTTACTTCTTGGGCTGATCCAATTGGTCTTGTAACTTTCTGGTTCCCACAGGAGCATGACAGCTCTGTCTGTGTAACAGCTAATGCCTTGCAGTTGACCTCCAGGGTCAAGGACATTGTGCTGATCTGGGGATGACAGTAATAGTTCTGTTGACAGATGCATTTCACCAGCTGTACAGCCGCTTGGTGGGACTTGAAGTTAACCCTTCCTGTGCCACCTGACACTGAGTGCTCAAATGTAACTTGCATGAGAGAGATCATCTACAGCCCCTTTGCCCTCCACGAAGTACAAATCTCTCCAAAATAAATTGCCTCTCATTTCAAGGAAGAAATACACAGGTTCTAAACACAAGGTTCTCCCTACACCCTCTCCTCCCCTCAACATAGTCTGTCCAGCTTCATGCCTCTTACCTCTTCCCTCCATTTGCTTCCTCTCAAATCCTTGCTTGATAGTTAAAACACTCATTTAGATCTTGCGATCTCTCTTTGGTCCTGCTCCCTGTCACTGAGACCAAGTCCTCTCCTGATGACAAGACTGACTCAACTACTGCACTGAGGATCCTGGCTGATTGTTGTTGATGAACCTCCTCCTTGCTCCCTTTCCATTTTCTCTAATTCCTTTGTCTGAATTTTTTTTATCCATCCACCTCTTTCTCCCTCACCCTTTGGCGCCCAGTCCTTATGTTGAATGACTTCACTGTTTGCATCAGTGATGTTTTGATCTGAGCGTAGATTTCTTTTTGCTTTCATCCTCCTCAGCGCTGGCCCAATGCCCCTTATTCACCCACTCAGCTGCTCTTACGGCACATTTTCTGTGAAGTACTGCCTTCTTATAGTTTTCTCTCTGAGTTTCCTTCTCTTTATTTCCATTTCTTCCTCACTTGTCTCTCAGCCATTTTAGGATCTCCATGGTGTCTTCTTCCCTAACAGCCTCAATAGCATCTGTGCTCACACCTGCTGTGCTTTGTTTACCTTTGACATTTTTTTTGGCCTTCTTTTCCTGTTGTCTCCTTCAGTGCCCCAAATAAGTGTCTCTCCAACCCTGTTCTCCGAGTCTCCCTCAGGACTTGTGTGGGTGGCTCAGGGAAGGAAAGCTTTTCACAGCCCTCCTCACCCACAAAGCCATGGCAGCAGCTGTTGTACCTGCAGTGACTTACAGCCAGAACCACCAGAAACACTGCTCCATGCTGCATTGAGGACACAGATCAGGCCCAGCTTCCTCATCCCTTGGCGTCTACAAAGACTCCTGAGACTGCATGACAGCTATGCTCGAGCCCAGACCTGCTTACCCCACGTCCAACTGATTCGTGTACGTGAACAGCAAGATAAGGGAGCCCTTCAAAACGGCTTGCCACCTTTGGATCTACAAGTCTACCTGTCCCAGATTGCAGTCCTGTAGGATGCAAGCATGTCCTTTGCGTTTCAAGACTGGCCTATAAAAATCAAAATAGATGGTAATTCTTCATCTGGAAAAAACCAGTCTGGTGTGTTCTGGCATCTCTCACCCCAAGTGCCTTTTCCTTTCCCCTCCCTCTCCTCCTTGAAAGCTCCGCCTGGTGTAATAAAAGTGATGTTGGTATCCACTCCTATGTTGCAAGATATAAAAAGCTGAAAAAAATACACAACCAAGGGAAGAGAAAGAAAGGTAAAATGCATAAGATTTTGTCTTTTAAGAACTTTTGCAATGCATACAGAATCAGACAGGTCAGAACTTGGTTTTTTTCTTTTTTTTTTTACTTCTGCTTTTAACATTTTGATTCCATTTTAGACACACTTTTTCATTTTTACTCATTTCTCTTTCTGAACCCTTTTTCCCTTATGCTTAATTTTCCACTGATTTTACTGAACTACTTTGACGGCTCAAGAGTTTTTATGGTGTGAACTGGCACATCTTTGTCCAGATCCTAACAAATATATATTGGGCCTGTGCCTAAAATCACCAACACAGCCTCCATCAGCACACACTGCTCTTCCTGTCCCAATCATAAGAACAATCCCCAACATAATTCCCCACTAAGACTGCAACATTCCTTAACACCCATTTTGATAGAGGATTTGTGAGGGGCTTGAACTACCAGAATGATATGGATCAGTACAGGCACCCTCCCCCTACCCCTCAACTTTATTAGATTAAGGAAAATCAATCTGTCTCCAAAGCTACTCTGTAGGCTTAGTGTTGAATACGACCTTCCCCTGCTCCAGATTTAAAGAAATAGTGCACATCTCTCCATTGTCCTCACTTAGTCACAGTCAATTTGTCAAGTTTGAAAAAAAAATTGTCAAAAAGAGATGAGAAATTTTGTGAGGCTTGTATTTGTGTGTGTTTCGCGTATGCTGAATACACATATTTTAGTGGACAGCAGTGAAGTCATAAGTTTCTTCTGAACTTAACTATGATATTCCAATATAATTTTGCTAACAACTCTAATGCTTGTGCATCCCTCGTTATCATGACTGTAGTGGGTAAGTGATGAAAAAGATTTATCCTTTTCCCTTGCTATGAGGAAATGCTAAGTTTGGCTTGATTTTCTAAATGAATGCATCACAAAGAGTATTACTAAAAATACAGTCCTGGCCAGGCTCCTTCTTCCCATGGTCAGAAGCCTCCCTCTATCGACCAACAATTTCAGTGTTTAACAGAAGGAAGCTTTGGTTAGAAGCAAGAGCAGGAGCTGATCTGCCAGGTATCTGGGACCTCTTGCAAAAGGGCTTTGAATCTGCAATCAACACCAAAAAATGTAATAAATGTATCTGCGTAGTTTTGAATTGTTTCTACATTGACTTTGTTTTTGTTAATTAAATGTATGTTTAATGCTATTGAAGGAGTTGTTCCAGCAGGGCTAGGAAATGAAATTTTGTTTGTTTGTAAGGAATAAACTATCTCCCTGCCATTGTGTCTCTGTTCCTAACCATAGTGAAAAAAATGAATAACTTTGGCCTACATGTTTCTCACCTGAACGGCCTTCAAGCAAGAGCTGTGGAGAACAGAGTCAGTCAGGTCTAGCATTCAGGGATGACTGCACAGTCTTGTTTGTACAAACATGGTTGTCATCTAAAGTCACTCAGAAGAACTAGGAGAACTTTGCTGACCTTTTATTTTATAGTTAGTTGGGAGGAGCATTCAGTGTACACTGATACATATAAATAGCTCTTCTGATGGCTCCACTGATAAAAGGAAAAAAAAAATCAATTAAAGTCAGTAAATATATGGTCTGTATTTTTTACCAAACAAGGTTATCAGGGGAAATTATAAATTCGCAGGATTGTATTTATTTACAAACTCTGGTGTACTTGACAACAGAGATGCAAACTCAGGCAGGAAACTAAGCAGGACCCTTTCTCAAGTGTGCATTGACCTGAGTCATTGTGATGATGGAGCAGATCCTCACACAGTGTAAATCAACACGGTGCCATTAACTTCACTGGAGCATTGATGAAGTACCACTGGATGCCTAACTTGTCTGGGAGAAGCCCTCAACGTTCTGGGCTTTGTCAAGTGTTACTGACATGCTGATTTATTATTAAAACTTAGGGGTGCGCAGGAGAACTGGACAAGGTACGCTGTGTTGCTATTTTGAGTTGCTTAGGAAGGCTGCAATGTGCACCCAGAGACTTATTTTAACAGAGTTGCTCAGAAAGTGCAACTAGAGAGCATGAATTAAGAAAATGTAGAGAGTGAGCAAGCTGGGGGAACAAGGCGAGTTTGAACATATTTCTAGACTTGCAAGACTACAGCTGTGGGAATAATTAAAAAAAAGCACACTTTTTTTTATAATTTATTTTTGAAACTCTGCAAAATTTGTCAAATCGTTTTATTTGATGAGCATTATTTGACCAGCTGTACAGGGAGCCACACTGGAGTGCTGTAATGAGTGCTTTGGAATGGGACCAGCGTTAATGTGCCTGTGATAGTTGGATAATTCTTTTACCCTACTCGTTTCTGTGGTTTGCCTGTAACTATGGCCCTGCTTGATTGCTGTTATGATGTGAGCATTGAATTCTCTCTCTCCTTTGGCCTTTTCCTTTTGGCAGTTCCCGCAGAGCTGAGCCCTGATTAGAACCACAGCAGGTCATTTGATCTTCAGATGGCTATAAAAGGTCTGTGCAAGTGACCATCTTGCTTCTGTCCCAAATGGATGATCACGCGTCGCGCACATTGCCACACTCCTGGCATGACTTCAGCAAAACTGGCAAGTTTTCCTGCTAGAGCTAAAGCATAACACAAGGTACAAGGAGCAATTCCATTAAATGCCCCTTTAAACTGTCAAATTTAGCAGGAACTTTAAAACAGAGCAGACTTTAAAGTGATGAGGGAGAAGTACCGGTCCCCTGCTTGAAATTGCAGCTGGGTTTGTTACCATCAGGTGTGATATGAAGTCAGCATTTTCCTTGATGACTTTTTCCTTTGCCATTGTTGCAATCTGGCACTACAGATCGGAGCCTCATTCCAGGTTTTTAAAGGGAACTGTTACTTTCCTGAAGGGTTTTATTCCTTGTCTCCTTCTAAATGGATTTTGTTATTTTGCAATTTCTCAAAAATAGGTGAATTTGATAAAATCCAGATATTTGGAACTGAGAGGGAGAGTTCAGATAATAACAGTTTTACTGCAGAAAAAACAGAGGTTTAAATACTCATGCCATTAAGTAAGGTCTACAGTCATGTGCTGGCCTCTTTCATTCATGGGGTTCTTCAGAATATTGATGCCCTTTTTTTCAGGCACTTGCTTTGTTCAGGTGCTCGTGGCATTTCCACATGAAACAGAGACACTTGGGCGGGGCTGGTTAGATTTCCAGCTTGGTGGGAAACACAACAGGGATCTCCATATCTTGGTGCCTGCAGGTACCTTGCTTTGTTCACAAGACACATGCTCTGAAACATGGGCTGTCAAGTGCTGGACACAAAATTGTTTCTTCAGGAATCTCAGCCTCTTACACAGTTCACAAAAGACGATGTTTCTAGAATTCAGCCTGATCAGACATTGAGGCAGAGAGTGAATTTTTCTGCTGCTTGCACAGCTGCTGTTTTCAGACACTGATGCTATCAAGGGCTGAAACGCGTAATGCAGAAAATCTTCATATAATTAAATGTCTCCTTTTTTTGCTAAGTGCAAGTATAATCTGGGAGTGCCTGGTGCAGGAACAGTACTCTTTATTGCTCCATTATTTGTATTCGCTATTTTAATAGTGTTCAAATGCCAGATTTCAAGCCAGAAACCTGACGTTTCTCCCAGCTCTAAGATCAGCTTGTTGAGAATACTTAGGCCTCAACCAGTTAGTGGCTAAGTGTCCCAGTAGGAAAGAAATATTACCTTGCTGTTCTGTCATACTCTCCTTTAAGATATCTCAGTACATTCTACATTAGCTCTCAAAAGTCTGATCTCAAGTTGGAAAGTGTTAACAGCAAATGGTTTATGAGTTTGAAGTAGCCCATTTTAGGTTTTTTCCCTAAAAGTTATTTTTGTGAACACATTTTAAAAAGGCAATTCTTTAAAAATATAATGGAATCAAATGATAAAATATACAGCTTCTTGGAACATATAATCTCATTTTTGGTTTTGGTAGTTTTGATTGATCAGCTGAGATGTGATTATTCTTCAAATCAAGATTTTTCCACTTTGTAAAAAAAATCACAGTAAAATTTGTTGAGAAGAATGATCAGCTAGGGAAAAGAAATGTGGTTCACAAGGTGCCACATAGAAAAGTGATTCAGCAGTGATATAAACTCTGACTGTTCAGTTAATTTTATATGCAGATAATTATCAGTATCATTAACATTAACTCTTCAGCATTAGCTTTAGCTTATAAATAACAAGAGGTCATTCTTACTGTCAGCGAATTAATTAGAATTTTTTAGGTATATTTTATTTTTATACTGGAAGCACCCTTCCTCAGCTCAGTCCAAACATTTGTGCAGAAATTAAAATCTAAGTACTGGAATGTCCACACAAACACAAACCCAAATTCCTCTTTTATTAGTGTTCAGTTGCACTTGTATTACACCAAGTTGTATCCCAGAGTTCTTCCAGATGTCAGGGAACAAAAAGGCACACACTGCCAGGTGAGCAGAGGGCTAAAGACATCTGTGTCGCAAAGCCAAAGGCCAGCCACAGAAATATCTTGGCAGTAGCCTTCACCTGAGGGGATCAGATATCTCTCCTGGAATGCAAGTCCAAGCACAAGGGCTTCATTTGATGAAGTACACCGAATGTCTTCTGAGACGCCCAAAGACACTACTTTTCTTTGGCATTTCTGCCTCAGTCCTTTTCTGGAGACACCGCCATTTTAAGCAGAAGTGGAAGGACAGGAAACATCTCTATGCTCGGATGCTGCAGTTGCCAGACTGGTGTTTCAGGCTGGCCCAAAAGCTTCACAGCCAGGTTGGGATGGGTAGTAGAAACAGACATAATGCCTGTTCTTCCACTTCAGAAAAAAATTCAGAACTTATCAGTTGGTTACTAGCAACTGGTTCCCATCAGAAGGAACTGTAATTGGACTCCATGTGACACACCAGAGTTATCTACATTGCACGACCTCCTGGGAGATCCTAGTATTTCAACATTCTTATTTGTTCCCAAAGCAAAATAAAAATCTAATGACCAGAACTTCTCCAGTAAAAAAAAGTGATTCAGAAATAGTGATTTTTTTTTTTTTAATGTCTTGACCAAGCAAAAACCCTGATGCGTGCCCTCAAATTGATGAGGTTGGTTTGTAGAACTGACAACTGATGAGGTTCATTCTGTGAAACATCAATCCATGTTATGCTGAATTCTCCCCATGAAAGTACATGTTGTCTGGGGAGTTGCTTGGCTGATGTCCCTCTCTGACATCTCTGAGTTCAGCTCAGTGGCTGGATTGCAACTGCCAACCTGAACCCATGATGATTGATTTTTGGTCAGAAGGGAAATGGTGTGACATGAAGAGGAAGGTAGTACAGGGAACTTGATTGACAGGACAGACACTTGCAAGTTCAAAGAAGCAATGGTCTGATAGGGAAACGCAGTTCAAAAATTTACTGAACTGAGGTGGCAAAAGTTATAAATATCAAGGCCCCAAAGGAATGATCATCCTTGCATCACCATTTGCTAAAGTAACAGCCCCTAAACTTCTCCTTGCTTGTCCTGGGACATGCAAAAGAATGGGACTGGCACAATAGATTTCATTCAATATATACCGCTATTTTCATTGTATTTATTACCTCAGAGGCCTCTATCATGGGATGAAGTTCGATCTATGCTGAATGTTATACAAAGAACACAAAATAGTCCCCTTCCAGATAAAATGATGATGGAGACAAGACGCTGGAGGGAGGGCAAGGGTCTTATCTGATGCAAAGACTTGTTACCTGGAAGTTATATATGCTTCGGCTTCTCTCTTCATCCTCATATCCTGCTATGTAAGATTCATTCTGAATGAATTGTCAGATATATAACTTTCCTATCTATGCTCTTGTTCTGTTAAGCTTGAGGCCATCACATGGTTTGAGGCCAGATGAGGCATTTTAAGAGTGGATTTACTGATGTGCATTCCCGCTTATTAGCATCAGCCATACCACTTCTTGCTTATGCAGCTTCTTGCACCTTGTTCAGACAGGACCTGTAACTACCCCAAAAAATGTAAGGGCAGAGATCATCTTTTCTTGCATAGAAGGGATGGGAATCTGAGGAGGCATGCCATAGACAGTACCAGAGGTGGCTCAGAATGCATGGGTGAAGGAAGTATTCCAGAACAGTGGAGACAGGAGTGGAAGGAGCTGCTGCTGGAGGTGAAAAGATTGCTTCTTAGGGAGAAACACATTTATTGTCCTCGTTGTTTATTTTAAAAAGTTAGAAGAACATACTATTATGTGTTTATATTAGAGATGACTGTATCAAAAAGCACAGTATGTAGAGCAGCAGGTGGTAAAGAAGATATCGATCCTAATTTCCTATAACCTGATTCTGATTTTGCACACCTTTACAGTACACACCCAGAGCACAGGGGAATCAGACATCATATCTCACCAATCTGTATAGATGAAATGATAGCCAGCTCCCCTCTGAATGTAGCTGACATTTCTTACGGGGCAAAGGCTTCTTCCCAAAGTTTATGACATTGCTAAAGCTCAGCCACATGATGACAAAGACATGGCCAAGGCATTCTCGGCTAGGACAGACTTCCAGCTGCCCATTAGCAAGAGGAAGTGTCACTTGAAAGTGTTTTTGGAGGTGACTATAGAGGGAGTGTGTTTCAGGCTGGATTAATTTTTCTGTTAGTTACTTCTTTGCTATCCTCTTTTCTAAAGTTCCCACAGCCTTTCCTTCCATCAAGTGACAAGGAGTGAGCTGGTCACATGGCTGAATGTTATTCCCCATTATGTGACCGCATGTGTGCCTCGCACATGATGTGGGATGCTGGCATTTTTGGCATGTAGTGACTGTGCATCTGATCATATGACAGGAAAAGAGGAAAGGGAGAGCAGTTCTCCCATATGAGGCTATGTAGCTGGCCCCACGCTTCCCCTATTTAAAACTTCACCTTGGTTATCTGATAGGGAATGGAGAGTGGAATTTTGTGAAGCAGAGTAGCAAGGAAGGCTCCTGGAGAAGATACTGTAGGGAAACATCCTCCGGGAGGAGATGTCAAGAGGCTGCTTATTTATTCAGACTTTGAAAACATACTTATCCAATGCTCAAGAACCCAATGTAGATACAGAAAGCACAAGCTGAAGCTGAGTCAACTTTTCTCATTTCTTCTGTATTCCTTCTAAAACACAGGCTCTTGGTTTTCTCAGAACATGCGTGAGAGAGCTGGCAATCCTTGTATCAGAACTTGACAGCAAAATTCAACCCCTGTGGTACTTTCAATGTTCTCACTATGAAGAGAAAATCTGCTTGATACAGTAGGCCTTACTAAAACTGTTTCGACCTCAGTTTATGTGAGGCATCATTTTACCAGTCTGCTGTCTAAAGAAAGGAACAGTCTTCAGCTCACAAAGGCACTTGCACATCAGATTTCTATTTTGATTACTTGTGTCACAGGGTCTGATTTACTGCTGGACAGAGGCTTGATGGAGATCAGCACAGATCAGTTTAGCTTCATCCTGGTCAACTCCCTCCCCCCACCCTTACGCAACCCTTTTGGACAAGTGTGACCTGCTTAGCATGACAGTGAGTCATCAGGTTGGCTCAAATTGTCTCCCCATACCTTTGAGATGGATGATTAAGATCCAATTGCAGGCCAGCTGAAAAGTTAACTAACTTCAGCAGGGCCAGTAAAGCAACTCGGTTAAAGCTGAAATGAATTAATCAGTGAAGCATCCAAAGACTCTCTCAAGGATCATACACAAGTGTTCACTGCTGTATCAGTTTTCCACCCAGACACATTTATTTAAGTTGGACTACCTGTCAGAAGGAAATAGTAGCAACGTTTCCCAAGGCATCCTCTGGTAAGGTTCTGATTATTGTGAAATAATGTGCCTTTCGTCACAGAAGAGCCCTAAATGGAACTATATGCCACCTTGTTTTTGTAGATCACGTACCAGGAGTATAATACTAATGAAAAGGCACCAGCATCTGATATTCAGAACTAGGAGGTTCAGAACTAGTAAGGCTACTGGGCATTTATGCTTTTCCCTGAGCCAGTATGAAGGAATTCCAAGGAAACTATGCTCCTGACTTAACCTGTCTATGAAAGAGGGATAAATGCCTCTTTATTATGTATTTGTTATATTTTTTCCTGTTAGCTTCCACCCTGCCACTGCTCCACGAGATGATGGAAGTCCTACTAAATCATCCTCCTCAACATGCTCACAAAATAATTCTGATTTCACTTGTGCCACTGTGTACCAGAAATATGAAAATGCTAACTCGATCCCCTTCACAGAAATGCCAGAATTTCTCACCTGAGGTCAATTTACAGCATGGTGTTAGAATTAATAGCATTATTTGCTTAATTAAATAAATAAAAAAGATAGGACTCTCTCCCACTATGTCGGATGGGAACTGAAATGTGAAGGAATCATATGGCAGAAGATGAAAAGGTAGTCGCATGGAATAATCTTAAGAAAACATAGACCTGTTATTCAGGGAGAAAAGCGTTGTCTCTCCTTTGAAGCTTGGTCATAAGGTGAGAAAAAAACCCTGACATTTTACCTGGCAAATTCCTCAAATTACTTTTGTATAGATTAAACTTTCATGTACCCTGTGATACCAACAGGGAGTCTAGGTATATGTCATTCGAATAGAGATGTGCAAACCTGAACAATTTTCATTTACCTACTGCAAGTACTACTTACACAAGTAAGAGGTAGCTCTAGGACTGGCCTATATAACTGTGAGCATCCAGATAAAGTGCAGCTTGGCAATGGCAGACCAAGCAGGCTGTATATTTCTGGCAGCTTCCTCAGAACTTAAATAAATCTAAACTTAATATTGCAATACAGTGAAGCTATTCCTCAAACTTCCTGTGAGGTGAGGGATTTAGACCTGTTATTGAATTACCAAACTGACTTTGTGGGTCCAAGAACATCTGAGACGCACAAAAGAAAGACCAGAACCCCGAGAAAGCTCCTGCAGCTGGATGGTGAAACTTGTTTAAATTGCTCTGTGGTATAATGGGGAAGTTTTCTTTGGCCATCACTGATGCTTCAGGAGTTTCTTGAAGGGGTTCTTTATAGGAACATCTGGGTTGATTGTAGCAATTTCATCATCAGCTCTCTAGCAATATTTGCAAAGCTGGTTGTGTCCATGGTTCCAGAATGAGTCATGTAAAAGAGTGCTGCACTTGTCCTGTGTCAGAGCCTCCCATGTGTGACTGATCCCCTTCTGCTAGCTCACACACCAGACCCCATTTCATGGCTTTTCCTCATCTTTCATGGTTTAGTCACATCACAATATTCCTTTACTTGCATGGCAAAAATAACATCTGCAGGAACTTTCCAACGTCCCGTGATTGAAAATAAGATACAGCAGGGATTCTGTGTGGGTCTAACATGCATGTGAGGATAAGACAAAAGAGTGCCTTCTCACAGCTTTCACAGCAGGTCATTTTGATTGACATATTTGTAGAGACTACAGGGTGGATTGTAGATTCAGCTGGTATGTCAAACCAGATGGGAGAATTCCATCAAGTACACAATGAAATGAGGAGTGCAATTCTGTGGCTTTCTCTGCTTCTAACAGATGGATGGAAAAGTAAAATATCTCTCCATAATCGCCTTTCCTTTCTGAGGGCTACCTCTATTCCTCTCATAACCTTCCTCCCCGCTTCCCCATTCCCAGTATTTTTGTTCTCAATTTGTGTATTACTTCAGCTTCTCTGATCTTCCGGCTTTTCCACATAACCATCCTTTTCTCTGTCTTTCCCTCGTCTGGGTCTTCTTCATTGGTCTTATTATTCTATGACCATAGATGTTCCCAGTACAGAAAGAGTAGACAATACATGACAAGACGTGCAGCTGCAGAAGAGGCTAGTGAAATTTTCTATCCCAGTGTGGAATGAAAAACACAAGATCAGGTCAGGGAATGAGTGAACCTTGTGGCATTAGAGGTTTGGCAGAGTTGTCTTGCTATTTTGGGAGCCTGTTGAACTAGATGGAGTCGACAAGCCTTTTTTCGCTCGTAATTTTATTCCTTTTTTTCTTTTCTTTTGGTGATTCAATTAAGGAATCCTAGCTCAAAGGAAGCTTTTGTAAGTGTCAGAGACAAAAGAAGTCCCCCATATGCTGGGCTGGTACAAGTAGTTACCCTATATTATAGCTTTCAAAACAGCAAAACCTATCATTAAGGTTATGTTTGGACTTTTATTATAATCTCCCATTTCAGTGCATGGTCTCAGCTCCGGAGGTAAAATTTTTTAGAAAGTTTGACCACAATCCCGTTGCATGTTCCTTAGTTATCCAAGTAAAAAAAGTTTCCCATTATATGATGTGTTTAGATGCTTTTTGCTCAAGGAATACTAAAAATAAAATAAAATAAAATAGAGGAATTAATAGTGAAATTAATGCTAAATAATACTAAAATAACTCCCTGCAGCGAAAGCAACTATCATGTTTTGAAACAGCTTTCTACCTACTGGGTGCACTTCCCTTCCCCAGCAGCCCATGACTGTCTATCTAAAGAAGGTAGCTGAAGAAAGCAGTAAAAGCATCCCTCTCTTTCCACAGAGTCGCTCAGGTCTTCTGCATGAAGCACCAACATTGCTGCAGGGCTGTTAGTGTATCCAGCACATTTTGCTTTTTTTCAGATGCCCCTAAATGTAATATTGCAGTCCTTTGAGCCATACTTCGGAGTTTGACCCTGGACTTGTAGAAGTGAGGCTGTGCACAAATACAGGGGGGGACACCATCTACAAGCCATTAAATGCAGCAGGAGCGAAATAATAATAATAAAAAGGTGTGTTCAAAAAACCCTGAACATCAGGGCCAGAGTTGTTCAAAATATACAGAGATTTTCTTGGCTACAGACTAAACAGAAGGACCTTGTTTACATTATTTTTGGCAGGGTGGCAGGTGTATGCTAGAGCTGACTGCAAATCTTCTGGGAGAAATAAAATGCACAAAGGCCTCCTTTGCCTATGGGAAGCGTAAATGGCCAGCCTCGGATCAGGAAGGAGTTAAAGAAGCTGGCTCCTTTGGGCTGCTGAAATGCACTTTGCTACCAGTCTTGAACTGCCCTCAAACGCATCCCTCCGTGCTGTACCAAGCACCACCGTAGGCTTCCCACCATCACGTCCTGCCTTGCTTTGATCCATGGCTATTTCAAGGGTTTCTCCCCTCGGACCCCATCCAGTTCCTCGTGGCCATCCTGTGTTTCTTCTCAAATACTGACCAAGGCTGTGACAGGAGACAAACCGGTGGCAAAGCCTGCTCAGCAGTGCGTGATGTGTTTGTGCCGCTGCTCGAGGGTGGCCTTGTCCATTGCCCTGCAGGGACATGAGCTGATTCACCAGGAGGCCCTCTAGGCTGCCCTCTGCCGGGGTTCCCTCAGGGCTTCAAGCCATGGAGGCAGAAGTCCCTTTGCCATGGCAGAGGGAGGGCAGTGACGGCAGGACAGGCGGCCTGAGGAGGGTCGGGTGGGCTCCAGAGAGCTGAGGACCATGGCCTTCCCTGGATGAGGGAAGGAGGCCGAGCAGGGGCAGCAAGGAGGTGGCATCCTCCTCTCCTCCAGCTGCCCCCACGGTGGCCCTGTGCCCTGCAACAGCCCTCAGGCTGCCAGGGCAAGATGGCAGCATGGCAGGGGGCGGCAGCGTGGCTGAGGCAGGAGGAGCAGCGGCAGCCCCAGTGGGCAGAGAGAGGCAAGGCCCAGGGCTGGGGCCACCGCACGGGCTGCCAGGGCCTGGTGGGTGGGGGTGGTCAGGCAGCGCCGGCTCCTCTGGCCCTGGGGCTCTCTGCATCCTGGGCTGCGGCAGAGGGAGAGCGGCCATAGTAGCCTCTGCATGGCTGGCCAGGCCCACTTGCCACCTGACAGCGGCCTCCACCGTGGGGCGGGAGTGGAGCCCACCTGAGGGGACGCCTGTCAGCGCCAGCGCTGTGGGAGAGGTGTGGAGCAGTGCCTGGTTTCTGGAGCTGGAGGGCGGCTTTGGTGTGAGGTGAGCATTGAGCTGGGCTGGCTGTGCCAGAGCAGGGCCTGCACACACGTGGAGATACCTGAGAAACTTTAAGTGTTAAAACCCGAGCCGTCTCTGGAGGTCAGACTTCAGCTGCCAGACCCACAGTTTTCATTCACGCGGACTTTCACAGGTGCCCTTTTTGCTCTTTATGCCTTCTGACTGGAAGAAGGTCTTTGTGAAGACCCAGGCAGTCGTCAGAAGCGCGAGCGTGGGGCAGAAGTTCCCCTACAAAGCCACAAATGACCCCAGCTCCTCCAGCCCCTCACCTCCCATGACATCGAAAGTGCAAAGAGCATGAGATCAGGCGTGTGGTGACAGACAGCATCGCAGCCATCACTACGTGTTCTGAAAATGGTTTAGCAATGCGCAGACACCTCGCTGTAGCTGCCCACTGACGCAGGCAGCAGCTGAATGGTTTTTTTCAGGTTAGCAAATTTAGACTGAGGCGCCACTGACTCAGACTGGCTGCCTAAATCGTTTTAGGGATTTGTCCCCAAAGCTAACGTCTGTCCTGAACACTGTTCAGTACTAACACTTTCCCCTGCAGAGCCATTTCAAAACCTGTTGGGGTTTTGCAGAGTTCACAAGCTCCACAGGAGGGAGTCTTTACCTATATTTAATTACCACACCTATCTACTGAAGGTATTTGTCACCTACAGTAATGATTGGTAAGGGCCAATTTCTGCTTTTTCTGCAGAAGAGTGATGGATCAAATGGGGTTGCACAGTCTGTGATCAAAGTGGTCCAGGCCTCAGGTCTCAGGTCTGGCAAGCTTTGGAAAGTCTATGAAAAACATTACACGCTCACTGTGTATATACACAGAATAGCATCACTGGTTGTTTTACAGTGAAATGTCAAGCTCAGTTTTCTGCTAAAAATTAGAAAGTAATTGCTTTTTTCCTCCATGGCTTTATGTATGTAATTTAATTTTGCCATGTGTTAGATAAAAGAGAATAAGAAGGCCCGAAGTCTGGCTAAAAGAGAGGTGTCCTGGAAATAAAAAACCTCCAACAACTGAGAGATAAGAAGCGAAGTTCCTAAAAGTGAACAGTCCAAGATATTTCTGAGAAGAAAACAACAGCACAGGAAAACATGTAACCTCACAAGGGTAGAAAGCATTTGCTGTCAGCAGCATTTGTCAGCAGCAGCTGACCTGAGGGCAGCAACAACTGCTTCAGGTGATACAGGCGTATATGCAGCAACAGTCTCCATCCACCCAGTAAATCAGTGTTGGTAACACAGAAGCCTTCCTGATTCATGGATGAGAGAGAATTAAGAGCAGAGTTGTGAAGGTGTAAATAAAGCACATAGACTTACTGTGCAAAGAGAAGGTGAAAGATGCAAGTTAAATTAGAGTTAATCTAGAGAGGGCTACTGCAAACAAGGGGCTTGGAGTGCAGGAACCAGGAACAATGACTGCAGTCTGCAGCACAGCTTGGGAAGGGAATAGATGGTGGGTTTGAAGGACTTCTACAACAGCAAAGAAAGACTGATTGAGAGCCTCCATGTAGGTTTGGCTGGGGAATGGATCCAGAGAAAACAGAAGCTTATGGAACATTCATGTCTGCCACGTTTAAAATTTAATGTTCCTAGCGGTGGATGCTTTGGTAATACTGCCTTGATACTACTGATTTCAGAAAGGTTATAAACCTACCTGTTTTGGGGGCAAAGTTCAAGTCACATCTCTGTCTGAGTTTTCTATGCCTTCACTGAGACAATGTTAATGGAAAATTAATTTGTATGCACGTTCTTAATGTGAATCAGAGAATAACAGCAGTAACCTTAATGACTCATAAACTCATTAGTTAGAGTGAAGGTTTTTTTAAAGAAGATTTTTTTTAAGTGGTTTTCCATGTCTAGCTCTTCTAAATCTTTCTTTATAGATGATCGCAGTTCCTTTTCTATTTGCCGGATGGCAAATATATATGGTATACAAAAATGCTCCATTCCTATTTCAAGTGCAATTAACAATGGAGCTTTCCATATAAGGGAATTATAGGGGCTTGACAGTACAAAACAGGCTAGGCTTCTCAGACTCTGCTCAGAATAGAGTAAGACAGAAGGCCCAGATGCACAGTCTGGTGGTCACTGCAATCATCAGACATAGCTCCTATCTTATCTGCTTACTCTGACAGCCAAGATCTTTCTTCCCCAGGCATCGTATTGTATGCTCTGATAACTAAGCAGAACAGAAGTGGTATTTCTCTCCCTAAAAGGCCTCCCCTCTTTCCTCTCTCATTTCTCCACCTGCAGCTACTCTTCTGATAGGGACTTCTCCTTCAGCAGAGTGCTTTCTATCAGATCAGGTTTTGCTGGATGCCCCTGAGAGTAGTGTAACCCCTGCCCTATGCTGATGGATTGAATAAAGCCACTAATCATTAAGTGAAAGTTACACCAGACATTGTATGGAGTGAAAGGAGGGGGCACAGTTTTCTGCCTCTAGGGCTTGGCAGATTTCACAACAAAACAGCTGGCTGCGAGACATGGGTGCTGATGGAATACATTAATTACTGTCGTCAAGGTTTTAGACACACTTGTGTGCTGCTGGTAATACCACCATGCAGGATTATCAG
The DNA here is from genome assembly GCA_013398295.1 of Chionis minor. Classification (NCBI taxonomy): domain Eukaryota; kingdom Metazoa; phylum Chordata; class Aves; order Charadriiformes; family Chionidae; genus Chionis; species Chionis minor. The sequence continues at coordinate 265,962 of VZSF01009962.1, read as the reverse complement.
AGAAATCGCCTGTAAAAAAGAAAAAAAAAAGGGAACTTGGAAAGAAGGTTGTCTGATTCAGGCCCACGCTGCATTTGCATGGGCAGTCTCATCGTCTTTGACCAGTGCATTCCTTCACTTCTCCATAGCTTCCACAACAGATGCATAGAGTTTCTTTGAACACAGTGAAGTAACTCAAGGCCTTTTCTGTCCATATCATTGTAAGTATTTATACAATAGCAGAAGTCTACTGGATGATTCATAGCAATATAAATTAGAGCCAGCCTTCCCTGTTAGGCTTACATACAGCTTAATGGCAGCTTGGCTATAGTCTGTAAAAACAATAAGCAGTGGGGAAGTACTTGTGGGTTTTATTTAATAATGAATAGATAAGATGAATTCGGCTTGGTGTTGTCTCCTTCTGGTAAAATCTGGCATGTCATGGTTTCAGCTGGGACAGAGTTGACTTTCTTACTAGCAGCTGGTATGGTGCTGTGCTTTGGATTTGGGATGAGAGTGATGTTGATAGCACACTAGTGGTTTTGGTTGTTGCTAGCACTCAGGGCCTCTTCTGCTTCTTGCACTACCCTGCCAGCGAGTAGGCTGAGAGTGCTCAAAAAGTTGGGAGGAGACACAGCCAGGACAGCTGACCCTAACTGACTAAGGGAATATTCTATGCCATATGACACGTGGGTCACGGCAATCCCAAGCACAAATGCAGGCTGGCTGGAGAATGAATTGAGAGCAGCGCCGAGGAGAGGGACTTAGGGGTGTTGGTTGATGAGAAGCTCAACATGACCTGGCAATGTGTGCTTGCATCCCAGAAAGCCAACTGTATCCTGGGCTACATCAGAAGAAGTGGGGCTAGCAGGTTGAAGGAAGTGATTCTGCCCCTCTACTCTGCTCTCGTGAGACTCCACCTGGAGTATTGCATCCACATCTGTGGTCCCCAACATAAGAAGGACACGGACCTGTTGGAGTGAGTCCTGAGGAGGTCTATGAAGACTATCAGAGGGCTGGAGCACCTCTCCTGTGAAGACAGGCTGAGAGAGTTGGGATTGTTCAGCCTGGAGAAGAGAAGGCTCTGGGGAGAACTTATAGGAGCCTTCCAGTACTTAAAGGGGGCCTACGGGAAAGATGGGGAGGGACTCTTTATCAGGAAGTGTAGCGATAGGTGAGTCCTAATGGTTTTAAATTGAAATAGGGTACATTTAGATTAGCTATAAGGAATAAATTCTTTATGCTGAGGGTGGTGAGACACTGGAAGAAGTTGCCCAGAGAAGTTGTTGATGCCCCATCCCTAGGAGCGTTCAAGGCCAGGCTGGATGGGGCTTTGAGAAACCTGGTCTAGTGGAAGTTGTCCCTGCTCATGGCAGGGGGGCTGGAACTAGATGATCTTTAAGGTCCCTTCCAACCTAAACCATTCTATGATTCTGAGGTTCTATGAAAACTAGCTCCAAGGACAGTATAGCTAAGTCAGTAGATAGGATAGTACCAAGCTAGCATTTCCTGCTTCTTGAGACCACAATAATGATTTTGGTGAAATGTTGCCTTGAGGTAGATATGCTGTTTTTAATGCCTGTGAGTTTCATGCTCTGTGCCACCTAGACTTATCTTGGGAGGTTTTGTCTACATTTACATTGTCCTTTTTTGTTGTTTTGGGGTATTCCAGTGTTTTGGGTTTTTGTACGTTTGTTTTGTTGGGTTTTTTTCTCCATGCAAAAGAATAAACAGTGTCTTCCATCTAAAGCAGTGCAAGTTGGCCTTCAGCCATACTGCTCGAGTCCAGGACCCACTGAATGGGACTATTTGCCCCCAGAAATTTCACAGCAGCACGTTAGAAGGGGTAGTAGATGGCATTCACATCCCCACACACTGCCCCCATGATGTTCTTGTGATCATGTTAGTCATAAGGAATATGTAACTTATTTTTTATTACTTTGGAGACCCATGGCCACTGGCACCAGTTACAACAGCTCAGTTCATTGCATCCGTTCTTATGCAACCTGGGACAGACATGGCCAGGCCAGAACCCTGTCCTCCCAAGGAGACATCAGTTATCATGGCCTCAAAGTGCCCGCCTATGATTTAAGGAATGTTGCTTATGACCTGCTGCTCTGAATCATGCAGCTGTCTCCCGACCACACAGAGCCATATGTACTTTGGCCCTGAGCTCCTATAGAGCAGAGATGGAGTACACTTTTGGGAGCAGACTTATGCTACCGTACCCTCTGGAGCAAGCTGGATTAACACAAGGATAATGACAGTTTGTGGCACCAGGCATAGCCAGTGTGAGAAGCGTGGCAACTTTTTCCAAGCAGAGAACTTCAGGACTGAACGACTGACCCATCTATTCACCACTTGGCTTTGCTGCTGGTTGGCTTATAGGGTAGGGAATGCACATGAAAACCAAGGCTGACGTCAGAACACTTGACATTTGCGTTATTTTGGACAAGTTCTGAGGTACACCTGGAAGCGCTCACAACCACTCCACCTCTTGCCCTCTCAGAAGGTTTGGCTCTTAGGTCCTCCAGTACAGCTGGGCTGGAGGGCTGTGCTGTGCCTGAGCACCTGAAGACACCTCTGGGACACAAGCAGCTTGTCCATCCTGGGTGAAGGACCACAAGCTCTTTGGGTGAGGAAGATCAAATACTGAGCAGGAGTGTGAGCATCTCCTTGCTTTCTTCTGAGAATTCCTTGTGGTTTTCTCCCAGCAATCATTCTCTTCCATCCAGTTGGCATCTTCCATCTTCATCTCTGCCTGGGATTACTCTCACAGGCAGACTTTCTCCGCAGGTCTCTTCACCACCTCTAAGCATGTTTTTGTAGGGTGCCAAAGTAGGGAAGAGGTGGCAATGAATATGTAGTTGTATCCAGCTTTCATTAGATTCACATGTACTGGCAAAGATACTGTCTGGAGACCAGGACACTGCTGCTGCCAACCAGCAAAGTCCTGTATCCCATAGCCAAACTTTGCAGCTTTATAGGATGATGCCTTGTCTAGATGTGCTGCTTAGCAAACCAGGTTGGATAGCCTGGAGAAGAGCCTTGGATAGGATAGTATGCCAGAGAGTTTGGATGTTCCTCAGCTGTAGGCAGGTGATAGCATGCCAGGTGAATCATTTCTAGATTGAGAATTTTGTGCTATTTCAGGTGGCACTTTCTATCACCCTTACATTTGAAACGTGTCCTGTATGACATATTGGATGATTCTTGGGTTTGAAAAGAGGAAAGGGAACTTGGGCTTTGGGGACACTGTGGTTTGGGTTGGATTTGTGGTTCTGTTAGAGGGGTCCTGGGCAAAGGCATGTCATGACAACCAGTTCACCATTTCTAGTGTGTTTTAGCCTCACTGTTCCAGGCTGTCTAAAATGTGCTTTTGCTTGGAGCAGGCTGCTGGTTTTTGCTAAGTAAGCATTTAATTGGGACTAGACTGAGTCCCAATTAAAGTTGTCCAACTGGTGGCTGGAGCTTATGCCACTGTCACATTGGAGGTAGGGATAAGCCTATGGTGTCAGGCCCTTGCAGCTGTGAGCCCTGTTATGACCTGCAATGGGTTTCCCAAACCTGACTGTAGCTGTTTGAGGGACAAATTCTGGAGTATTTTAGCCAAGCTGAATTGCAGTTTGTTCAATGGTCAAAGTGGGTTCTAGGCTTCCTTCTGCAGTGCGGTAGAACTTTGTATTTCTGTCTCATTTCTACTGGGATCTTGAATTAAGAGGGGAAAGTATTTTTATCTTCAGTCTATACAGAAACAAGCTGAGGTAAGACTACATTTGCAAAGTCATTGAATCAGCCAGTGGAAGAACTGGGAGTAAATGTCACAAGTTTCTGGCATTCAGTCCGCTTCTCTGTTTGCCAAGCACGGTGGCTTATTTTTGAGTTCAGAGGCGAGTGGTGAGTCTCACTGTTTTCCAGCACAACATGGAGGCACCTGGTGGGGCTGAAGGGAACTGTTAGTTGTAGTTCAGGGCAAGGGTGCCTCAGCTGCCTTGTGGACTAGTTCATTACTAAGCCAAGCTGCCTCTTTTTAAGCCTCACCTGCCACTTTACGTGCAGTGGGCTAGAGGTCAGGCCACAACACTCCAACTAGTCATTAAGAGAAAAAGCAGTTGACCTTTTTTGCTTGCATTAACTTTGCTGATCTCCAGCCCCAAAGTGTTTATTTTGAAAAAGATTCTGTCGCTGCTACTGCACCAGGGAGACAGAATAATGCCATTAATATTGTTTGTTTTGGTTAGAGGAAAAGCGCTCTGAACCTCTAACAAATATCCTCTTGTTAGCAATTGGAAACATATAATTAGGACAGACTCTCCAGTTATTTTAATGAGATTTCAGTTTCCTCTCTCTCTCTCTCTCTCTCTCTCGCTGTCACTCTCTTTCCCATTTTTAATTAGATACCAATTTCCTCCCTTCTCATTTGCAGATGCCTTTCCAATAAAACAGACAGCTTTGATTTTCATCTTAGCGTGCATTCTTAGCCTTAATTTATTCCTCTACATAAGTTGCCCACCGCACTCTCCATGTGCTAAACGGCTGTTAATCGCTGAAAAATTAACAAGGTGTTTAACGCCCAAAAAAAAGACTAAAAAAATCTTTTTCTTGTTAGGTGGAAAGACTTGTATTTTTCTCACATGGCCAAGGCTCAACTGATTCTAGGCATTGAGGGCAACACAGGACACCTTTTTGCAACTAAACCTTATCTGTCCTCTGCTGCACTGCTTCTAATCTGTACCTACTGGTCCATCTTGCCCCAAACCTCTCCCACAGCCTTCTCCCCTATAAGCTGGAAAGAAACCCTGCACTTCTCTTTTGTAAAATTGACTCTAGGCCAGTTTATTTTAATTGCAGAAATTCTGTCAGTTTGTGGGCAGCCCAGCAGGCCCTGGAAGATTTGTAGGTGTTGAAGGCATGAAGAGAGGGACCTTTCTCAGTGTACCTGATTCAGTATAGCCAATTCTTCCCTTGAGGTTTGGGGAGATGCAGCCTTGGCAAGTTCGGTCAGTAAACTATTTATTTATGAAAAGTTATTTTTATTTCAATTAAATAGCTCTTTAAGACTTGCAGAAATCCTGAAACAGCACAGAGCAGAGATCACCTTGTGGCAAAGAGTCTGGGCTTTATGTTTTATTCAGCCTAGCTACCAGATGAGATTTTCTGTGGGTTTGATACATCATTTCTGTTATCTGAGATGTGCCATCATGGAGTGCTAACTCACTAGTTCTTATCTCTGCAGAACTGAGATGACTTCATGTTTGGATTTTGTCTCATGTCCAAGAAAGATAATAGGTGTTGCAGTCAGTAGCTGGTAGTGGGCTGTGCACTGGTGCTGCATGATGCTAAAAATGCTGCGCTACAGAAAATGGTCTGGTTGACTCATCCTGGAGCATTTTCCCTCTCTTACTCTGTTACAGATGGAGAGGTGGCTTGTGCTCATTGTCTCATGTCAGTTTTACTTGGATGTCATGGTACTGTGGCATAAAAAAACTTTTTGCTACCTTTGTTTCCAAGCAAGTAATCTTCCGTAACAGTCGTCTTCTTGACTAATATGCCTCAGTCAAACCTAAGTTGCTGGACTCTGCACAACAGTAGCAAGGTCACACTGTGAAACCTTCAAAAATTCTGTGTAGGAGATTGGACAAAATGGCCTAATTACTTTCTGATCTCAATTATGTGAATTTGCATTTATGTTCCCATGACTTCATCTTAAAATGGAGTTTGAATCAGCCTAGAAGGTGAGCTACCAGCAATCTCTACACTTTGACCAGTTCTCAAAATGAACAGTGCTTGGAATCTAAAGTTAAAGTCTGTAAGTATTTAATTCTGAGGGCCATATCTGCATGACCCCAAGTTATAAGGAATAATTATCCCACATCTGATTCATCAAAGAAGTCAGATGTAAAACAATGCTGCATGAGAGACTGAATTTCTTGGAGAGTTTGGTCATAGGTGATAAGAAGTTATATTGTTTCTCCCAGACCCATACAAATCTACTTTAACCAAAGCACTAAAAAATGTGTTGGCAAATACCCAAGCCAAGGCAGGTGCATTTGTGTGTAGAGCCCCAGCTGAATGGTGGAGTCAAGGAGAGCAAACCAGGGAAAGCAACTGCCTGTAAAATCTCTGAGCATTAGAGAGAACAGTAGGGCAGAGAACCCTGCAAGGGAATAGCGTTTCACTAGGAGTTATCCAATGAACCTAACATTATAGTATGAAATTGTTGTATTGTCTTATGCTGGGTACCCAATTCTGCTTGTATCCAAAATACCCTTTGTAAACAGTGGACTGATTATGCAACCCTCTTAGTTAGACATAGTTGTTCTGTTGGTTTAGTTAAAGTTTTATCAAGTTCCTCACTTGTATCCATGCTGTTAGGCTCATGAAAAGCTGCTAATAGTTGGGCAGGATAGGTTGTGGAGGCAGCTGTGCATGGCCATTAATGCACAGTGTGATCCAGGCCAGCACAGACTGCAGGTGCTGCTGCTGGGGGCAATACAGTCACCTGTGGTGAGTGAATCCACACCTGTTTCTACTGGTGTGGCTTAGTCCTTTACTAGAGGAAGATTATCTGTATCAGGATAAGCATAAAGTGTGGCTGTATCCACAGCTGAGGCAATAATTCAAACGTAGAAATAAAGTCAAGCCTCTAACCAAAACAGTTTATGCTGGTAGCAAAATGTATGCCCAGCAAGGCCAAATGTGTAAACCACAGGGGAAGAGTATTTTTATTGTCAATATTTTTTAGGTGCCTAGGATGAATTCCCTTCTGTTCTGCATGTGAAAAGCCTTTTAGGAGGAATCCTTAAAAGCCAAGATTCTGTTTACCTGGAATGGGAATTACTGTGAAACAGGCCTTTTTAAAAATATTTCTATTATAACAAGTTCACTCAATAACAATAGTGCTCTGGAGAAAACAGCTGCCCTCTCTTCCTTTCCATACTGGTGCATATATTCTGCAGAGCCATCCCTTCCAGCTCCCACCCTCCATGAAAGTGAAATCTGCATACAATTGTTCTCAGCACAGACAATTTGGATCTTCTTGATGAAAAGTACCACAAAGGTAGAACAGAAAAAGTGATAATAATTACTCATTCAAAATTCATTTTTCTTTTTTTGGCCATTTTTATGGAAAGACAGGAGGCAGGAAAGACAGGAGGTGGTAAGACTGAGATTTCTTAAGATATGGGGAGAGTGGAATCTCTTGTCAATCATGAGGAGTGACATTGGCTGGGTACTTCTGAGTAATCTCAAGACCTCCATATCTGTGAAGACTGCAATACCATAGTCAGACAGCTTTAAACACGATTAGTATAAGCTAAATCAAGTGGATGGACTGCAAGGCAGGGAGGGGGGGATAAAAGTCCCTCCCACTGTAAGGGAAGACCAAGTTTGTGACCACCTGAGGAATCTGAACATACAGAAGTCTATGGGACCTGATGAGATGCATCACAGAGTCCTGCAGGAATTGTCTGATGTAGTTGCCAAGCCACTCTCCACAATATTTGAAATGTCAGGTGAAGTCACTGGTGACTGGAAAAAGGGAAACATTGCACCTATTTTTAAAAAGGGTAGAAAGGAGGACCCTGGGAGCTACCAACCTGTCAACCTCACCTCTGTGCCTGGGAAGATCATGGAACAGATCCTCCTTGAAGCTATGCTAAGGCACATGGAGGACAGGGAGGTGATTCGAGACAGCGAACGTGGCTTCACCAAGGTCAAGACCTGCCTGACCAACCTAGTGGCCTTCTATGGTGGAGTGACTACATGACTATGGATGTCATCTGTCGACTTCTGTAAGGTGTTTGACACAGTTCCCCATAACATCTTTCTCTCTAAATTGAACAGATATGGATTTGATGGGTGGACTGTTCAGTGGATGAGGATGGTCCCATCCAGACGGTAGTGGTCAACAGCTCAATGTCCAGATGGAAGTCAGTGACAAGTGGTGTTCGTCAGAGGTCCGTATTGGGACCGGTACTGTTTACTGTCTTCATCCATGACATAGACAGGGGGATCAAGTTCACCCTCAGCAAGTTTATGGATGATACCAAAATGAGTGGTGCAGTTGACACGTCTGAGGTATGGGATGCCATCCAGAGTGACCTGGACAGGCTCAAGAAGTGGGCCCATGTGAACCTCATGAGGTTCAACAAGGCCAAGTGCTGGGTCCTGCAGTGGGTCAGGGCAGCTACTGGTATCAATACAGGCTGGGGGAATGAAGGGATTGAGAGCAGCCCTGCGGAGAAGGACGAAAAGCTGGGTATGAGCCAGCAATGTGCACTTACAGCCCAGAAAACCAGCTGTATCTTGGACTGCATCAAAAGTGTGACCAGCAGGTCGAGGGAGGTGATCCTGCCCCTCTACTCCACTCTGGTGAGACCCCACCTGGAGTACTGCATCCAGCTCTGGAGTCCTCAGCACAGGAAAGACACGGACCTGTTGGAGCACATCCAGAGGAGGACCACGATGATAATCAGAGGGCTGGAACACCTCTCATGAGGACAGGCTGAGAGAGTTGGGGTTGTTCAGCCTGGAGACGAGAAGGCTCTGGGGAGACCTTATAGGAGCCTTCCAGTACTTAAAGGGGGCTGACAGGAAAGATGAAGACAAACAGCAGGGTCTGTTGCAATAGGACAAGGCATAGTGGCTTTAAGCTAAAAGAGCTATAAGGAAGACATTTTTAATGATGTGGATGGTGAGACACTGCACCAGGTTGCCTAGAGAGGTGGTAGATGCCCCATCCCTGGAAGTGTTCAAGGTCAAGTTGGGCAGGACTCTGAGCAACCTGATCTAGTTGAAGATGTCCCTGCTCGTTGTAGGGAGGGTTGGACTAGATGACCTTTAATGGTCCCTTGCAACCCAAACTGTTCTATGGTTTGGTGAAAACTAAGGTGTTACTTCAGCAGAGTTGAAAATAGACGATTCTTTAATGGCAAAAGCTATAACAACCGTTTGTGGCTCAGAGTTCAGGTCACTAAAATTCAGAATTAAAATTTTAATCCCAAGAATAATGAACAATTGTAGCACTTTACCCAGGGACTTGAAGTTTCTTAATGGACACTCATTGTCTTTTTAAAATGTACGCTTTGATTCTGCCACAAATTAATGGCTGAGTGGAAGCAATCACTTGATAAAAATTTTTTGAGTACATTGTATAGACGTTGGACTAAACCATCATAGAGTTCCCTTCTAGACTCTGTAAGTCTGTAAACCATCCACATATACTTCCAGCATGAAAACACCAAAGAGGGTAAAGTATTACAGTTTGAGTAATGAGATAAATATGAAGAAACCAAAACTTAGGTGGGCCACTGAGAAAAAAAAATAATCTTTTCAGTGACATTTATTACCTGTGGAACTCTCTCTGCAAGAGATGGTGAGAGCCAGTTCTTAAGTCATTTGAAACAGTGCTGCATTTAAAAGAAGTACAGAATTGCTGACTATAGCAAAAGGAGCGTGCCTTCTTTGGTCCTAACAGACTACAAAAACAATGGACTTTTCCACTTCTACTCCCATGATTTTTATGGCAGTGTGAAAGCTTTGGAGAATATTAATGAAGAAGCAGCTCACCAGAAAATTACTGCTGATGACTGAACATCCATGGGTATGTTCACATTTCAGATCCCTTTGTCAATTGCATAGAAGCTAATACGGCCCTTGAGTTTTTTTTCTCCTTCCTCCTCTCTTTTACCACAATACATCAGTGAATGCTGGTGATCACAAATTACTTGACTCTTGTGGAAAGACAGAGAAACCAATCACTTGGTGTCTCAGCAGGTCAGTACCTGAGACTATCAGGCAGAAGGTTTGCAACTGAGGACCTGACAGCATCTAACTATTGTTTGGTATCCAGGAATTCTCTGGATGAATTAATTGAGGCCATCACTCAAGGCAATGTTAAAAGAGATTCAGGGGATATACTTTAAGTTACTTCTGCACTTAACAATGTATTTTACAGAAGATGATAGCTTCTAGGTCAGAATACTCTGTAAGCATGGATATGGGGACAATGGGAGGTAGGGTACAGTAAGAGAGTAATTGGAAATGGTTGGCTAAAACTGTACCTTACATCTCATATTTTGGAGGCTTGCTGGGCACACCAGAAACACTAAAAGGCAGAGAAGTATCATTTCTGTGAAGGGGGCTGCAAGCTTTCTGTTTTTCCAAGAGTGATCCCCAGCTGGTTGTGTTACTTCAAGTTGTCCTGTACTACTATTGGAAAGGCCCAGGCTCTTCATTAGCAGTTAATTAAGCCACAGTGGCCCTTCCTTCCCATCAGGGGTTGCCTTCATTTGCAGATCTAGTTAAAGGGATTCTGTCAAGTTGGTTAGGCTTATAATGTGACTGATCTTTACAGCTGCATAGTCCAGCAGGAAATGCCCAGAATGCACCCCCAGGGCTCTGTCTGTCTCTCTAAACTAAAACCCATCCTTCAAAAAGCACAGAACTGCTATTTTTTCAAGTTGCGTTTTATAGCCCCGGGTGTGAGTCAGGATGTGATGGATACTTACAGGCTGCAGCTTTGTGCTCTGAGTGCAAGCACTAGCTGCTATTTACACACGTGTGGTAGGCACGCTGAGCCCATGTTTGCGTCTCTTGTAAGTACAGTGAAATACTTAGACTTGCATGAGACTGTCTGAAAAATAATCTTGCAAATGGATGCAAGAGGCGCAGCAGACACAGTTTTATTACTGGGAAAGTGAGTGGGTTCTCAGACAGGTAGGTGCAGACTCCATTCACGCTGGGGAGGAGGGCAGAGGTTCAGAAGATGTGTCACTCTAGTGGGTTACGCACTGAGGAGTTGGAGCAGCAGGCAGGGAGTACATCTTCTCGTCCCTTCTGTGGCTAGTTAATGCTGGCAGGAGGAGTGGCTGCATGGCTACCTCTTTTGCAGAAGTTCATACTTGTTATGCCTCTGTATGCGCAATTGCATAGAAGTATTAAAAGAATAAAAAGCCTAAGGAGGTATGTATTTAAAAGTTAAGAAACCCCAGGATTAAAATTGCCTGCCCAAGCTTAGCTCAATCTTTTTTGGAAGTGCGTTATGATGTTAGCTTTGTTAACTTAATTGTTGTTCTACATTTTTGCAGGTTACCTGCTTCATTCGGTGCACAAAATAGTGGGTGCTTATCAGGGTGCTTAGGGGCTGGATTAGGGTTTTGCTGTTAAGGAGGTACATACCAATGCAACCTGAGCCTCCCTTTTTATAGATGGTGGAAAGTGGGCAAGAGATTTCATGGTCTCCCAGAGCAGGCAGTTGAATGCTGTTGAAAAGGGGAAAGTAGGTTTGGGTAGACAAGATTGATGAAGCACTGTGGTAGTAAAACCACGAGCTTCTCTCAAGTTTTGAGCAAGGATTGTCAAGGTTGTTCTTATCTGAGTTTCTGATAAGTGGTTTCTGCTTCCTTCATTGTGCTTGTAGAAATTTCTCTCTTATTCCGTGCAGCATAACCAGCACAGAAAATTATTTTTTTCCAGCAATAGCCAGTATTCTCCCAGTGTCTGAGCAACCACTTAAATTTTAAGTCATTAGCTGTTTCAAATCATGTGCAATTTTAAGTTTGTAATTCATTGCAACGCTCTCTGCCAACACCTGCTCCATGACAGAATGTAAGACTGACTGCTGGTGGTTCTCTGAGCACATCATGCAAAAAAGTGGCTTCTTGGGAAGTCAGGAGTTCATGGACACACACAGTCTTTGGTATCAGCCAGTTAACAACATTCTCCTGTGGTGGTGAAGATAACATCCACTGCAATTCACCACACAAGAAGCATCATGCAGTCAAACATGCAAGTGACGGTACTGGGTGCTGACAGGACATCCTCCTGCTACTGTTTCAACCCTCCCTGCCATTTTTTAGGCTACTTTCTTGTCAGCCCAGCTGACCTAAGAGTTTATTTAGCTTGTGCCTTTTGCATTGATCTGAGAGGACTGATAATTTCTCCAAGAATCACTCTTATGCACCACAAAGTTTCAAACTCAAGTCTCCTACAAATCCATCTCATGTCATCAGTTATCCTAACCCTGAGCAATCCGGCAGCATAGCACTGTTGTTTTCCTGGCAGTGTGACAGCAGATTAGCTCAGAACGGCCCAGAAAAAATATTTAATAACATAACAGTCCAATATGCAATTCTGGACATTTCTCCTTTAGTCTATAAATCAAACAAATAACTTATCAACCCCTCCAAGCCTTAATTTTTTTTTTTTTTTTTTTACCTACAGGTAGCATGCATATATAGGAAAGCTTCTAAGAGGCTTAGCATTGTCCTGGTGGTTTGCATGAAGTAACGGCTGTTGATCTGGTGGGACATCTGTGCTATCGTATGACAACAAGACAAACTTGAAAGAATTTTTTCCCATAATAAAATAGCATACTTCATACAAAATCTGTGAATGTTATTTCAAGAGAGAGAAGTGAACTTGCTAAAGGTGATACAGTGGGTCACTGAAAAATAATAAAACCCCACACTCTCCCTTACTTTAGAGGTGTTGCAATGGATAGCTTATTGTCATAGACAGTGGCATGTAACATCTCTGCCTGGAGAATAACTTCAATAATAGATTGAAATACACTGTAGTAAGTGGTTTTCTAATAACTGTAAGAAATCCTGACCCATGCAGTTATTGAAATGTGTAGGTATTTCACTGTAAGTGGTAACATCTCATGTTCACAACTGGTTTCTGCGTGGGACTCTGTCTTAACCGACATGTACCAGAAACTTTCATGTAGATCAATACCAGTTAGAAATGAGAGACCTAGTAACATCTTGTGATTTTTGTCAGATGTGATATTAGAAGCTCAGGAGGTCATACAAAGCAGAACTAATCCTTAACATCAGGACTCCTGGGCTGACATAATGGAGTTGGATGAAGGCCATCCTTGCAATTGGTAACCCTGTACTGGTACGTGCCTTCTCCTCCTTCCCACCCCAAAGTGCCCTCCTCACCCTCAGAGGGTGACCTGCTACGGTGGTTTACAAAAACTGGCAAAGACAGGCCTTTTAAAAACTGTTTTCTGTAGCGCAAATTGCAGCAAAAAACTTTTTTTTTTTCCAGTATGAAAACCCTATCCAAGTGATTCAATATTTTGTACTTGAGTGTAATTTCCTCTTTTGGGCCAAATGGCTTACCACATCATCAGCACATTTGTTCTCTGTACACATGGTATTTTGAGATAGAAACATATCTGGCGTAACTGTTATCTATTAGGAGCTGAATCCCTTTTTTCCTGGCTTGTTCAACAGCCCACTTTTAGGGGATTTAAATTCCTCTCATCCTTATGTTCCTATCACTGTTTGGAAAAAATATGTAGGAAATTATGAGTGACAGGTAAAAGTTAGCAAAGCACAGATCTCAAAGCCAGTGGCATCCTTGGCACTTACTATTGGATAGTCCATGAAGGGTCCTGCATGAATGCTGGGACAACCTGATAGCTTTGGTTCGTGGACATTAAAATGAGATAATCAGTGATCTAATCATTGGAGCACAATTCTCTCATGACTTCACCCTCTTCATTGACTTCTGACTTCAACAAATTAGTACCATCTAATGATTCACCAAAAGTTCATTTGCAGATTGACATGACATATGTATTTATTCTCCAGGTTTACTAGTAATGATTCCTTTTTGCAGAATTATTCTGTTCTGTGTATGCATGTGCGTGTACTTTCCTGGCTGATCTCAGTGGTTCCTTTTGAACTAAATGAGAGCATAAGTCAGACACAGTGGAAAGAAGGAGTGTCTCTGAGGTTATACTGCTTTCCAATGGTTGTTCTTTAACAATCAGAATGGCTCTGGAAACAGTTCTTTCCTGGATTAGTCTAATTAATGAAAAAGAAATCAGCCTGTAAAGGTTTCTCTCAAACTTCTTAATTACAGAAACACATCACTATAGGGAATAATTGCAGATTTTAGTGAGTGCAAAAAATTATTATATATGCTGCCTTTTTTTTTTTTTTTAAATCTTTGACTGAACAGACTACCTTGTACAGACATGAATGTTACAAATAAGCACCCTGTAGCCTGTGTGGAGAGAGCTGCTGTAAGTTTAACTGTAAAGGGATTTTTTATTCCCAGGGCAAAAAGAGATGAGGCATTCCAAAGTGAAAAGATTTTTCCTGCTCAGTGTTTTATTATTCCCTCTTTATTCTGAAAAGGTTACTTGTTTCATGGTATTGTGTGTTTTTGAGTTTCTTTATGTCAGTGCAAATATCATTTGACAGTAGCGGAGACTATGCAATGTGTAATCAAATAAAACCTCACATTTGTGTATGCCTGTTTCTGTGAATTTGTATTGCACACGTGTGACTGTATTCAGCCATCTCTGTGTATGTTTCTTATTTGCAAAATGGCTTATTCACACTTTTGACAAAACAATCCCTTGTATTTATTCTAAGCTGTACTCCCACAGATCTTTACATCAGAATCAATCATTTCTAAATGGGGACATTTGTTCAAAAATCTATGAACTGAAATATATGAATATATGTGTTAAATATATTTGTGTGATCTTCATGATTCACTTTAATGATTAATTGTAACATCCTTTGCTCCTTTCTTTTGTAAAATTATTGACCAAGGCTTAGTGTTAAGCCAAGTTTAGATCAGGGTCCTTACCTGTAGCTGAAAACTTTTTAAGAAACATCACAGCCTGAATCCTCTAAGTGACTAAACTCAGGATTTGAAAATTAATACAGAGACTTTGAGCATTCGAGGGGACTGCAGACCAGGAGCCTGTGAGCCTGAGAAGAAAAATAAAAGCAATTCAAATGATTTTGTACTAAGAAGGTGACAAAACCTTTATGTAGGATACTGCAGAGATTACTTCTTAAGTGCTCTGTCTGATTTTGATGTTGACTCAGAGAATGAAGTTGGAATGTTGAAGAAGGTATGAAAGAAGTCTGGAAAACACACCTTAAAATGAGAAGCTAAAAGAGCTTATTTTGTTTAGCTCATGAAAGGGAACATTAATGGGTAAATTAATCATGATCAGTAGATGTCTACAAAAGGAGATGTATGTCATTCTGAGACTTTAATCTAGCTGATGAGGGTATAATTAGCTGTGGCATCTGGAAACTGAGGTTAGAAAAATGCAAATTTGAAAAAATTGTACAACTTCTCAACCATGAGTATAATTAATCACCAAACAGTTTATCAAGGGAAAAGCTACATTTGTAATGAGCTGCAGACTTCAAATTGAGAATGTATGTCTATTTTAAAGTTACTTTCCAGACCAGTCCCAGGTTGCTGGGCAACTGAAAACCTTCACCAGGTCATGGAAATGGGAATTATTCACTCACTTCAATAGAGGATGTTACATCAGTAAGGAAACAAATCTTTGAGTGAAGATGTGTTTTGCATTACAACAGATTCAATGGTAACAATCCTTCTGGTGCTAGCATCTATGAATTATCACAAGAAACAAATTGACAGGCACATCTTTAAGTTCACCCAGGTTTAAATTTTTCCATTTCCTTTTCCATAACTTCTCCATTTTACATAACTTAACCCTTTGTATAGGATGCGTTTTTGAAGAAAGTATCATCCATTTTGTGGAGCAGGGAACAGAGGTTCCCATTTTTAAACATTCCTTGCAAATTTTCATAACAGCTTAGCATTCACCTGATCTGAGATATGAAGTGAGGAAAATAACTGAGGTGGTTTTCAGTGCTACAGTGAAATTCTGTTTTGGCTGATGAACTGAAGCATCTTTGATAGAAATGTATCATACTGGCAGTGCATCATATCCTGATGACATATGCTATGTATGGGTCTGTCCCATCGATGTTAGTTCCCAAACCTCTCCAAAACCAGTGCAAATTGATTTCTGTATTTACTGATGAGCACTTAATCCTATAGGCTTCCTTCCTGCTGAGTCCCCTTGGCTAATGGCATAGGGAAAGACATGGGGAAGCAAGAATGCTGGACTCAAAGGCTGGCTCTTCCATTCATTTATCATATAAGCAACTACAAGAGATATGTCTTGTGTGGATTAGGTTCCTTTAATGACCATGTCAGTTGTTCAGGATGCTTTTGGTTCACAAAAGCATGTTCTTTGTATTTCCTCATCTTGCCATCATGGTCATATGCTATTGTGGTGAAATCCACTGAATCTGTTTATGACCTTCTTAAAAGACAGAAAACATCATTGTAACACAGCTGAAATGAAGCATGGAAAAACCTGTGACATCTTATGTCTCTCCAATTCTAGTTTATGTAGAGTTTCAGTCTACAACATTTACAAACTAGTACAGTGTTTCATTGAAGATGTCTAGTCAGAGAAGTTTTGGGTTTTATTGCTTTTAAAGCCTTAGGAATATAATACATACAAGTGTTGTTTTTCATGCTTACTGAAATTCTTCGCTGGAAAGCCCCAGAGATGCTAATTAAAAGATTGATAGAAAAAGATATGTTGAACTGTTAACTAAAGACTTTTTCTTTGAGATGATGAATGGAGCACTTCAACAAAGTGGAATCTCACAAAATCAAATAGAAAATAACCTTGTATAGTCTGAATAGAAATTACTTCTGCTTTCACCCTTTACACCCAACTATTTTAATTATTGCCTTTCCTTAGTGGCTCTCTTATGTTAAGCCCAACAGCCCAGGCATGGGACCTGAGGGTCTACCGTCAGCTCCTCTGCTGTGCCCTGCTGGCTGTATATAATTGACCCATTACCCCTAGCTGGAAAGGCCCCTGAACAGTGGGGTTAAGCTTCTCACTCCTGCTGTGACACTAGGAGAGTTAAAAGCCACCTGTGTTGGACTGGCACTCCTGCTGCCCCTAAAGCCCTGTGTAAACGGAGGAAAATTTGCTGCTACCACTGTTTTAAGTAGCATGTCAATTAGACTTGTTCCAAGCAGGGTTCAATGACATGGTATGTAAATTGGCAGTAGCAGCTGGTGACACAGCTATCCCAGGTCTTCACCTCAGCAGTGGAGCAGGACAGATGTTCGCAGAGATACAGCAAGCAGTAAGCAAACCTAGCGTTCAGGGCATCCTTTTTCTCCCTGGTTGTCCTACTGTCACATTGTCATCAGAAAAAGACTTAAGGCAAATGTGCCAAACATGAGCTAGTGGTCTATTTTGTAGGGGATATGAGGAAACCCCACCTTGAGCCCACACTCAGAAATATGGAAGCTAAAGTATTCAGTTCAGACAGTCGGTAATGAGCCATATTGTGCTATCTGCAAGCTGCTCAGAAAGATTTAAATCAAAAACAGTCAGTAGAAGGGGATGTTGTGATACATCAAGTTGTCAGATCTGAGTAATCTTCGTGGGAGAGACTACTACTCTCAACGTACGCAGGCAATAGTTCCTAACCTGTCTCTGCTATTCCCCTTATGTGTAAATAATGAAAGCTATTGTCCATCTCTCTTTGTACCCTGTTCATAGCTTCTAATCTGAGTTTACAGGACATAATTTGTTTGGGGTTTGATCCTTTGCTCTCCCCTCAACAGGGAGTGGTCTGTTGAAGAGGCTCATATGCCTTTCTTAACTTAGAGCAAGGTGAGCATCCTTCCCTATTGCTCTCACAAATTTATACTCCTTCCTACCACTTTGAGCTGACTGATCTGTCAGCTGCTCCCCCTGTGCTGGTGGTCACCTCCAAATTGCTCCTGCTGTGCTTTAGGTCTCATCTCAGAATCAGTGACAGGCAGAGTCTTGACAAAACAGAGCTGCAGCAAAGGTGGTGCAAGAGGAGCTATCGGGGAGGATCTCTACTGTAAGTGTTCCCTCTGCAGTAGTCCTCAAGGGCTAAACCCCACCACTTAGAGCCAATTTCCTTTCCTCTGCTCCTCACTACTTGCCTGGCTGCTTAGACCTGCCACCCCATCGATTAACAGGAACACTGAATGGGTGCAACAAGGTGGAAAGGGCAGTGGCAAGTCTCATGATTTCTCACAGGAGAATGCTCTGTGGGAGGAAGGAAGAGAGAGCAAATCACCTCATTTTTACCACAGCAAGGAGCTGCCTGGTAAGGTCTGAAAAAGGAAAACCAAGGCAGTTAAAAAATCATTTACCTGGTGCTCCCTCATACTACCATGGTATCCTTGACTGTTCTGTCTTACTGTATGAAGACATTCAAAACCCTTGTGCATCCCACAGCAGCCTGAGTGAATGCTCACTGTCCCTCTGGGTCTGCCAGCTCCAGGGCAGGAGCTGAATGCCTATGGAGCCCAATGGTGCAGGGAGCTTTGATTGGTATCTGGGGTGTGGACTTCCATTACATGAATATTTCCCATTTCAGACAAAGTGAGAATGGCACCTGCTTTCTCCGATATTTTCATCTCTCTTGTCTTTGCTGTAAATCAGTGAATCCAAGTGAGACCGATTTCTCTATGACACCCTTAATTTATTTGGTCTGTTGCCAGAAATACGTTTCTTCCTACACAGGCAGCGTGATTGCAATGCCACTTGCTCTACTGAAGTGCTAAAGTGCTCACCTCAAGGGACACTTAGGTAGAATCAAGCTCCTTTCTTTCTCCCATACTGCAGCATACTGAGTGCTTACAGAGCATATACTGCAGAAAAATATTATTTTCGGTGAGGGAGCAGGAATATGTAAATGCTTCCTTCTTTGTCCTTCCTTTTGTCTAACCTCCCACACAGATGTTTCAGATTCTGTGGTTCACAAATAATGCTCTTGTTTTTTGCACAGCAGGGAAGAAAGGGATTTTGAAAATGGACATGTAACAGTTCCTTAGGTCTGCTGCTTATCAAATATTTCCTGGCAACTCTCTCTAATCACTGATCCCTCTCTCAGATTTTCTCTCTGAAGCAATTGAAGCCTGATGTTTTATACTCAGTTCTCCTACCATGTGATAAAGTTCAGAATCCCTTTAGTAGAAATCATTTGACTTGGTAAACCCAGCTATGGTTGGGCACGCTGCAAATAACACCCAACCGTACTAGTCAAGCATGCAATATAAATGACTGCCTCCAGTTCACTCATTATTAAATATCTTCTCCTCACCTCTACAACAACCAAGTGCCATTCAATTTTACATCTTTTTCAGTGGTATTTCTCATTGTGTACTCCCTTTCTTTGATGAAAAATTCTTATAGAGAAGACACTATATAACTACATTTGTTATTTTTCAGAGGAGTACAGGGACAGATTTCTAAAGCCAGATAGATGTCTAAATAGCATTGCATATTCAACCCATAATCTCCTGATGCTACGTTTGGTGATGAAAGATATTCTGGTTGTCTCCGCTTTTGGAATGCTTTTTGAAAGATCTCACTGATCATATCTACTAGCTATCTTTATTCCTTGCAGTTCACTTTCTTCAAATATAGCACCTTTGTACTACTGCAGTCTAAAGCTGAGAACTTAACCTGATGAACCGAAGAAGTTTGTGCTGGTAAGCTATCAACATTGCCTTGGTCCTGATCTGATTTTACAGATTGTATTCCTTTTGAATCTTTCCAAATGTTTGGTAATACAACCATTAAACAGCCCTGGTTTTCTGGTTTTGTCCTAATCTTGCTTCCAGCCTGACAGCAAAGATTATATTGATTTTCTCATTGAGGCATACCTGAAAATCACTGTGATTCTTTACAATCCCAGGCAAGCTTGAGACCAGCGGCAGATGAATGTGTTAGTTTTCTGTCCTTATCCAGTGACTCCAATGCCATTTTTCATCCTCTTAAAGCATTTTACTGATATTGCCTGCACTTCTGGTATGTATTTGATTCTGTGTGATATCATGCCAAGATACTGCAGTGTCCATGTTTTATTCAGTCATGCCCACATAATGTTCAGTATTGTCATCTGGAATATAGTGCATATTTTTGTATGAGTGGTCCCACTACAGAATTATTTATTGTCCTATCTTTTTTTTCTCACATTTATTTGGAATAAAATAAAACACAAGGAGGATAATCTGTTTACATATTTCACATTGTGTAATATTCCCATAAAACCTATATTGTCTGACATATGGCGAAATGTGGAGTTTGTAAAAGCAGCTCCCTGAAAAATTGCCTGGGCAAAGGCAAAAGATTTCTTTTGGCTGAGAAAGGTTGTTTCTTCACAACTTTAAAATGTGTGAAATGTTGTGTATTGTTGTGACTGCTTTGATAAAGGTGTAAATGTAATTCATTCTTTTGTAACTGAAGGGTACCAGCTCGCTCTGGGTTGTTGTGGTGGTGTGGGTGTTTGGACAGTGTGTTTCCATTCAGCCAGCCTGCAGGCTAAATTCCTCTCACTTCTTGCTGACAAGTGTAACGGGCTTTTTTCTTTTCTCTTATGTCTTGATTGCGTGTTTGAGGTGGACAGGTTTATCTGTGCTTCCAGGGGATAAAGACCATCCACTCTTAGCAACTATAAGCAAAGTTTTATCTGTTTGGCACCTGTGACTTTTCCCCAGGATGAGAGGACAGTTTAATCTGGACCACTTCTTGTTCAGATACCACATCTCTGGGGCATGGGTGGAAGCATCTTTTTGCTTTTCTCTTCCTTTTTTTTTTTTTCTCTATTATTCTTTTCACTGATCCTGTCTTTCCTTATGCTGAAGCTCTAAGCACCAAAAATTCTCACTAGTGCCTTTCCAGGCATTTGTCTGCCCTGGAATAGCGTAGTGAGTAATTTCTGCAACTTTGAAAGAGTTCTAGCAATTTTAACAGCATCCCTGTTTGATTGTCTGTGTGAAGGAGATGAGATCTTCCTTTTCACGGGTAATTGCCACAACCTTTCTGAAAGGAAAGGGAAGTCTTATGCTTTTTGAGTATGCCATGCTTGCTGAAATGCCTCGTTGCTTGGTCTCTGGTAGTTACTGTTGTAATGTCTGGCAGTCCCTCTAGCTGCTAGAAGTCTATGTAGTGATTAACAGTAGCAATGTAGTTTGTATGGATTCCTGTGAAAAAATTCCATTTCTGCTTTAGTGCAGTGCTCAGGACTATGTGTTTCCCTTTCTTTTTTTTTTTTTCTTTTCTTCTGCTTGAACTGTTTTCCTATGCTGTCTGTAGCTCTTACAAGTCTCTAGTGCCTGTAGTTGTATTTGTCCACTGTACAGCATTTGTAACCAACTTGTTTCTATTCCTGAGTTACGTGCTCCCAGCCCTACTGGTCTTTCCATAGCATACTTCCTGAAAAGAGAGTTTCCTAAAGCTGTGCCTGCGTGGCACGGTGCACTGAGCTAATCCTGCAGCCCTGTGCTTTCCCTGGCATAATGGAGTGTGTTTCTCTGCACAGCGGATGGGTTGGCATGGAGCGCCGTGCTAATGCAGAACGACTGTCTCCGGAGCCTGCCTCGCTATCTCACCACAGTACTATTTGCTCTGTATGTGTACCCTAAATTTTTATATGCTGTCATATTATAGTGACCTCTCCTGGAGATCCACTCACTGTCACTCTGTCATTGCTGCTTCACTTCTGTGGAGACTTTTCCAGCAGCACTGAAAACTGATTTTTCAGCCAGGACAATTATACTTCAGCACTCGGAAATACTGAATTACATATAACTCTGGTTTTATTTAATCTCAGTAGATGTTAATTTTAATAATCTTAAGGTAATGCTGTCTCACTTGGTTTAGTTGCTGCAATCACCGATTTCCCGTGTAGTTAAATACCTTAATATTCTCATTTTCTTACTCTTAAATGGATGCCAATTGTCATTATTTGACATTCAGCAGCTGTCAAGGTTATAGTTAAACCAATTGCCTCCTTAACTGTGTTTAGGGCACTTAATCTGTACCAGTGAGTTTGGGGACTTTCTCAAGTCCTTTCTAACACCTCTGTCTGTGTGTAAATGCCCATTACACGTGCAGTCTGCTGCATCAGGCCCGCGTTGTCTCAGTTCCTTGCAAACTCCCTCCAGATGTCAGCGTAACCTCCCGCTTCGTAAAACTAATCAGAATCCACAGTGAACTACATTACACACACACACACACACACTCACTCTCCCGGCACAGACTCCGACTGTTGCTTTTTGTGCTTTAATGGCGGATCCCCTCCCTCTCCCCGGCCTCTGGTGTGCTGCCTGGCACAGGTAACAAATGCTTCGTCACTGACCCGTACGGGTGTGAAGGCCCCTGGGTTCAATTAAATGGAGCAAGAGGCAGTAAATAAACCGCATGGGCCAGGGCATTAAATCACTCAGTGCGGAGAAGAATCAGATGCCGAGGAGGTTTGGTTTGGAGGTGGGCCGCCTGCACTTGCACCCACGTTGCAATTTAATACCCTTGCTGCAAGTTAATGACAATTGCAATCAGGCAGGGTGATGTCCCCTTTCTTCCTTCCACTCCTGCTTTTTTTTTACGTTCCCAGTGCTCTCCCCAATAAATTAAAGCCTTTCCCCCTCCCCTCCTTTTCCTATTTTGTTTTACTGCCTCCATGCTGTTCTCCTTTATTTCCAGCATTTTATTTCAAGGAGTGGGTTTGAAGTACTCTCAGCCCATCTGCTGGTTTGGTTTAGAACAAGGACTGGAATGAGACAAGGGGTTTTGGAAGTCATGAACTATTTATAGCTTATTTGTTCTTTCACATTGGCACTAAACTTTGTTTATAGAATCACCTGCAGTAGAACCTGAGCCAGGGGACCACAGCTCACTTGATCTAAAATTGGCTTTATTTCTTGGGTTTCTTAACAGAGACCACATGTGTGTGTCTGCTGCTGGCCAATGCGTGTTTGATGCTTGCACACATGTCGAAAGCACAAACACAAAGTGCCCATGAGTGTGTGTTTGTAAAGCGCTCGGAGCGTGCCCTTGTGAAATACTCTTACAGATTATACGTGTACGTGGAATAAGAAGGGCGTTGTACGCCTGCATTACCACTGTCTAGAAAGTAAAGGTTCCCAAGAGAAAACTTGAATGAAAAATTTTCATTACAATTTCTCCGGTCGGTTTTAATTTTCTCCAAACAGTATTTTTGTCTTGTGCTGGCCCGTTGAAACACAATGCTCATTTTTGTTTTCCTTCTGCATTAAATATTTTTTCTTTTTGTCAAAACAAAACAACAATTTAAATCAAAACCAAAGGAAACCTGTCATTTTAAATTGCTATTTTGGCATAAAAGCATTTCATTTATTTTTCTAACCAAAAATTGACATTTTAATTTGAACCAAAACAAAATTTTTCATTTAGTTTCAAAGTATCAATTACAAATGAAAATATTTTCGTTACTTCTCCTCCAAAAGTCAGACTATTTCGTGCTTCAAAAATTGCAGGTATGTGGGTTTGCAGTGTTTGTGGGTGCATAACTGTGGTGGTGTGACTGTATTGTGCAGGATGCATGTTGAGTATTTGCAGGTGTTACACATATATATGTTTTGCAGAATGTACCCTTATCCATACAGTTTGTACATCCACATTTGCACAGTGGTGGTAAGATATGCACACTTAGGTTGAGTTCATGCCAGTAATATCTACATGTATTTCTGTTTTTACTTTTTCCTTGCAAATGTTTTTTTCATGTGTATGGGCTTGTTGCAGTGTTGCCAACAGTGTTAATAATAACGGAGCAAGACTGAGTAAATCATAAGATTGGGGAAAATGATAGATTTGGGTTTCTTTTGTCCTCTTTCTCTTTTTAGCTTGTCAGATTCATGTTTTCAATCTAATTTTTACAGCTTTGATGACAGAAGAGCAACATTTTCATTGTAAAAGTAGATTTCTGATTTTGCAGTGATCACTTGGCTGTAAGAGCTGAGGTTTAAGAAAAGGCATGAAGAAAATAGCAGGACCTGCATTAAATTCTGGGAGCTGGTAAAAAGGATTTCTGTTTCTGTTTGCGGGGTAGATATCTGGGTATCATGCTTGTATGGGCAGTACTATATACTCATGCTTTGCGCTTGCATGCATCTGTAGGATAACTAAATGTTTATGTGCTTTTACCAGATGTTGGTATGCATAATGTGTATTTTTAGCCATATTAAAGTTTAGCTTCTAGACTAAATCAGCCACTTAAGCACTTCATAGTGAGCAGAGAGAAATTTTCTAAGCAAGCAACTCATCCTGTCCTAAGATTCATCTCCTCTAATGGTGGAGGAACTTTGGACAAGGCATCTATTTAGACTAGCCATCTAACTTTTAGGTATGCTGACTGCATGTGTTCAGGACATGTGTGTTTACTTGTGATTTATATATATGTTGGAGTCCATATGGCAGTTCTGTTTGTGTGTGTAATATGCATGTAGACACTTGGGAAATGTCTGTGTACATGCATACGCATGAAAAGCAGTCAGCGGTATTTTTTGCAGAGTGTACTGTGAGTATGAAATACTTCAGTCTTCATTGACTTGGATCAGACAATTCTGCTGTGCTGCACACATATAAAATACTTCAGAGCAGCTCGGTACAGCATTAGGTCGAATGCTGGTGTTACAACTTAGGCTGTTAATCTTTTCCCAGAGCTAAGCAGCCTACAAGTTCCTGTTTCCCACAGTGCCATACAGGTTTCCTGTTGCTCAGTTTCTGCCTGGCTCCTAGAGGCACAAGCCAGCTGAGGAGAGGGAGTGTGGCCCTTCACAGAGCAGTAAGGGCGTTCATCAGGGTACCAATCTGCAGTCCCTGTCAGGCAATTTACCACAACAAGGCAATGTTGATTCACAACAGCATTGATCCACATGGAAGTGTTTTAATTTGGGAAATGTCGATGTGATATGTCTGTGCTGAAGAACATGAAAATGCGGTGTTCTGCCTTTTTTTTTTCTAAAAGTAGAGCTTTCTTTCTCTGTGAAATGTTAACATTTCAGCTATTGAGCTGGGATAAAATAATAAGATGAGATGGCAGAATTTTCTGTGGGATAAATGTCCTGAGTTTTGCTTGGTTTTCCAAGTAGTAGTAGTAGTCGTCTGAGTATTTGAGTAGGTGCATGAATATGCTATATTTATTGGGAGCACTTGCAGTCAACACAGTGAATACTTCATGTGAAGTGAAAAGAAGGTATGAAACTACAATGTGTTTAATTACATACCTAAACACTTTCTAGTTTGTAAATATTCATGTTAGTATTTTGGGGATCAGATCCTAGGCAAGCGAGGACTGGTGTACCTCCACAGACTTCAGTTGACTCTGTTGACTCCTGCCAGGACAGTTTGTGGCCTGGAAAACATGCTTACTATGAGAGATTAGAAGGGATCTATTTGTTTCACTTGTAAAAGAGCTTAAGAAACGATTCAATCATGTTCTATAATTACTTAGGCGAGGAGAAGATATCTGATATTACAGGGCTCTTAGGTCTAGCAGACAAAGGTATAACAAGATCTGACAGCTGAACAACTCAAACCTAATATAAGCCACAGTTTTTTAATAGTG
The DNA here is from genome assembly GCA_013398295.1 of Chionis minor. Lineage (NCBI taxonomy): Eukaryota > Metazoa > Chordata > Aves > Charadriiformes > Chionidae > Chionis > Chionis minor. Next base: position 240,715 of record VZSF01009962.1, on the reverse strand, counting down.
GATGTACTTAAGCTTCGGAACAGATAAGCAATAGATAAGGTAAATCCTGCATCTCTCCAAACCTATGAAATAAGACTGTGTGGTTCCCTAAAAGATGTGTAGTGGATTGACATTGAGCTGTTGAGTCAGACACCGAATTGCTGGGGGAAGGTTCACGGCGGGTGCCAGGCCAGTGAGAACCAAAAGGATCAGGCCATGATTATCAAGATACAAAAAACCTAGTAAAAGCCAAATGAGTGAGCGTCTCAGTGATCGGTTAACAACGATCAGATCCAGACTATCTGTTTGTATCAAATGAAGAACTGATTATCTGTTTGCATCAAGCGAAGAACTGCCCTCGCTCCTCCGCGCGTGCGTGCACACGTAGGGCGCGTGCATTCATGTTATTTATTTCGGGCTGTGACGTGTGCTTGCTGCTGGCAGCCTGGGGCATACCTCTCGGGGTGCTCCCATACATAGCGTGTCGTGAGCCTCTGCCGGTGGCGGGGAGTGGAGCAGAGATTTATACAGTGCCTCCAGGAATCCCCAGCAGGGCCCCTCCGGTGAACTTTGGCTCCCCGGCTTGCTGCCAAGCATTAACTACAATACTCGCACTTGTTTTTGACAACAGCGCGCAGGTTGTATTTCACCAATTGCTATTTTGGTTTGGGAGTTATGGCAGAAATGTCTCTGGGTACTCAGCTGGTATACGCAGAGCAGGAGATTTACTCTTATTGTGTAATGTCATCTTTCAGTCAGTGCTTGGGATGAAAATTATGGGGTGTCGTTTGCTCTTTTTATTAAATTTCAAGGGTATGCACCTCTTTGAGTGGGAGGAGTGTCCAACTCTTGACTGATTCTGCCTAGAAGGGTAGCCTCAGCTATCGGGCACCTTTTAAAATATGAATTGGTCCTTTTTTTCTTTTTTTTGTTTTTGTCAGTAAGTTAGGACCAGAGGCAGCAGCAGTTGCCAGCTTCCAAACTGCTGCCTGTGATGATAGATGAGTTTGGCCCTGGAAGCACAGAGAGATACTGGACTCAGCACAACACAGATGTTGCAATGCAGCCAAATTAATCTTTAGTAGGAATGTGCAAGTTGGGTCTTAGTCAGAGTATCTCATGCCTGCCTGCCTCGCTGAAAAGCAAGAGCGAAATATTAGCAGCTGACCTGGTAGGATATACACTTGCCCAAAATATTCTGTTATGCTGCAGATGAACCAGCATCTGATCTGCTGTGTGACTTTCCCGAGGATCTCACAGCCGTGGGGTGGGGAGGCAAAGGAGTTCCAAAGGAAATACAGATTTCTGCAATCTTCATATCACAGTTCTCCGTAAATCACAACAAAGCAGATAAACTAGAGATGTTACAATGGCAGGTCACATTTATTCCTTAGACCAGGCTCAGTATACCACAGGGAACAAACCTGAACATTATAGACTATGAGAAATACTCCTGTGAGTTTCTAGGGTAAAATAGAAACAGGTTACTAGATTAATTAGTAAGATGAAGATTGTAACAGTGGTTATGACAGAAATTTATAGTCTACATGGCTAGTAAGATCAACTGGCTAACGTTATTCCTTAAACAAACACACCAATAATTAATGAGGAAGTGTCTAGAGACCCCTGATTATAGATGGCAAAAGCTGTTGCTGAGTGAAGGTCCTGTACAACATTTTCAGCCTAATAGAGGGGAAAAGGTAATGGAAGAGAGTGAATTTGGATACGGGGAAAACAGCATCAGGAAAATGAAAAAAAGTTCTCAATAATGGTTTCATGTTTCAGAATGGTTAAATGTAGAAATGTAGTAAAGGTGGCAAAGAGCTAAGGGATGAAGGGATGAACTACCTATTCTTTAGGGTTTTTTATCAGCCTTTTTATAATCTTGAGATTGTAGTCAATGCAATCTTTATCTTAACATGATGGGGTAACCCAAAATTAGGAAGTCAAAGGGGACAAATATATTTTGCAGTCTTTCGTAAACATAATTTCTTTTTTTTCCCTAGCTGAAGATAAAGGGGAAGGAATATAATTTCCCCCTGCTAGAGGAGTGCAGTTCTGGGGATGCCAGTCAGAACCTCCTGATAGATCCCATTATAACTAAATTGCAACAGGAGGGCAGAGGGGATCTAAAAATTGCCTGAAAAGCAATTCTTCCTTGTGACCAACAAGTGGGAGAGACTGTAGACAAATATAGTTTCTGGAGGGTGAAAGTTAAAACTGGATCTGATTGCCAAACCCAGAACTCTGCAAGAGACCGTGTAAAGAGAAAAATGCTAATGAGAATGTGCTAGTATATTCTCTTTTTTCATATGATCTGTCTGTTACGTGGCTTTGCCACTCAGCATATGTGAAAACAAAACTGAAGGATAATTAATCTTATATACTCCTAACATTATTATGGATGTTCCTCTTTTTAAAAATCCTCCTTATTTAAAGAAGGGTTGGGGGGGAGCCTAAATATGTTTTCTGTTTGTACAATAAAAAAGTGTATCTGCTATAGGCATCAGGAAGGACAATTTCCAATCATGCCGGAGAAAAACAGAGTATCTCTGAATGTACCCTTTTTGTTTTTTTCTGCACAAACATATGCATGGATTAAAGCTGTTAGAAAAACGTCATAAATATTTCACACAAAAGTCCCAAATACAAAATTGTTTCTCCTTCAGGTGAATAAAGGCAGAATGTTTTCCCATTTTTATTGGTTTTACACCTTTTTCTACTTTTCCCAAATAGAATTTTATTTTTACTGTTTTTTTCTTGTGATCACTGAAAGCAAATACAATTAAGAATGTCAATACTTTTATTTCACTTTTTAGTTTTTAATTTTGCTTCATATGGTTTTTTAAAACTGTGCCAACTTAGAAAAAATAGTTTATGAAGGAAAAAAATTGAAACTGAAACTGCTAACATGCAACTTCATCAGCTTTGAAAAAGAGCGGCTGAATTGTAGGTTTTTTCCAGTAACTTTTCCAGTACTGTGGACAATTTGAAAATAGATAAATATTGAAAAAATGAACAAAGTAAATATCAACAAAGCTTTAAATAGAAGTCAGTTTATTGTAACTCACATTCCAGGATTTTGAAACATTTTGCATGACAGAAACCAGAAAATTGGTTTTAAATCACATTTTTAAAGAAACTTCTGCTTGAAAGTAAGGGTTATTTTTGTGCAATACACATCTCCAGTAGAAATTTTTGATCAGCAAGAATTTAGTGTCATGTTTAAAAAAGCTAAAACAAATCAAAAGAGGATATTTTATTCCAAAACTTGCATTTTAAAAAACAGTCCCCACCTAGACTCCAGAAAGCGTATGGAATACATGAAAATCTGGTTTCATTACTCTGGTACAGGTTTTTTTCATGGGATCATAAGACACTTCTGACCACACAGCGATACGATGTGGTCTGATGTGACTGTACTCTTGCACAGTCTCCGGTCCTGGTGAGCCCGCTTAGCTGTTTTTCTTCTTTCTCCACTTTCTTCTTTCTCACTCTCCTGCCAAGTTTTCCCTTTCGGTCTTCCTTCTTGTGAGGTGGGTATAAAAAGCTTAGTGTACAAAAATTCACATAATGATACTCTGAGGGCAAATTATGTCCTTGCTCCCCTCGGCAGCTCGGAGTTGCCTGGAATATAGGAAAACAGCGCAGATTTAGTCTCTAACAGTAATTTTTTATCGCTGCTATTTAGGAAATGGTTCTGGAGTCTCTTCTTGGCAGCCCTCTTTTACATCCATCAGCAATGCAGCATAACCGTACCATCAGCACTAAGTACGAATTCTCACACCCTGCTGGGGACTCAGGACAAGCCTCCCACAAATAGCTTTCCATTTCCATCCTGAATTCGGCATTAGCCAATTTAGAGGCAATATATGGCTCTAGGAATAGGCTGTCATGTACAGTATGCACAAGACAGCTCTCCCCTAATCTCATCTAATTGGCAACAGGAGTTGCTGTCATTAGGCACAGAGCGTGAGAGGCATTAGAGTCATTAGTGTTTGTGCAGGCTATCAGAGGGAGGTCAAACATTGGGGGAGATTGAGACACGTTCCCTAGGAAGATGTGGCACTCCTGAATTACTGCTCCCACTAAGTGAATTCCTTGGAAGGATTGCGTATTTGCCATAGTACTATACTTATGAAGAAGAATGAGAAAATAAAGATTTTTACCTCAGACTGATAATAGCTTTGAGGGATGAGGAAAATGGAATATTTTTTATATTTTTTTAATGCAGGAATTTAGTAAGTGAGGATCCACTCTGCCTCTGAAATACAGATGCTCCTTGTGAAATAATATTCTGGGAAATGTTAAATTCAGATAGATCGAAACATTTCATTTCGACACCCTCTTTGAAATATTTTAAATCAAACTAAATACGATAAAGAAAAACATTACAGAAAGTAATTTCAAGGTCACAGCCTGAGGCTTCGTTCAGAGAAACCCTGGCCTTTCAATAGTGTTAGACCATCTCCTCCAGCTTTACCTCCGAAGCAAAACCTCCATGAAATCTTCACAGACTTGTGGAACAATTCCACTTCAATGAAATTAATTCTCCGACAGCAAATAGTTCTGCTAGATGTCTTCAATAAGCGACAGTGCAATTTGACCGTAGTTCTGGTACCCAGACCGGTATAAAATGCTGACTTGGCTTTTGAGTGAGGCCCCGGGACTGCAGAAAGCCATTTCCAGCTGAGAGTACGGTTTCTATGTACTTAGTCAGAGAGGTTTTGTTTTCCTTCAGCTGGCAGTACTCCTGCCTGCAGGTCAAGGTGGGGACACTGAATCCCATGTGGTAGCACCAAGGAGACGCTCCCCAAGGTCTGACCAGGGGCTGGGAGGTGGAACATCCAGCTCTGCCCGAGCTGCAGGCCATGGCTCATCTCCCCATCTCCGAGATGCTGGCAGCAGCTCTGGCTGTTTTCAGTGCCGTGCCTCCTGCTTCCCCGAGCATCCCGCGCAGCCTGCCTCCCAGGGCACCCCGAGCTCCCCATCGTTGCCCCACAAGTCTTCTCTTCGCCAGTCCCGCAGAAAACTCCTTGTCGCTTCGGGTTTATTTAAGTGGAGTCTGTCTCACCACAAACACCTCATTTGTGCCTTCTCGTTCTCCAGATAATTTGGGATTCATGCAGGGTTGTGGTTCGAGGAAAATCCAAGTCCAAGCGGAGCACTCGGTCAGACTGTGGCTCAGATGGGAAGTCTTCACTCAGCAGTAGCATTTCATCCTCCAGGCCACGGCGCCTTCACAGAGGCAGAGAAAAACGTGTTTTTCTGTGAACACAGCATTCCTCCGCCCTGCTTTTTGTTTGCACCGAGCTCTTTCATATCCCAGGCTGTGAACAGACACGGCCAGGTGGTTTAGTTTGCCACCGGTAAAGTTTTGCAGCTGCTCAGTCTTTCCCCTCATCCTATCACCCAAAGTTCCTTTAGGACTCTGTGCAGTACAGATGACACGGCAATTGATGAAAAGCCACTGCAGGTACCAAGATGTTACTGAAGAGGCACAAGCTGTAAAACCCCTGCTGATGCAGTTACCTGGAGCACAAGCAGGAGATAGCGCTACAGGAGGTAATTTGTGGCCGCCATAAGAAATAGCTCTTATCAGTGTTGCAAAACTAGTTTGGAGAGGCAGTTGTGTTGATAATAACAACAGCAATTGCTGTTGTGAGAGGTAACATTTTGGACAAATGCTGTCGTACTGTGGCTGTAGGGTGTCGTAGTACCTTATCACTGGGGAAAAGCAATGCTATACGGTAAGAAAACAAAGTGAATCCACAGCTGGCATCTTGGCAGCACGATACCTCTGAGGCTGGTGAGCAATGAGGGGCTGGCGTTACTTCTCGCCAACCCTCCCAATGCCATACTCCTAACATGGAATTAACAGAGACAAAACACCACCAAGCTCCTGGTCCCAGATTAGTTTGCCTTCGGAAACCCCTCCCATGAAATCCCAACATGGGGACAGGCAATATATCCCCAACAGCATATCAGCTTCTAACTATTTTCCGTCCGTTCTTTGCTTCATTTTAAATGAATTTTTAAAAAAAATCACAAAGTGCTGATTGGCCAGCATGTCTGGGTGGTTTAGCTAGGACATCAGGCACAGTGGTCAGTGTCATACTGAAGATAAAATAGCTGGATGTTTTCCCTGGCGCTGGCTAACAAAACATTTTCCCGCCACTCTGCCTTAAAATCTCATAGTAAAGATCCTTAAAGAGGTATACTAATAGTGGGGCAAATAAGGTACGAGTACAGTTTGTTGGAAAGGAAGCTGTCTAATTATCGGGGCACCCACGAGAGCTGGTGGTGGCACTGGGAGGTGTGACAGGTGCATACAGCTCTGCTGCAGATGTCCTTCAAGCGAGCCCATGTCCCAGCCTGGGGCACAGTTTCCACACCGGCTTTACAAGCAGGCAGTGAGCCAGCCCCACGTCCTCCCCGCAGCACAGGCCCTGCCTTGTCCTTTCCCTTGTACCCAGACAACTGTTTGCTCTGGTTTCTTTGCCTGGCCGCTCATGTGGGTGCATGGATACACAGGGCAGCACGAGGAAGGGCACAGGATGGAGGAAAGGTTTAGCAGCTGGCAATGGGGTTGCTCCTTTCGTAGCAGCAGCAGCAGCAGCAGCTTAAGCCCATCTAAAGCATTATGGTAGTGCTATTCCAGGTTGCAGCTAAGCCTAAGACATGGCAGTCAGGGAAGGTGTTTGTAGGTCCTGTTTCCCTCTTCACACTATAAACATCTTCCCATTTCTGTGCTCCTGCTGTTTCTTTTACATCTCTCTGATGCTAGTCTGATCCCACAGTGCTATAGGGAGTTTAAACACCGTAATACTGACCTTACTGCTGGGCTAGTTGTGTGAATCAGCCTCCGGTGGGACCAGGTAAGCACCAGAACACAAGTAGGTGACAAGGTTTTTGGGACTGGTGCGGTCAGGAAAAGGAACTAGGACCCAAGAGATGAATGCCTTTCAGTAACAGCTAGGCAGACCGACTTTGCCGTAACATGAATTTGCCTACATCTGTGATCTTCTGTGTTTTGCATGGGAAATCTTGCTTTTGAGTAAGCCCTTTCTCCATTCACTAATATTGACAGCTTCCAGTGTTGCCTATCTCCAACTGTCTTGGCTCCAGAAGAAATGAAGGTGGTATTTCCTTATACTGCTGTGTCTGTGCAGAGAGAAAAACAGATGCTAGGGATGCCGCAGGTGGAGTTGCTATGTTGTGAGGCAGAGGAACGGAGATGATGATCTCTGGAGATCCTTTTCAGGACCATTTTCTGCAATTCTTTGGTTGTGCAGGGTAAATGATGAGCTGAGAATAGAACACCCTGGTATTTGATGTCTATGACCTTGCAAATAGTTTTCATTTGTGTTTTCATTTTGTTACTTACTAACACCAGTGCATTGTTTAACCTCAAGTCTATGGTGAAATAATTTAAACATTCTACTTCAAGTATTAAACAGCCAAGAATGGTATATTCTAACCCTGAAAAATTCTTACAAGTAGCTGAAGTAATACATAAGTGGAAAAAATGGTTCTCCTTTTAAAAAAAGTGTTCCTGTATGTATTTTTCCCTTGAATGACCCACACAAGAGTACACATTGCATTATACAGTGCACCTTCCTGTGTGCCATGGGGCACTTAAATAGGTGGAAAAGAGAGTACAATCACATGCTGTTAAGAGATCACCCAGAGGTTTCAGTGCAGAACAGAATCTTGCTGTCATGCATGATGAACAATGTCTGTTCAACTCTTGGTTCCTAGTTGCTTGCCATGGGTATAGCGTGCAGGTGGAGGGACTGGAGGAGGGGACAATCAGAGGGGCAGGAGTGGGACTTTGTGCTGACCTAGGCCTGTTCTGTAACCAGAAAAAGATCCTGAAAACCAGCATTTCCCAATAGCTCTCCTGCTGATTTAAGCTGTCCATTTATGATGGATGTCAAGGTAGATGTGGAACTGGAGGCGAGACCTTCCTCTAAAGCTGGATCAGGGGTTAAGGAAATAGGCAGCTCCCTGCTTATGGCTAGGATTTCTAAGAACATGATTGAATGTGCAGTTGGCACTGATTTAATTATTTCAGCAGAGTTAAGTTGGTAGAGCACTCCCCGACTGTGGATACAGTTATTCCAGCACAACTACGTCATACTGGTACAGCTTGTTCTTGTATAACACATACAGACGATCAGTGGTGTAAGGCATTGGCATAACTATCTGCTCTACAGGGACCATAACTTGGCTGTTATAAAATCTGTTTGTTGAAGAAGGAGAGAAGAGTGGCAGGAGGCAGGACATTGTACTGGATCTTATTATTCCTGCTGAAGAAATCAGCCAGATCACATGCACAGGGACAGTTAAACGAGAGCACAGCGATGGGGAAACTACAAGGTAACCAAGAAATAGCTGTATTGTAGATTACTGAACCATATTATTCCTCTAGGTTCTGCTGGTTCTTGGCAGCTAGTAAATGATAAAGCGCATTTATGCTGCTGATATAAATCAGAGCAGAAAAGAGCCCCAGGGCTCCAACAGAATATACTGTGTGTTCCTATGGGAATCTGTCCCAGCATTGCTTTCATTTGAATCCTCCTTTGTTTGTTTTGCAAAACAGAAAAATTATTCTGAAGGACTTTTGGCTCTTCCAACTCCTCCTTTGGATATTCCAGCTTCCAAAGAAAATCAGACACCCTCTGGCTCCAGACTAGTAACTCCCCACTGTTTTCCCTAACCACTAAGAGGTCTAGCACGTACAATTTTGAACTGAGTATCTAAACACAAAGAAATTTAAAATACTGTGACAGCCTACAAGTTGTGTTTTTTTAATCACAATTACAATTTTTGTATCCCGTTACTCATTAGAAGCGTGGAAACTTCCATTTAAGCTTGAAGAAAAGTTAAAAAATATTAAATATAATGGATATCCACGTAGAGTGTAAGACATTTGAACTCAACTGGCAAGAAAAAGCAAGACTAAGTACTTTTTGGAGTGGTAACTATTGTCATTATAGGCCAAAACCCCAAGTGAGGCGCTGAATAACCAATAGGAATAAAATTATGGGTCAGCAAAACAGCTTTCCTACTGACCTCCAGAGTCATATAGGTTAAAGTTAGACCAATAGGGAAAAGCTCTGCAGAGGACACCTGATTTGGTTGGTGAGAAAAGAACAGGATTAGAGAAAAAGAAAAATGTGGTCTCCTCTTAGTTTTCTCAAGTAAACATCTGCAAGCGGAAGAGACACAACCTTGACTGTCTGATGCACCTGTACCTCTGACACATCCCCGCCTGTCTAGGTTAGGTTTCGGAGCTTCATAGTACTGCTTGCCAGGACTGACATTTAAAAAAGAACACAGATAACACAGAGGAACAGAGTGAAGGCAACACAAAGTGATAAGGAGAAACTCAGCCAGGCAGTCTTCTTTTCATCATGTTTCAGGGCATGTTTGGGTAAGTCTCTTTCCACCCAAGGGAAAGAGAAGTTTTCAGAGAAGAGGAAGTGTCCTAGCCATTTCAGTCTGGTGCTGGTAGCCAACCATTCTTCTGTGCTATTTTTAGCACTCTAGGACAAAGATATCCTGCAGATGACTGAATTTGGAGGTAGCTTTTCTTTCCTCTGGCCAGAGCTCAGTCAGACTCAAGTTTCCTCATGAGCTTGATCCTTTCTGACACCTCTTTCAGTGTAAAATACCTCAATTTTACATGTTTTACAATTTTATGCCTGTGCTAGTCAGGCACAGGCATAAATCCATCAACTGTCTCCACACAGACCACTCCGTGTAGGCAATTTACGTCACTGCTAGAGAAGAATCCCTTTCTCTTCCAAGAACTCACTCGTGTTAGCCACACTTCTGTGTGTAGAGCTAGTTAACATTTTAGATTCAGGTTGACTGCAGTTCACTTTCTCAGTTCTTGGGGACAGCATTGCCATTCTGCTGGTCAATCAGAGTCTATGTGGGCAGAATCCATGACAAGTGAATCCCATCCAGACCATGAACACACTTTGCACAGCATGGCGGGGATTTGGGCTTCCATGTACACAGCTAAACTCTCATCCAAGTTCTGTCAGTTTGCATTTTGTATTCGTAGCCTGCCACTGTGATCATGTCACCTTTCGTTTCAAACCTTCCTCTGCTTCTGCACCTCCTGCATTAAGTGCAAGGAGCTAGTCCTTCCTGCAGCTGAAAGGAAAGCTGTCTGCAGTCAATTCTTATGCTATCCATCATCTCTCATTCATGTGGAAGATATTGGATCTTTGACCAGCCTATGGTGCCATACCATAGTGCCCACATGTTACGTTTTCAGATCTAAAGACCATGTTTTCTCCTTTTCTGCCCCTCATTCCTGGAGGAGTTCCCTGTAATCATAGTCAAAAGTTGCTCTGCCAGCCTCTTTCAGGCTTGGCTGGCTGGCAAAATTGTGACGGAAGTGTTTTCGTGGTTGCTGGCATGTGCCAGTTTGCTGCGACTGGAAGGTTGTGCAAGTCCCACGTGGGACCAGCCTGTCAGGAGAGTGTCCCCGGTGGGGGCTCCGCACCCCCTCTCACGCAACGTTGCAACAATTCCGGTTTTTGTTCTGGCTGGACTGCCACCAAGTACTGAGATGCAAATTCCTCTGCAAACAAAATGCCTCTCTCTTGGCTCGGTTCTCTTTCCAATTGTTTTTCTTCCAGTGGTGCCCACGGTGACAATGGTTAGGTTGCAGCCCATCCCAATGACCAGTGTTGTCTCTCTGTGTCTGTAGCTGCCCATTGTCTTTTGTCTTATGATCACTTTGAGGGGCGGAACTATGTTTTCCTTTTATCTTCAGACCTATGGGACTTTGGATTAAAAACAGGCATCTTATGCCCTATGGTAACATAAGCAGGAAAAAATAAGATGTTTTCCTTCAGCAGGAGGACAAATGCTAAGTTCTTACTCAGGCAAATTCCCATTAGTTGTAGTGCAGCTGAATGTCGCTTGAGTAGAAAGATGGAAAGAAGCTAAGGATTTGGTTCAAGAGAAACTAAAGAAAATATACATTGTCCTCAGGCTTCTGCGTATTGAAAAGTGTGCTATCTGCACACTGGCATAAGAAGGAGCCCATTCTTAGCTCATTGTTAGCAGCAGCCAGATGCAAAGGTGGTCTGCTTATGGGAAATAAGTGGAAAAGAAACTACATCTTTTCGATCGTGGTTAGTACCAGATATATACCAGGACTGCATGTCCTGGTGCACCTCCTGCGCAGCCACATGGCCAGTTTGTCAGTCTTCTATGTTCTCAGAAAGAGAAAATGGGAGCTATATACTATGTCAATCTTAAAAAATAAAATGAGCACTGAAGGAGAATAGCATACCTACCATGTCTAAAATGCCTATGGGACATACTGGCCTTCACCATCCCTTATACCATGGCTTTGTCCATGAGGGTCCAGTTGGCTTGCGGAAACTATGGCAAGGAGCGTGCTGGAAGTGAACAGTACAGATGATTGACTAGTTCTTGAGCATATTTTGCAACTCTGTTTAGTTTATTAGTACAGATGTAGCCATATATACCAGAAGCACAGTAATACAAAAGATGAGGATGCAAAAGAAAACTGCAAGTTCACAGGCAAAGCATATGCATAAAAACCCCCATGGATAAGAGCCTGAATAAATGGATTAATTAAATAGCTAGTTTTGAAATTCATAGAGTCCCCATACCTTGTCCAAGATAGGAATGCAGCTGTCCTAGGTGCTTCATAAATCAGTAGTACTGGATGTTCCCTGTACTTCACAGCTAACAGTCTGATTGCATAAAATACTTCAAAAGAGGGTGAAAGAAGTGAAGAGATAAATGAAAAATTTTTAAGTAAACCCAGTGCTCAGGTTTGAGTATAAATGTATTCATGCCTATGTATTTTGTGAAACTGTGCAAGAATGAATGGACACCTCATTGGATACATGTGCACATTCTTTTTCAAGAACAGCTAAGATTAAAAGGACTGTGGCAGTATGAGTCTGAGGAAGCCATTCCACAATTTTGGAGCCCGGGAGGTATTCATTAAGAGATGTCATGAATCAGAAATTTCAGTGACTTCAGGATGCAGATGATCTCCTTTATTACTTACTCTGAAAGGGCTGCTTTTATTCCATGTATCCCTGAAACAGATGATGGGGTACGAATTCAGTGATGGCAGGGTTAACACAGGTCAGTAAATTAATCCTTAAATGTTGATCAGTAGTATAGTTACAAAGCAAAGAATTCGCTTTTGGTGTTTGCAAGTAGAAAGAAACGAAAGAAGCTAGATTTAATACAAGTTTACCAGAAGGTGGAGCTGGATAGTAAACCTAAACAATAACTTGCAATTAATACATTCCAAGGATTATTCCAGTACAGAAGAATGAATGTGGTTGATGTACTGGTACTTTCTCTACACTGTAATTCAGATGCCTCAACTGGTAAAAGCTGGCATCTGTTACCTGGACAGAACCCTAATGATCAGAGTAGCCACAAAAATGTTCTTGAATAATATAGTGGTAATATGAAGAAGACTGCAAAAGTGTGGTTTGAAAATAAGGAAAATGAACTACCGATTTCAACTTCAGTGCTCCAAAGTGTCTAAGTATATGCATGTCTTCGGGTTTGTAAACAGAGTTACTCTGTCATATGCATGTTACCCCAAGTTAAAGTCTTCTTCAGGAAGCTTTAAACTGCCTTGTATGCAAAAGGTATTAAAAATAACCAAAAATAAAACAACAATTGAAGTAACCAAAATCAGACCCAGAAGGTTTTCATCTATTAGAAGGTACCTTCACTTTAGTGTCACTCATCTACAAGCCTTTTTTTTTCCTAGACTACAATAGAAATATATAGAAACAGTAATTTTTTTCTGTATATCTGTAACATTAATTTTATCTGTATATCTGCAATATATCAGTTCAGAAAGATCATAGCAATGGAAAAAGGTAGTATAGCAAAAGTAATTTTATCCTTTGTAAGGGTTTTAGTATATATGACATTAGCATATATATGGCATTAGCCATAACCTCATTTCTGGAAATTCTTTTCATTTTTGTCTTGTGAACAGAACGGACTGACCAACAAATACAGGTAAAGAGCACAAAGTTTTAAATCGAGGCTGTAGGGGAAAGTAACCTTCAGACAAAAAACCACACTTACAAAGATAAATAGCTTTATGAGACTTATCATGGACTACCACTTAAAATTATATCACAGTGTATTTCAAAGTGCCATATTCACATCCCCTGCAGGTTGTCACACAAATATTTTTTTAGGGGTAGGTAAGGCAGAAATTTAACTTCATCTTTTTGTCCTGATTCATGAAAAATTTCCTTGAAAGAGCATCCTTCACTTTGTAGCGGGCCAGACTGCCTTTGCAGGTCCACCCCATAGCTAGGCTTATTAAGTCTTATAAACTGGTCCTGACTGCAGGCATTTTAGCAGAGTCTGGAGCTGTGGTTGTAATAGTATGAAAGCCCCAGCTTCCTTGTGAAGCTGAATTTCCCTGGAGGAAAGTTTCTTCTGCCTGGCTGACATGCCAGTCTTTTGCCAGTGTCTTGGTATCAAACAAAGCTTGGGAAGTGTTCAACTAGGGCATCCGCCACAGAACCCTTTGCTATCTCCATGGTACAACAGGGTCTAAAAGCAAAGAATTACAAGTAACCCAGCAGCCATGCTGTTTCTGAATCCATCCTCTCAGGGAAGACCTGGACTTGAAACAGGCTGGCGACTGGAGCACCTCAAAACTGGCAGTGATATTCATAACCCATGGCCAACCCACCAAGCATGCAGCTGCTCTCCAGCTGATCCCATGGCTTCTGCAGGGTACAGTGGCACAGCACAGACCTCAACTTTCATCTGGATCACTTGGCTTCTCAGAGCAATTGTAAATGTCAGGACCAAATATAGTGAGTGGTTGGGTTGTTGGTAAAGCACTGTTTGAGCAGGTTTAAGGGACAGATGCATGCTCTGGCTTCCTCTTTTTAGAAAGATTGCCTTACCTACACATTATTGGGCAGCAAAACATCATGATGTGCCCCTTCCTTGGTGATATTTGCAATTATGATTATTAATATGCCAAAGGAATCCCTAAAGATAACAGATAAAGACCAGCAGCAACCAAAGATGCAGCTCAAAGTGAGGACTGCAGGTGTCCTCCCAATGGTCCTATCCTCTCTTCCTTTTCAGCCCATCTGCAGATCACGGTGGAAGATGGTTTTGGTCAGGAGTTACCTAAGAAATAATGAAGAATCAGTACCAGGCTCAGGGCCCGCATTCATTCCCTTTCAACTGCAGGGAATCTCGGAGTGAAGGGCTGTGAAAACCTGGAAAAAGCTGTTTGAAGAGCTTGCTCAGCAAAATGATTTTCCACAGGCAGAAAGAATATGGTAAACCTTTTCAGTGGAAAAAATAATAAATACAGAGCTCCATTGTGTTCCATCACAACTGACACAAGCCTTGTATGATTAATGATTAATGCCAGCCCACTAAAGCCCTCCCAAACACACCTCTCAATGAAGGAGGAAGGCAGAGGGTTTAGATCTTCAGCTGAGGTACCTGAATTAGTTTAAATATGATTGTATCTCACATGCTTGGTCTTAATTGTCTCCTCCTGAAAATTCAATACCTGCATTCATGTTCCTGGGCTCCAGGGATTCCAGAGCACCACACTGTCCCCACTGAAAGGAAATGAAAAATCGGCTGATGCTAACCAGACCCCTTCAGCAACTTTACCCATTTAAGTGCTGTATCCTGCAGAGTGATTAATGATTTTTTTCCTTTTACATCTAACAGCAAAGAAAGAAGGAAAGAAAGAACGTGTACTGTTGTTCACCTTCTAGCCAATAGACTACAAAGGCATAGTTTGCCAGGATACACACTTTCCTCCTGTGTGTGATTTATTTTTTGTGTGTATCTGACATTGCCTCTTCCTTGTATATGGTTGGAGCCTGCAGCATCTTATCAGCAAAAGGCTTTGCTTGATCTTGTGTATGGCTAGCATTCTGCTTTCTTTGGGCCTTTTTAAAACTGCAACCTGAACCTGTTCACCAGCCCTTTATTAACATGTGTTTTATGGTACAGGTGTAATAATTAATCCAAATGGTTAGCAGATGTGGCCGTCTATCTCTGGGCATGTCGGTTCCTACACACCACCCCTTAATCAAGCAGTGCCCAAGCAATGCCAAAGTAAATGAAAGAAAATAAATTCCACTGAAATATTTATGAGGGCCACCTGGACAGAGAAATACCTTGGCCTTTGCCTGTCCCCTGCTCCAGGTGGCTACAAAAGACTGAAGTCCCTCACTAAATACAGGTCAAATCAATCTTGCAGGGAGCTGAAAATGAAAAGCTGGCTTGGCTCCCTCATTTAACAATAATGAAATTTTGTACATGTGCTCCAAGGAAGCCTGCCCACTTCACCTTATTTATTTGAAATTTCCCTTCTTTTTACTGGTGCCAGCACCTGCTGGATTTCACATAATTCAGGTTGCTGGTTCCTGCCTCTGTTTCTGGCAAGCCAAAGCTAAGGATCTTCTTTGTGTTATCAGCTGGACTCCGGGTGTTGCTTTGCAAATCATGAAGGGAGACGCCAGATTTTTACGCTCCTGCCATTTCCACATCTCTTTTTTCAATTATTTATAATCTTCACGTGGGTAATTCCTGGCAGATTTTCAGCACTTTCAGCTTCTGCCAGGATGAAAGGCTTTGCCTGTGAAGGGATGGTTGTTCCAGCCTGCCTCGGGAGGAGCCCATCCCCAGTGGAAGTTGCGGCCCCAGCCTCCCTACAGCAACATGGCAAAATCCACCTCCTGCCACCTAGGAAGTTTCCACGCATCTGTTGCCTCACATCCAGCTGCTCCTCCCAGAGGAATAACCAGCCTGAGGACACCATGGACAGAAACCCAGGTCTTCCCTGAGGTGGGCAGGAGTTCTGCTAAGAAAGGGTCTGAAAATGAACCTTCTGAAGAACAGGCTTTGAATACTCCTTACATCCACGGCCACTGAATTCTCAGTGAAGAAGCAGCATTCAACACTGGAAGAAAGCCGTGCACAACAGAAGAAATCAGCTGACATCTTTATAGCTGTAAATCTATTTTATTCATGTAACAAAAAATGTGAGTATCAGTACAGGTAGCTCTGTCATGGGCACGTGCATAGCGACCATGACAACAAGCTACATAGGTAAAACAATATGCCAAAAATAATATTCAAATGAATTGAAACTGTTAATGGGTGTGTACATTGCTGTTTTCAAATGTAAGCTCATTTCCTAATGAAACGAAGATAGGAAAAAGTTTCCCTTAGGTTGTTGTTTATCTATTTAGCAAGTTTTGCCTAATAAGCCTGTATATTGATTGCTGCCACAGATGAAAAAGCAAAACAGATGGATCATTGGAGTGAAGCTTAATGCACAGATTATCTTGATACAGTGGAAATATTTATTGAAAACTGTCATGCCAACACAAGGGGAATCAAACCCTTTTCAATTTGAACTATTAGTGCTTAAATTTCCCTACTATTCAGTCATGCTAGAAAGAAATTACTGAACAAAACCAAGCACATGATTCATGATTAAATCCATGAGACCTATTAGCTATCAGCTTTCCATTCACCAGTCTGAAACTTCATGCCAAGAAGTGTCACAGTCTGCTTAGAACAGCAGTGGGGCCAGCCTCAACCAAATGGCAGCAACAGCTAAAAACTCCTGAACTATGCTGATTTTGTAACGTATCTCCTCACATTTTCTCCCCCTGCACAAGGTCTGAAAGTTGGAACAAATTGTCATCGATAACATGCAGGTGCCTAATAGCCCTACGAGTCCAACGTCTCCTCTTTTTCTCTCAAAGAGGTTTTAGAATATGAATGTTCACAGAAATGTGTTAAATGGATTATGCTTCCATTATTTTAACTTGTTTATTTGCAATGCAAGAACAGCATGAAGTAAACACCTAGGAAGTTTCAACTGGCAAATTTCAGATGTTCTTTGGTTATGAAGGCACAAAAATAGCATATTTTTAGGAAAAGTGCATAAAAACCAGTTCAGAAATGCCATGTGTCTTGTAACTTGAAAACTGACATTTTTCTTGTGGCTTCCAAAAATATCCACTTCTGCCCCAAGACTAATGTCTGTTACAGTATAGCCAAAACAAGGTCAAAGTAAGCGGTTTAAGATTAAAATCCTACATCAAATTAACTATGATATTTAATATCTGCTAATACTCTCCAAGGCAAATTGAATAAGAAACCTTATTATACGCAACAGATTGGAGTAAATAAAAAGTGTGAGGCAAACAAAGCATCCAGTCTCTGTAATGAAGTATTCCCTCCACAGCCCAGTCTTGGAAGAAAAAGAAAAGGAAGACCAGCAGTCAGAAGAAATACTTTAGATGTGATGGAAGCATGTGTCTGGCAGCTTCAGATATGCACATGAAAAGTAGACTGTTGGGACCAAAGGGTTTCTCCATATGTTGAACTCTGAGTCTCCCATTTCTTCCAGAAATGATTAGCTAAGGATATTTTCCACTTTTCAGTCAAAGAGAAGAGAAGACAAAATACTACAGGGAGATGTTAGATCTGCCACTGGGAAATGTACATCTTCTTATCTCCCTCTATGTGTATCTCTTCCAATCTTTCCTCTCCACCTGCCCCAGACACTGGGCTTCTAAGCCAAGTTTCTAGGGAATTATAGCTTCCTGAGTCTTCCTGTTGATCATTTATAATTACTGGCACGAGATTGAGTTTTTTTCACCAGTTCTGTGGAACATCCTCAGGAATCTCAGATTTATTTAAAAGCTGTGTCAGTAGCTCAGAAAACTCCTTATCCAGTTTTTTTAAAACTCTTGGCTGCAATGGATATTTGTTCTTTTGCATCCTAAGGACAAAGCTTGTATGTTGGAGGTAAGAGATATGTCAGAAAAACAGTGCCTGCAACTCAAACAGGGTCCATCTGTCCTGTATCAGTGGTAGAAGACACACAAGTTACACCACTTAATCAAAGTTAAGATCTTCATTCCCTTCCCAAAGCCTTCAGTATGGTCTCCCTTGTCCTTGCACATCTGAGAAAAGGAAGATGGCTAAAGATGCAACTGGACACTGTGTGGGTTGCTGTCTGCTGGTATTTCTATTCATTCAATCATTTTCTAGGCCCACACTTTAGCTCCCTGTTCATTCACATGCCTGAAATCCACTCTATAGATGTAAACAGAGGAATGGATGTCTGTCTGGTCACTGTACTCACCGAACACGCTGGCACTTTAGACACCAATACAGATGTTCCAGATTGTTGAAGCTTTGCGCTCTACATGGAAGATGAAAATTATGCAAAAAGCCCTCCTTGGCCAAAGGACCACAGTAAAGAACCTTAAAGATGAAAGGGAGAATTTTGGACTTTGAAAATGACTGTAAATTCTGACAGCCTTTAGAATGTAAAATATGTACATATCTGTGTAAAAGCTTTCCAAAAACACTGCTTAGAAAGGGAAAGTAGGGTGACTGAATTAATCAGATGCCTGTCTAAAATTGGTAGGCAAAATAGTGGAGGCTGAAACAGAGTTTCTGTAGTCAAAAATTAGTTCAAGGTGGATTTATGTAGAATCATAGAATGGTTTAGGTCAGAAGAGACCTCAAAGATCATCTATTTCCAATCCCCCTGCTATGGGCAGGGACACCTCCCACTAGACCTGGTTGCTCAAAGCCCCATTCAGCCTGGCCTTGAACGCTCCTAGGGACGGGGCATCCACAACTTCTCTGGGCATCCTCTTCAAGAATTTCTTCCTTATATCTAATCTAAATCTACTGTCTTTTGGTTTAAAACTGTTACCCCTCATCCTGTCTCTACACTCTGATAAAGAGTCCCTCCCCATCTTTCCTGTAGGCCCCCTTTAAGCACTGGAAGGCTGCTATAAGGTCTCCCCTGAGCCTTCTCTTCTCCAGGCTGAACAATCCCAACTCTCTCAGCCTGTCTTCACAGGAGGGGTGCTCCAGCCCTCTGATCATCTTCATGGCCCTCCTCCGGACTCCCTCCAACAGGTTCATGTCCTTCTTATGTTGAGGGTCCCAGAGCTGGACGCAGTACTCCAGGTGGGGCCTTACAAGAACAGAGTAGAGCCGCAGAATCACCTCCCTCGACCTGCTGGCCACGATTCTTTTGATGCAGCCCAGGATGCGGTTGGCTTTCTGGGCTGCAAGCACACACTGCTGGCTTGTGTTGAGCTTCTCATCAACCGACACCCCCAATAATAGATCTTGTCCAAGTAACTTGAGATATAGGGGAGATCAAATTCTAAATATAGTGCGTAAAGATTAGTAAGTCAATAAAATAGCCTTCAGTATGGAATTTAATTTGGTGTCACTATGTGTTTTCATTCAGAAACTGGCATAATGAAAAATTAATGCAGTATATGCTAAATGTCTTAAAAATGAATTCATAAATTGGAAAGCAATACTATAAATCTGGAGCCTTTGTTAAATAGGTGTGGTTTTTGTGGAGCCCTACACGGGTCAGTTTTCAGAATTAAACTATTTAGTATTATCATCAATGACCAGGAAAAATATGTGGTTAACACTGACAAAGACTGGGTATGATAGAAAGATTATGGACTGCAAAAAAAAAANAAAAAAAAAAAAAAAAAAAAGAAGGAGATAAAACAGTGATGCAGACCAGATTGCCTGGTGAAACAGATGCTAGCAACACATTAGGAAGTAAAGGCTTTCAAGGCTTTCATTTGGAGAAAAGAAACCAGGCCATACTGACAGAATACACTGTACATGTACTCTGGAGGGTGATGGGGACCAGTGTCAGTATGCAGTCAAATAGGAGCTCCCTGAGGACCTCTGGAAAGGGTTACGGAGGTGAATAAGAAAAGATAAAAATGAATACAAGCATCATATTTGGTGATGATGTGGCCATAACATCTGTATTCACTGGTGTCCATCATCCAAGCTGGATAGCAAATAGCAGGAAAAGTCTCATAGGAGAATCAAGAGGATGATTAAAAGGCTGGAAAACCTACACTGGAGTAAAAGACTCCAAAAGCGCTCATTCTCTTAAAAAATGTTATAAAGATGACTGATGCACTGCGAACTTTGTTTTGTTTTCTTTTGTATTGTTATTTACTGGAGAAAGACATCACAGGATCCAATGGCTGGAAATAAAGATATGGTAACTTTTGACCAAAAATAAGGCACACGTTTTTACCAGGGGACAGCTAATCATCAAAAGAGCAAATCTGGTGGCTATGCAAGGTTCTCTATCACTGGCAATTTGAAAATTAAGATTGACTGTTTCTCTTAAAGATGTGTCTTACTTCCAAAAGGAGGCAATTCAGGGAAGAAATGGTCTGACCTGTGCTATCCTGGAGGTCAGGATGGACTTGCAGGCTGCTCCCTTCTGGCTTTATAAACCATGAATCAGTTCCTTAATTCTTTCATGGGGAGGTCTATGCTTTTGGGGTTTGTTTTTCCTTTTGAATTGAAATTAGACATTATTGCATTTGTAGCATTAATTCTCCCAGACAACCAATAAATCAGACACATATTTTGCCTGGGATGTTTAGTTCACTTTAGCCACAAAAAGACCAAGGAGGAACTTGGACTGGAACATGTGTATTACAAAGGGAGGAAGAGATAGCTTTATGGGCTGTGATGAGATGACCTCATCCAACATTGGCTTTCTTAGATGTCAAAACCCTAATTGTTTGGGATTGTTTTTCTCTATTTGTTGTTTGCTTGTTTTCTTTTAATTGAGGCTAAACTTAAAAACATAGAGAAAAGTCAGGATGGAGCCAAAGCAGGACGAGCAGTCTTTTTCATTTTTCCCCGGAATTATCCCAAGATTTTAACTTGAAGTGGGTTTTAATCTAAATACACCAACCTCCCTGTAGCCACATGTTGAATCAATTGAAAAGCAACCAACAGGTAAATATCTCTAGCACGGCACTGCTAATAATGTAGCAGACCTTTAACAGAAGAGGAAACCCTTTTGACCCCTCTTGTGAAAGCTTTTCTGTGGCCTCGGGTTTGGTTGATTTTTTTGGTTAAACTGTCATTACAAATGCAAGAAGCAGACACCTGCAAGAAGCTGATAACTTTACATACATCAAGAAGGAGGGGAAAGCAGAGGCAAATAGGTTTTATTTGGCTTTAACAGAACACCAGGGAGAAATACAGAGAAAGACTGACTGACAAGGGCTTCAGTAGAAACCCGTCAGTTCGTAATGTGAAAAAGTGCTTGTAAATGTACAAAAAGCCCGTGGCCCTTTCTGAAACTAGGACACTTTGCCTGAAATATTCTACTTTTTCTCCATTGTTTTCTATCCTCCTGTGTTGAGGTCTAACCACAGAACAAGGCACCACTGACCTGCACTGCCGTTCTGTATATCCATCTGTAACATGTCAAACGTTGGCAGCCTGCCCCTATGCAAAATCCTGAAAGGGGAAGGAGATAACCAGTACATATTTTAAAAACAAATAAATTTTCCTGTGTGCTATGATCCTATCAGATTTTGCATCCTCGAGAGAGAGGCTAGGGTCACCATGTAAATAGGGAGCTTCCAAGAAACCTTGAGGTATTAGAACAGGAATGTCAGAAGAAGGTGTCAGAATCTGAGAAGATATCTTCAAGAATCAGTGCAGTAGGGTTATTGGACATCTCCTCTCTCAATTCAAACATAAACATATCTCCTGCCTACTTCTGGGGAAATAATATTCATGAATGATGCCAGGTTTCTTCATAGCAGATAATTAAAGAAATCAAATAAATTACAAATAATTTTATTGCTATTACTTGAAAATGTCTAGCCTAAAAAAACTGGGACTACTGAAGATTTTGCAGAGCTATTTGCTAAAATTAAATATTAACCTAAATTCTCAAATTTTACCTCTGATAATTCCATCTTGCCTTCTAGTTTTACTCCAATAGGACTGGGCATTTTTTCACTCTCTGCCCTACACTGTTTTAAAGGGGTATGGTGTTTCATAAAATGACCCCTAGAACCTCTAGCAATAGAGAAACATGTCCTTCCAGAGATGCAGGTAGTAACTGTTTTGACTAACATGTATATCATCATTTTATTTGTGCATAGAATAAAATTTAGATTGTGGCTGTTGTACATGTGTTATAGTGCATATCTTCTATAATTGTGCTTTCCTTGAAGTTACTTGTTTTGCACATGCTTGAAAGTTGTCATATTTCAGTGTTTTCAAATGCTAACCTTTTGTTTATGCTTTTATACTGTCTTCATGGCAAAAGTAAAATATAGAGTAGTTTAGACAAAAAAATACTGATTGATTTTGACATGAAAAAATATTAAAATTTATTGGACTGCCTTCTAGAAAAGTACTGGTGTGCTTATAAATGAGTTCCACAGTTTAGAGAGGCTTTGGGATATTGTTGCTCTTAAGCAGATTAAGATAAATACTTGCACTTTTCTGAATCTAAATGGACAGTAGACTTAGGATGAGTTTCTTGCCTACTGCAATCATCATAAGACACATTCTCAGCTTCTGTAAATTAATATAGGACTGGCTTTATGATGACTTAAAATATTAAGGGATTTTTCCCCTTATATATAAATAAATATATATATAAATATGCAATACGATGTTGTCAGGCATCTGGCTTCATGGTTTGATTCTTGGAATCTAAAATCAATAGAATAAAAACCATACCAATTACCAATGTAAATTATATGGAATAACTTAGCTCAGGTCCAAATTCATATGGGAAATGACAGTTTCATTGCTTGAATATTAGGTAAGCTCAGGATTTAGAGACAGTTTCTCAAAGAGAGTAATTTGTTGCCTTTTGTGCCTCACTTCATCTTGGTAGCAGAAAAAAAAATGCTTCGCATACTTTTAGGGTTTTTTTAGTTGCTTGAGTTGCATCAATTGTTTCCCATTGCTGCTGCAATTCCCTTCCTTCACCAGGCTTTACTATAACCTGAAAAGTCAGAGATATCTAATAAAGCAGAGATTCTTAAGTTGCAATATATCTACAGAGATTTAACGTATTAATATTGAGAAGTGGGATTCTGCCCTAGCAGATTACCCCATAAGTATATTCACATAGCACAATTTAAAAATAATGTTGATAGTGCCCTTAAGTCTGTCTTCCCACCCCAGCTTTTGGCTTCCATCAGTCCTGCACAGTACAGAATATAATTAGGGAGAGACACATGCGTCTTGTTAGATTGGATAGGAGAATGGGAAAAGCATGAGAACATTAGAAGAAATAAGGACTCTATGAGTTGACCACAGTTCACAGATACTTTGGCTGGGGGAACTTTGCAGGAAAAATACAGGTTTCTTAGTATATTTTATTGGGGTACACAAAAAAGAAATCTTTCCATTGGTAAAGAGGCTGAGGTAAGGCTGTCATGTTCTATTCTAGTACCTGTTTTTAGGAAAGTTAGAAAGAAAACTCTTGAGCCTGTGAGAAAACAATTTGAGTTTTACAGGACTGTGGTGGGCTTTATGCCTTAAATCTTTCTTCTATCTTTTTAAAACCAAAAAAGTATTGGAAAGTGTCATTATACTATGAAAGACAGTGAAGTTAGGACAATTTGGAAAAAAAAAAATTAACACCAGATAAACTGATGTAATGCACCAGGGTATTATGGCTATTGTTCCATTTCTGTGAAAGAGAAAGAGAAAGAGACTTTTGAGCCCCAGAAGTTCAGACGTATCACCTTCTCTTGTGGCTCAATGTCCCCCTAAGGTTTCACCTACACTGGAATACATGGGTTCATTATGGTGAGTTGCATTTGATATCCAAATGACAACATTCTCCCCTGCGACCACTGACTGATGTTTGAAATCTATATCTAAATATTAATCTGTCATATTTTTATATTTCCATAAAAGCTGCTGTGTTATTTTCCCTCTATCAGCACCACACAAACTTATCTAAGTGGTAGGTAAGGTGAATTGAGAACTGCTACACTAAAAACTGCAGAGGCACATGATGAACCTAGTAGCAGGCAGTTTTAAAACATAAAAGAAAGAACTTGTTTTACATGATGTATGTAAACTTCTGGCATCTGTTGCCACAGGAGGTTGTAGAGACTGACAGAATTCAGGATTTTGACAAATTTGTGGACAGCAGGTCCATAAAACGGAATAAAAGGACTAGTAAGGGATGTACTCTCTAGCATTCTTAATTCATTGATTGTGGATCCTGAGGACCACAGGTAGTGGCTAAGTTTGTGTGTTACCCCAAAACTGCATATTATGTTTCCACTGCTGGAGACCACTACAGGGCTAGACGGACCTCAGATCTGGCCCCAAAGGCCAGAATTTTCTCCATCCAGTCTGTGGTCCCAGGATTTGTTTCATCCAGCCTTTAATACAGAAAACTGAGATTTCTCCCTGGTGTTTCTTTGGTGTTACTGTGAACAGCTCAATATTTTATGTTGCCAGCAAAAGGTGAGGGGAGCTTGTGAGCTGCCTGCTGGCAGCTGGAGGAAGGAAACATAGAAAAGGCAGAGCCAGGGCTCCCAAGGCTGTGGAAGTTCAGCTTCAGATGCCGCTTTTTCAGAGTACTCTAACATTTCCATTGACTTTATTTGTTCAAATCACAGCTTGCCATTTTCATCCACTCTGCGTTTGAGCGAAGAAGCCCTTTGGTTCTTCGTGTAACCCTGCTGGGCTTCAGCAACAGAAGCACAGAGAGACAGAGCAGAGAGCATCTTCCATTTCTGCTCTGACAGATGTTACCTGAGCGGCCTCTGGCAGCAGGGAGAAGCAGTTGCACCAGAAACCAGCCACAGCCTCTGCAGAGCCAGGTTCAGGTAACTACCCAGCCCATTTGTTTCCGTGGAATAGCTGGCACGTTTCTGGCTAGAGTAGAGGTGGCAAGAAGCTCAGACAGGGAGTGCTGGACATTATATAAAGATCATCAGAAATAATGATAAATCACATTGCCTTCTGCCTGGGGAGTGAGGGGACCTCCAAGCACTGCAGCCAAAAGACCTAAAACTATGTAAGGTTGGACCAGGGAGGAGCAGCAAAGGCTCCTCGGCTGTTTGCAAAACTCTCAGGCTTTTTGCTGTTCTGTGGCAGCTTTGGCATACACATCTGTGTCTACGTAAGGGAGGGATCCATTGGATTTGGTTTTGGAATTTCACTCTTAAAGTGATAAAATTTTCTTTTTGTAATAATATTTTCTATTCTACTCCTACCCAGTTTCAAATTTTCTATTTGCTGACTGCCCTGTCAAAGCTGTGAGGCAGGTCAGAGGCTATTCATAAATAGTTCCCATAGTGTAATTTAATGTTTGTGAAGACATTTGTTCTTTTTCGCTGTTGTCATTCTCATAAGTGAAAGGCAAGGCTGAAAGTCTAACAGACTGGGTAATATTACAATGTTCAGATTAATTTCATTTTTATCATTTTTATGGCTTTGCACCTTATTGTTTGGCAGTTAATGGGACTAGATCAACTTTCTCCCAATAGTGAAAGCTGATTATCTCCTTCCCTTTTTAAGATAAGCAAAACCAATTGCATTTCCTTGGGTAGCCCAGCTATGTGGTCTCGTCTTCCTATAAGGCTCTTGTTATTTAAGTGTTTGTGCCTATTTGTTGTACATGCTTTTGCACAAGTGGCCAAATGCTACTTCTTCATCGCAAGCATAATGTACTGAGGAAAATCCATGATTTTAGGGCTGGGATCTTTTGCATCAGTAACAGAGTTAAGGAAGGAAAGGAGCATTTGAAGAGCAATGAACAGGAGATGCTCCTCTCAGGTAGTCTTCTGCACTCACCTAGAGGAAGGGATGTCAGGTCACTGTTTAAATTATTATTTTGTCCTGGAGAGCGTCTGTGTAACGAGAGCTCATGCGGATCTTTTTCATTTGCATGTCAGAGCTGTACCTGCTCAGCACAGATGCACCATTTATGGGGAGGTTTTATCCTTGCTTCCAAGCAGGTCCAGCACAGCCAAGAGAGCAGCACTTGGCACTGGCTCCTCCAGAAGCAGCAGCCAAGTGATCTGCTGAGTTCTTGTTGGCGGCACTTTATCTGACCCCCAGCTGCTCATGGGACTGAAGGTGTGTCCCTGGGGGTGCAGTTGCTCTGCTCTCCCAGACTCCCCGATGCATGAAAGCTGGTGAGCATGGGTTAGTAATGCAGAGAACGCAGCCTTACATGATGCACTGGAAGGACGGTGGCTTTTCAGTGGTGCTGAGCGATGGGATCCATCAGCATCACAGCACTGTAGTGTCCGGCACCAGCATAGGGGTGTGCAGAGGTGCAGGATGGAGAAAGGGATCTTCATTATCCTTGTTGCAGAGTTTGTGCTGAGGATTTGGTCTCCTTTGCTCTGGAAGAGGTTTGCTGACCGTTTGACACACAGCTCACCGCGCAGCACACCTTCTGGTGGGGCAACGACCCACGGACAAGGGGAAGCTTTGGGGCAATACAGTATGCTGCTTGGAGCAGCTTTGGCAGCCTGCACTCTCTCTTTTAACAATATGAATTAGTAGTTGTTATTAGCATAAAATCACCAGTTAAAACACTCTCAGCTCATTTTTTAACAGTGGAGCTAATTGCCCTTAAGTGCCTGAGCTCCAGCAAAACGAAATGGCACCTTTGTGCAGAAACCCCCAGTGTTTCCCTGGTACATCCATAACGACCTTTAAAATAAGCCGTTACAATTCTGACATGGTACCAGCCTGACACCTTGGGCTGGGATTTAATTTTGAGTTATGGCAGCGTTAGGAAAACATATGATGTGGCCGTTTGTTTGCAGAAAGAAGGGGGAAAAAATCATAAAACCCTCTTTTTTTATGAGCTGTCGCTTGATTCGTTCCTGGAGCCCCAAGTAGCAAGCGTCTAAATCAATGCACACAGCTGTTCTTGCTTCTCGGAGCCCAGCAGGTGTACTACCCAATGCGCCTGCCATCTCCCCCCACTCACATAACAAATAATAACGTCTTACACACACCAGCCATCCATCACAGTTATGGCCAGCCCCGGTGAGGCCGCTGTTCTCAGGGTAGTGTGGAGATTAGGGGGTTTTTCTTTTTTTTTTTTTTTCCCTGTGCCTTTTTACTGTAGAAATACCCTGCCCGTGGATTATTAGTCACACTTTCTGAAGTCCTTTAATTGAATAACCTTTGGCTCTTGTGGCAAAGGAAAAAAAAAACACCACCAAACCCCACACACCACAGTGTTTATTTGTGTTAAAAAACAATAGGCATATTGTGACTGGCGAAATCAATTAGTCTTCCTCTGCAGTAAGGGCTCACATCTGGTGTGATTTAAGTTAATGTAAGGGAAGGGCCGCAGAGGCCCGAAGACCCTGAGTTCTCATTTCAACAGGTGACAGAGAAGGCATAAAAGGCTAATATATACTACAAGTGTGGAGGCGAGGCTATAAATACTGGAAGGTTTACTTAGGAGGTAAAACAAAGCTAACCAATAATGCAAAAATAAATACCTTCCTGAGACAGACTGTCACCTGGCATGGGCAGCGGTGGGAGGAGGCAAGGACTGGGGAGACGGGGATGGCTTGGGACGCAGAGAGTGCTGGGCAGCAAGAAGGAACTGGGTTTGCTGTTTGGCTTTAGGTGCCTTCCTTCCACAGGGAAGGAAGATACAGGCAGTTTGTTCAGCTCCTGTGATATTTCCCTCAGCTGGGGTCTAAAGGCGAGAGCCCCCAGCTCTGCCTGTGTGCAAAGCATTAGCTCCAGGGGCTGCATCCGCTGGGCACCCAGGTAATTCCTGCCACCCATCTCAATTCAATCGCCTGTCACCTCAGTTGTCCTGCTCGTTCTTCCACACTTGTGCTACAGTGACACGGCACTTCTCAAAAATGCCCCGTGTGTACTTCACTGAGAGGTAAAGAAGATCAGGTGAGGTAGCTTTTTTTAGCAAACTTATTTTGCAGAGTTTTGGTAGAATCCATAAGCTGTTTTGCTCACAAGACCTCATTTCCTGTGGATTTGTACCCTGCATCCCTGCAGTTCTTCTCTTATTCTGCTGCTGCAAGAAGCCAACTCCCTGCTTCTCCCTTGGCAGTACCTTTGGTCCTCCTGGCTTCTCCTAAACCTTCCCCTATTCCCTCCATCTGACATCAATATCCCCAGCTCTTTCCTATGCCTTTCCATTACTGAAACTAATGTGGCCCTTTCTCCATTACTGAGCTACCAGTTTTCAAAAAAAAATTACGGAACTTACCTCAGAGCCATTCAACTCTCCCTCAAATTTGGTTACAATTGTCCTGAACACATCAGTAGGTCTCAGGAAGGGACTGTCATGCTCAAGAGGATGAATACCGCAATTACAAAGCCTTTTTACTTTGTAAAGTAGACTGAAGGGCGTTCTGTAAAACCCACGTGTGGATTTCAGATATACATTTCTGCGAAGTTCATTCGAGGCCAGAACATTCAGACTGATGGTTTGGCCACTTCTCTCCAATGCATTTCTGTAATGCTTGGGCCATTTGCTGGTGTCTCTGTCTCTGCATCCTGAACTTCTGTGGCCAGCCACCCCTGTAACACTGTCACAGCTGGAAGTGGAAACTCTTTGAACTGGGGGCAGTCCTGGAGAGGCACCAGGGTGGGTGCACGCAAAGAAGGCAGAGGCTGTAAGTCCACCTGAGGAGTGTCGGGAGCCTCGTGTTTGCCTGGCAAGGGAAGAAGGCAGAGTGCTTCTGCAGCCATCCCTGATGATGAGCACCACCCACCTCTTTCCACCACTGCTGCATCTGCACAATGTACAACAGCACAACAGCTCAACTGGATCAGATGTATGAGGGGAGATTTGCTTTCAACAAAAAGATGCTATTACGATAATTATTGTTCCTGAGCTTTTGATATCCCCATATTAACAGCCACCTAGGAGGGGGAAATATGCATATTGTATGGTCTCTGAGTATAAACCCTACTGGGAAAATACATCCTTGGTCTGAATCACTGTTGCCTTGCAGTGGGATTCCCAGGGAATGTGTTTTGGCTCACTAACTCCAGTGACTTGTCGAAGTGGGAAATCTGATGATTTAATTTTAATTTCTTCACACCAGTAATAAAGTTAGCCTACAGCCACAGTCTCCATTGCCCTCCTTACAGAGACTACAGGCAGGTACTGGACTTGAAATAATATCACAGTGATAATAAAGGTTTTTGTTGTTTGGTTTTTTTTAAATCAGTTTCCAACAGCTGGTTGCCAGTTGCCCTCTGACACAGACACATAAAAGGGAAGTAGTGAGTCCTGTACCAGCAGGGATCACTGGAAGAAATGCAGCACTCATAAATCAAGCCAGCACTGTTACATAGCTTTAGTACAATGAAGTGCACATGTGCAAGGGCGACTGAAGAGGGACCCCACTCACTGGCTGGGAGCAAATAGACTCTCAGGGAAGGGGTATTCCTGCCACCATGGCAAGTGGTGGGGAGGACCTGAGGCATGCTTCTTCTGAGATCCTTAACAAGAAGCAAGCCAGACTTTGGATGGGGAAAGAGTCCTTGCAGTACTCTGATGGGCAGGGTCTCAGGTGTTTTGCCAGTTAACAAGCCCACAGCAGTGGCGTTTCTACTCTCCCCATATATACTTAACACCTTCATGGCAAGATGGAAGATACCTTTTGTTTGCTTCAGTATATGCCCTTGCTTTCACTTATGTCTATTTAAGTGACCTTTAGCAATGCTACTTTCTCCCTATGATCTTTGAAGGCTTGGAGAGATTACTCGTGTCATCTCATAGCTGCAGCAGAATCAAGCCAGACATGTTTCTTCTTTTAGTCTTCCTTCAGTTGATTCACCAACTTCAAAGCCAGAGTACCAGCCCTGCACATAACACTGCATAGCACTGGTCAGAGAACGTCAGCAGTAACTTCTGCACTGAGCTAAATAACTTAAGGCTAGACTCAAATAGACTACAGGCGCCTATCCTTTTTTGAACAAAGAAGTCACAAACGTTATTCCAGGAGCAGGGAATTATACAGAGCTGGGCTGGTCCCATAGGTATGACATTACGTACAGTTCAGCTGTCCAGCTTATGCATCTCTTTCCTGCTCATTGCCCGTTCCCTGCATTTAGAGAGCCTCTGGCAAATGTGCAGGCTGGGAACAGACTTCTGCCACAAGAGGAAATTATGCAGGTTTTTCCCAGGTGACTTCTTTCCTGTGGACAACTGGATTCTCCTACATCAATCTCTTGATGAGAGAGATCTTTGTCCTGAATTTCATAGTGTCTGCTACATGATGGAGGGGTCATTCTGGCCACCTAGAGTAGGCAGCTACTACCGGTTTACCCCATAGTCAATAGAGGGGACCATCCAAGGCAGTCCTTGAGAAGGTTGAATTGTTAAGTTACTCCATGGATCACTTCTGAATTTTGTCATACACTTTTGAAAGAAGACCAGGAGTCACTTAAAGACTTAAGGAGCTGAGAGTCTTCTGCATCCTATACTCAGTCCAAAGGTTAAATATTGCATGTTAAATTCAAGTTACAGTCACTGGATTTTGTTTCATTATTAATTGATACTAGACATCTTCTCCCAGTTATAGACTGTTTGAAGCCCTCGAGTGATTAATTCCTCCCTGTCAGGGAGAGAGTAGAGTTTAACAGGGAAGCTTTTAAGTGTATAGATCTGTTTGTTAAACAATAAACTCTTAAGTGGTCCAGTTGATGTAATTAACAGGGGTGATACAACAGAGTTTATCAGTACACTGTTATGGAGACCTCAATTTGGCTCATGTATTTAACGTTTCACACAGCCAGCAGCTGCATATCAACAGCATTTCAGATTATACACATAGTACTTTTTTCATCACAAAAGGTATTTCACCTAATATTGTTGTGGGTTGACCCCGCACAAGCACCCCCTCAGCCACTTGCTGATTCCCCTCATCCCCATGGGATGGGGGAGGGAATAGGAAGAGCAAAACTGAGAAAACTTATGAGCTGAAATTAAAAAAAAAACCAAAACAGTTTAATAGCTGAAAGAACGAGGAAACAAAACAAGCGATTCAAAGGCAGTCACTCACCACCTCCCACAAGCAGCCCAATGCCCCACCAGTCTCCAAGCTACAGCCACCTCAGAAGACAATAGCCACCCCCCAACTTCTTCACCTACACTCCTTTTTATTGCTGGGCATGACATTGTATAATATGGAGGAGTATCCCTTCTGCCAATGCAGGGCAGCTGTTCTGGCTGTGTCACCTCCCGACCTCTTGCCCACACCCAACCTACTCAATGTGAGGGGTGCGTGTGTGTGTGCAGAGTGAGGTGCAGAGAAAGCCCTGACATTGAGCAAGCACCGTCAGTAATAGCCAAAATATGAGTGTGTTACCAACACTACTTCAACCACAAATCCAAAACGCAGCACCATAGGACCTGCCATGAAGAAAATTGACTCCATCCCAGGCAGACACAATGCAAATATGAAGTTCCATCTTTAAAACATGGAAATTAGTCTGCATCTGTGCTAGAAGCTTGCTGAGGACTAGTGATCATGGAAGAAATGGTACAGACTGGAAATAATCGGAGTGAAAATGAATTACTGGTAAATCTACGTTACATGGCAAATTGGGACAATTCTTTTTAAATTAACATGCAGCCAAATTCAGTGTTATAGATAGAAAAACAAGCCATACTTTTGAAAAAGAGCTTGTATTCTGGCACACTGTATAAGTTTAAAAGTCTTGGCAAACAAGCATTCAACATGATCTCTCCATCTCTCCACCTGGTGCAAATGGCAGAAAGAACTAAATCAGTCATTAGGTAGGAGTGAAAGTGTTTGGAAGAGGGCAGACTTCACCTCGGTGAAAATGAGATGGGGATAATTCATTCAATTCCAGATTCTGTATTTTTAAATATTTTCAAAATCAACAAAAGAGCAGAGAAAACCTGTAACAATTTTTTGGATGCTATAGAAACTTCAGTTATAGAAAATGTGGAGACACCTTGAGACTTGATTGCACTTTTGCCTTGGGTAGAATATTCAGAGGTGAGTATTACACTGTGTAAATACTTCCATGGAAAGCAAACACTAAGTGCTTCAGGGGTTTTGGTCCACCATAGGAAGGCATAATTAGTACTGATGACAACAAGCTAAAGACAGGCAGACCCAACTTCAAAATAGGCACATATTTTGATAATAAAGATAGTCATCACAAATTACCAGGTACAATGTTGGGAGCCTCTAGACATGTCTTTACACATGTATGTTAATGAGCAATAAGTAAGTTTAAATTTCAAGGTCTTATGGTAGCCATGAGGTCCGATTAGATGTCTGAATGCTCTTTAGCTCTCCCAGGTGGTGAATTGAGTCAGCTCTTAACCTTATTTTGGATAAACTACATTGATTATAGCTTTTACAGTAAGACACATTGGAATAGACATATTCCAAGATAAAGGGATATCTTACCTGGGAATTACTGTTGCTACTCTTTAAAGTTTTGTAACATTAGTGAGTTCAGACAGATTCATCATATCAATACAGAAACCATGTAGATGCTCTTAGGTTTTCCAGCAGTCTTCTAAAGTGGGGACACCAGAAACTGCACACTCACCTGTGTAACACAATAGTTCTTCATAAATTCTTCATAAAGCCTTGCAGATTACCTCCATCTGTCCACTAAATGCTTCCTGTAGATGTATTAGTTGCTGCTCATTAGCTTTCGTTTTCTGTCCAGTTATGAGGGCTTACCAGGGTTTTGGTGTTGTGCTCCCACCTCAATGTCACTGAAAATCTTTCCTAATGAAATAGATGCTATTTGTTAAAAATCAGGATGTTATTCACTACAAAGCTGTCAAAAATCTGAACTGAGTGGGTCATACTTTTTCTCTTCATGACTTACAGCTCCTGAAGTTTTTCTCTTATCTGTTTCCTGCTCAGGCACATTCATGGATTTATTTTTCCAGAAAAGTTATCAATTGCAGATTACCACATATTTCATTTTCCATGTCTGTATTGTCTCCTTTTCATGATGAGATGAACCATGAGTAATTACTCTGTGCAAGCATGTGAAGTGGTGCTAAGTACTTTCAAACAAAAGCTGTAACAAACGCCTGTGTGTCTACCTGCCCTGGGTTAAGCATTTAAGGAAACTAAAAGTTGGCATACTACTAGATGATGGAAAATGACTAGAAAGTTTGGACAGGCTGGGGGACTGGATTATAGGATGAGGTTTTGCCGGCATGTTTGCAGACGCTTTTTTTCCACTTCAGCCAGCTGTAACGTATAAACTGCTGAAAAATGTTTCAAACTGCTTCATAAAAATGTGTATTGATTGGTTTGGCTTAGAGTAATACTTGTGAACAAATAAAAAATAGTTTTATAAATAATTTTAATAAAAATAGAACTAAAAGAGAACAAATAGGAAAAAAAATCCTCTTACCTAGTTAGTAAAATGAAAAGTCATTGAAGTCAAATTTGAAAAACAGCTCTCTCCTCAAAAACATAGTTAGCAAACGACATGAATAAGCAGTCCTTGGGCTCTTTATGTTTTGACTGGCCATGGGCTAGTATTACTTTAAAAAATAATTCCAGGTAAAGGAATGAACAGTGGTCTGATACTTTTGTTTGTCAGTGACTATGACAGAAATTAATGTAAAGCTGTAAAGCTGTGCCTACTTCAAGAATAATTACACGCTTCCCAGAGGACAGTGTATGGCTGCAAAACCTAATATGAGCCTGCATGACAGTGTAGAACTAGTAGAAGCATTTT
The DNA here is from genome assembly GCA_013398295.1 of Chionis minor. NCBI lineage: Eukaryota > Metazoa > Chordata > Aves > Charadriiformes > Chionidae > Chionis > Chionis minor. The sequence goes on along the minus strand of VZSF01009962.1, from coordinate 207,097 downwards.
TTTGTTTCCATTTTGGATTAACGTGCGCTACAGGCATCCTTTTACAATGATTGTTTCCCAAAAGATGCTGATAGCTGTGGTTTGGAAGCTCCCAAGGTAAAACTGCCTGTGTTAGGAGTGCTGAGCTCTAGGTACGGATGATCATGCTGTAACCACATGTTTGGTGCAGGTGCCAGTCTGCAGGGTAGGCGACTGTAGGCTTTTATTTAATTCTTCTTCTTCCATATCTTCTGCAGCAAGGGAGGGATGTGGAGAAGTTAGGGCAGAACGGGGATGCGGAGAAGTTAGGGCAGAACAGTGGTAATGTGTCCTCCTGCGCGGCATTATTGTCAGCTCTGCAGTTGTCAGACACGATGCTAAGCAGGTCCTCACCTTCTCTTGCTGCTGGTGGCAGCACATCAGACTATTCTCCACTCCATAATGGCCCAAACCACGTTAGCAGTGTTTCAACAGTGATGCGCTAAGCACAAGCCACTCCTAGTGCTTTGCAGGCATTAATTAGCTGCCTGTGATTTGTAGCGCTTCAGATGGAATATGATCATAGGAAGTACCTTTGTTTACTTATCTATAAATTACCTACATCTATCCTCTGTCTTTCCACATCACGGTGACAGTGTGCGGTTAATTGATTCACAGGGTAAGAGCTCTAAGATCGTCCACTGAAAACCACCGCGGAACTAAGTGGCAGTAAGCAGAAATGGTGTTTCAGCAGGATGGTGATGTGTTTCATGCTGTGGGGATGGTGTGAATGAGGTATTCGCTTTGCATTCTTGGGCTCCCACCGTGTGTGGTGCAGGGAAAGCAGTCGCCCTCCATGAAAGCGGATTTTATGTTGTGTGACATAAACACTAGAGACCACTCTATGCGCTGGGACATGAGATACAGCTGACTTGCGGGCAAAATAATATAACCCACACCTCTCTGCCACATTGGGATAAATCCCAGAGTGCACCTCTCAGAACGAGCGTATCCTGTCGTGAAATGTCAAGTAATCAACATCAATAAATAATGAGTTGAAAACGGCAAGGTGGCGTAAAACTGCACAGCCCCGCTTGGGAAGGTAGGGAAGCTGATTAAGTGTTATTTCCTGATCTGTAAATCATCAATTCCAAACCTCTTTGTGTGTTGTCTATAAAATATTGGCTGTGGGCCTTTTGTTATAAAAAGGTAACTAATTTTTATAGCAGCCCCGTAAATAGTAATTAATGTGCCACAAACTGAACAACATCCTGCTGTAAAAGATGGGGAAATGCTGTGCCTATTTTTTGAGACCTGCATTCGTGCCTGGGTAGGGATGAATACGTGCTTGCTCCTGTTTGGGTGGGTAGGAGCACATGCACTGCTGTGTCGGAAAGTTTTGCTCCCTTGCTTTTGTCCTGCCTGAGGAACAGCCCTGGCATGACCTGGGAAGGACCAGTGATCTGAAGTCCACAGTACCAGCACTCTATATCAGAGGAGGCAGAAAGGAATGATGAAGTAGGCAATTACTGAATACAGCATTTTTCTTTCCAGCCTCTATCACTTAATGTTTGGCTTATGCCCTGAAACATGAGAAGGACTTAGATCTCTTCTCAAAGCATTTTTTCTGAGTCTGTCTAATAAAACCGTATATGCTCTCTTTATCCATATAAATCCCTAATCCCTTTCTGAACAGCAACAAAATGTTGACCTCAGTGATACAGAGAATCCCACAGGTTCAGCATTTGTGCTTAAAAATAGGAAAACCAAATAAGAAAACTGACCAATCCCCTCCACTTCCCCAGTTTTAAACTAATAATCTTATGGGTGTAGTCAGTACCCCTTGTTCCCTAAGGAGAGGGTAGATGGGTGTGACAAATTTATTGTACGTGTAACGCACCACGCTCATGGACCATGGGAGGGACTGGAGCTGGGAGGACAGGGAGGACTGTGCAGCCTGGTCAGACCCGTGTTATGTGACCTGGAGTCGGTGTACAGCCCCAAGAAGTGTTAATGGCCTGCAGCAGCAACAGCCCTGCTCCTTTGCCCCCCACTGCCTTCCTTTAGAAAATTTGCACCTGGCCACATAAATGCTGAGAACAGAGACCTTCAGATGCTCCTGCTGGCAGCTACATCTTCGTGTCACAGTGATGGGAGCTGCGTGCAGAGCACCTGCCTTGGCTTCTTCTGCCCCATGCCTGCCCTGCTTCGAGAGGGAAAGGAGGCAGCTGGGCTGCTAAGCCATTACCCTGGCTTCTAGTGGCTGAACAAGTCAGCGCTGCAGGTTAGATTTATTACTGGATCCAACACTTCTATTTAATAATTATGGCATTGGAAAGGCCCTGTGAATTAGGGGATATTACAAGCTTGCACACTGGTACATTGCCTTAACTGTTGTATTTTACTCAGTGGGGGAAAAAAAAAAAAGGAGAAAACAGATTAAAACATCATTAAGTGATTTTTATCATTTTGGGTTGTATCCCTGTGGATAAGGAAGGCTCAGGGCAAGGTAGATCTGTATCATACCAATGTTGCTCCACATTTCTGATGGCCTCAGTGCAGTCAGCTCTCCGTCCAGTGGTCTCCAGCTCCTTTGTGTTACCTGTAGTCTTTCTTGGTCTCACGGCACTTCTCAATCTCTTCACTTGCTCTGTGATCAGCAGTGTTTTACTCCTGCTCTGCCCTGTCTTTTGATGCCCATGTACAGGCCCACTGTCAGTCATGCTCCACACACACCAATGCAGTATTTCCTCTATAAATCTTCACATCTATGCTAGCAAGTAGCATGACGCAGGAGGAGCAGACCAATAGATCAAAGAAGCTTGAGCACTGAGGCTGCTATATCAACACTGTATATATTTTGAGGGGCTGGTTTTGTACTACTGCAGCCTGACAGACTGAGTGGCCCTGCTGCTCATGTGGCTTGAAGCTGTCCAAGGGGACACCATCCTATAAATTTTTGTTTTCGGGGCTGCGGGTCCCTCAGCAGGCAATGCTCAGAAGCACCACACTGCCTTCTTGGCAGTCTCATGCAGATGGTGATAGCACATCCTCGTTCCTGCCACCATTACCCACAGGACCTCTGGCAGGGGAGCAAGTCTTGCTTCTGTTCCTTGTCATGTTGCTGTCAGGTTGCTGTTCCTGTCTTATTTCTGTTCCTGTTCTCTTGTGAGTGACACTCCAGGGCTTACTGCTCAGACCTGTTGGCGAGTGACGCACTAGCACCTATCTTCCTGAATGCACTTTTGCCAGGGGAGGAAGCCAGGGACGATGACTTTCAGGGAGTCTTTATTGATAAAACTGCTTCATCTGGTTTGATAGAAGGTTCTGATCCTGGGAGAAGGGGTCTTATAGGAGAGAGCACCACGTTTCTCAGGACACGGGCAGACAGCATCAGGTGCAAAACTCTCCGATGCGGTGAGTGACCATGGCAGAACATTAAAAATAAAGGAGTAGTAGAAGAAACAAAGCTTTGAGTGAGGTGGGGAGGACAACAAGAGAAAGTAAGCCAGGTAGAGAAGGGGAAGGATGCTGACGAATGAGAGGCGACGTCATGATGCTCCTGGGACAGATGAGCACTTGACCCTTCTGTCCCCCTCCATGCCACACTCTGCCCCTTTTTTCCAATCTTACTCACACAAATATTGTTGTCTGCACTGTGGATTAGGGTCAGTCACATAATCTTTGGATGAGATTGTGTTATAGAAATACAGGCAACAAGCACAGTGCGATCTGATTCCACTCTGCCAGGGATGCTGCAGCTGCTCAGTATCTTTCACCTGAGATACTTACCATTTTCCTGGTATTGTGGTAACTGGTGTTTACAGCTCCACAAGGCAATGACAAAAAAAGGTATGCTTCTTAATATATAAAACCTCTTTATGCAAGAAGTTGCACAGTAGTACAGGATCTCAGATTTTGCTGAACTTTTTCTAGGATCCAAATGGTGGTAACTCAAATCCCTCATCTTTACAACCATATTTTTAAGCAGGAAACTGAATAACGTCCTCAATTAAAAATAAAAGCACATAGTGATTTCACAAGAAATATTGATGATTAAAAATAGTTTCCTGCCCCCTAAAGCATGGGACCACTCCACAACCGCTGATTTGTTATTGAAGTTAACAGGCACCATAAAAATACAATAGTGAAATCCTAATATGCAGCAAATCTACTTTGGCCACTAAGGCCCAGATTCCCAAAGAGCTTAGTACCTCTCTGCTATTGATTGCAGTGGGAGTGGGAATCAGGTTCCCAAGTACCTATCAGAAACTTAGCCCAAGTGACAAGATAATGCCTCTTTGTAACTCTCCAGCCTGATTTATCCACTTCTGACAGAGTTCTGCAAACAGGGTCTGGTTAAGAAATATGAACTTGTTAAACCTTGCTGAAAGGTTTGGAGAAAGGCTGCAATCTCCAGTGAGCAAAGTGCGTATCTCCTGGAGCAGGCTGCATGCTGGGGCCATTCATCATGAGCCACAGGGAGGGGTCTGGCAGGGAACAATTGATATGGTTTTGCTATTGAAGAGACAGTTTTCCTTTACAACATATGGAAGACAGATTACACTGGCCCATCCCAAAGTGAGTGGAACTCAGATGGGAAGAATAGATGGGTGAGAGGGGGACATCTAGGAATCAATATCATCTGACACCCGCTTTCTGTTTTCAATATGCAGACCTGCGCCTTGCTGCCTCTGGAAGCGTCTTCCTCTGCTTGAATTTCATTTCTCCCCACACATGCAGCCCCTGTGTCCGAACCCCCAGGGTCTTTCATCTTGCATGGCCGGTGGCAGAAACTAATGGAGCGGCTGGCCCTCTCCCCAACCATTTCACCTCCATCTTTCTGTCCTCTCCTAGCAGGCTTGCCACGTTTTCAAAATGACAAGTTTGGACAGGACGAGTATTGGCAGGATGTCACAAGAAAGTGTTTGGGTATACAACAGTGAAGATCATGGGAAAATGCTTCTCCAAACATCATATCTTCTTCCACTACAGATCCAGTTCTTTACCTTTATTTCCGCCCTTCCTGCCCGCATGAACCAGCCAGACCAGCTTAACAAAGCAGTGACAATTTGTTCTTTCCTGACGAACACACGTGCCATAATCAAGACAGCTAAAGAAGGGCAAATAAGAAGAATTGAACTAAAATATGGATTCACCCTTGGAGGAGCAAAGCAATGTTACAAAAGACCCGTGCAAATTGCAATGAGAAAGTAGAGAAAGAAATAGAAAGAAAAAAAAAGAAAAAAGCAACCCACATCAATAACTTTCTTAAAGGGAAGACAAAAGATGTGATAAATGGCTCTTAAGAACACCAGCTTTCTTCAGGAAAATTTCATCAGGTTTTGCAAAAGACCAATGATGACTGTATGAAACAAACAAAAAAAAATATAGCAACTATGTGTGTCAGAGCAAAATAAGCAGGGAGAGAAACCAAGCAAATAAATGTTTCTTAGGATTTCTGTTTAAAAAAGAGATGCCAACAAGCAGCGTTACCTGCCTGCCTTGTGTGGAGTAATGCCTTGGCCTGCAGCCCCTTCAGTGTAATGTTCAGATGAAAGACCTGTGTCTTCTTTCAGACTAAGGGTAAATAGGGTTCCCATATGAGTAGGAATGCAGATGCAGGGGATATGAGCCTGCAGAAAGGCTCATCCGTGGCAGGAGTGGGGGTAAGTCAGGGTTAGAAGAGCAGGGGCATAACAATCTTTTGCCTTTTAACACTGCAGAGAAGAGAGGCAGGAAAGGGGTCAGGGAAATTTCTTAGAGAAGTCAGCGAGAGACAAAATGAAAGGAACAGCATTCCTCTTAATGTGGGACAATTCCTTATATGGTGAGAGAAGAAGCTGATTCTTTACAGTCCAGATGTGTTACAGCGGTTACATGTCAAAATTAAGCTGCTGTGCTAGAGCTGTATAGAACACCAAACTTGAGATGCGGAAGATACTCTAAGTTAACATAACTGCAAAACATCATGTGCATTAAAGCCTCAGAAAATTAAATTGACAAATCTGCTTGCAGTGAAAGGAATAGTTCAGCTCAGACATACAGTCAGAACTTTTTTAAAAAAACAAAAAAAGCCCCATGGAACTGTACAGAAGTTTTCTTTGTTCATCTTTGTGATTTCCCAGCATTGCAGAGCATCATCCCTCCCCTCCACTGGCAGTAGTCTTGGTTTCCACCATTCTCCACTGAGGAGCCCCAAGCTATGACTGCTTCTTTCAGTCTACCACACAAGAGACTCTACATCACTGTTGTTATTATTACTGAGGTGGTGTGCTGGGTCTCCAATAATTCATTGATGCTTTGTGTGGGAGGTACAAAAACTGCAGCCTGTGAACTAGAGCTCACTGTTGGAAGTTCCTCTGGAGACTTAATTTTTAAAGTTATTCACTTTACCTTAAGTTGTCAACATATATCTGTCAGGGCCCTTAATGCACTAATAGGCCTTATTGGCCCCGAGCAGCAAGGTCACTCCACCCACCCTCACTACCCACGGACCCTGGGCTGTTCCAGCTCAGGAACGTATGGACCTGTGTTGTAGTCTCATATCCAGTCCCACCCCCTTCTCCATCTGTTCCTCACTGAGCTCCATCGGTGGATCCTGGACATGATCCATCACCTTGCCTTGGTTGGGGCTGTCAACAGAAATGGTTGACAGCTGTCCTCCCTCTCCAGAGCCTCTTCAGGTCCCTGCTGGGGCTGGGATTGCCTTTGGCTCCTCACTTGTCCTCCCTTGTAGGCCAGTTCCACTCTTACTGCTTCCTGATGATCTCCCTGCTTTGCCTGACCTTGATGTGCATTAGTGCAGAGGCAAATGCCTGTCCCCTCTCTTTTTACTACATAGTGAATGTAGGAAAACACAAGGGAGAGAAGGGAGAGGTTTACAGTGGATGGAAATGTGCTGTTTAAGGCAATGTCCCTGTAAAATCGCTGAAGGGCCAATTGATATCGCTGTTGGGCTATTCTCTACCTACTTGCTGAACCCACAGGGTTTTCACTGAAGAAAGGTTGTTTGCGAGAGAAATTTCACTGAGTTTTTTTGGTTTTGTTTTCAGGGAATGGTTTTGCCCCTGGAACAAGGGAGGTCATAATTCTTTGAGGCTTGATGTGACAGACCTTCCTATGGGGTAATAAATGACGATGAATCCAGGAAGAGGCTATTTATTTTAGGATTTGCTAAAATACAACGAAGTCAGGGAAGGAAAGTCTGAGTGCACTGAAGAAGGCATCTTGCATTCTAGGGACTGGCAGACATGGGGGAAATGTGGGAACATACCAAGAAACAAGAGGAGTGGGGCCTCTTGTGTCTGGGTGGCCACAGCTTTATAGCAAAATGAGGCTGTGTAATTACTTCTTGTAACAGGCTTCTTGCATTTGATTTTTTTTTTTATCCTGTAAGTTGAGCAAACAGACCCTTAAGCAGTTGCACCAGCTACGTTAGTCTCTCAGCACGGGCGTGTTAGAGGAATGCTGGTGCTGACTTTTCTTACAGAGGCGAAATAGATGCTGTGGGTGGGAGATTTACAGTGTCTGTTAGAGTCATGAGGGATTAAAAATGAGTTGCTTGATGGAGTGAGGCTCATGATTTGGGATTAGCCTGTACGTCACGTATCCCCAGCTGAAATGGAGAACTTTTGGCAGGAGTGGGAGGGCCTCTTCGTAAAACTTCAGCAGCATGTCACTGGTTAGCGGCCAAAACTATGGACCTGAAACTTATCTTTAGTGACATTGTTTTTAGTGGGGAGAAGTTTGTGGGAGACTAGGCCAGAAAAAAAGGAGAATGCTGTGGTTGCAATTCAAGATGACAAAGTTTTGTGGTATAGAGAAATTAGAAAGGCAGGAACTTTTTTCTCCTGCCTTTCCCGCAGACTATTTAGACAGCTGCACTAGCAAAGGACGGAAGGCCTGAGAAGAAGAAAAAAAAAAAGCTGTGGAAGAGGGAAGATAAGGATAGAACTTGATAATGCTTTTTTTTTCTCATTCTTGGAACAGCATCCCTAATCTCCCCCCTCAATCTTTGTGATGCTAGCAGTGAAAAAATAGTGGTCACTAAACAATTGTAGAGAACATAAAAGGACTCATTTTCTCCAAACACTTGGCAAAAGCATTGCTTGCTGTTACAAATCAATGAGCTTGTTGAATGCTGTCTTTCTAGGAGCATCTTCACCTAGATACTCCTAGGTGAAAATGCTACTCATACTCTTCATGGGTATACACAGTAACATGTGGTGCCACAAGTTGGTACCAAACTGATTTTTCAAATTTAACTTTTGTAGCAATATCTCATAAGCATCTGTAGTGGTGCTTAAAACTTTTGATGCATCAATATCAATTCAGATATTAACTTCACTATTGCTCTGTACACACATCTGAACCTTCAGCTGGCCCTTGAATTTAGGCAACTTCATTAGTGTATATTTTTTTTCAGCATCTGGTAGATATATGGATGTATCTGTAGTCTTCTCTCTTTCCTTTACTCTGTGCGTGTGTGTAGCTATATTACGACCTTATACCAATGAGCTCATCGAAATGAATGGAAAAACAGTCACATTTATCTAAATCATCTGCTAGTTGAATTTTAAGGTCATTGTCCAACTTTATTCTTTAACTTTATCCCTGCTGTTCAGCACGCATTTTATATTCAGTCATTTCAGTTTTGTTATCATAGGCTTAAGATAATGGCTCGGCATAAAAGATGCTTGTTCCTCCTATGAAATCGCCATCAGATAGCAGTTTTTGATGTGCAATGCAGCCTGCCACTTCAGAGCTTGCCAGTACAATATTATTTGCTGTCATTGGAAACTTCTGTAGTGAAGTGCAGTGCCTAGGAACGTTTGTCGTTTCAAAAGGGAAGGATCCTTTTCTTATTCTCTTTCATTTAAAAGCAAGTTTTTATGATGCCTTTCAAAATAGCATTTAACACTAAAATATTCTAAAAAACCTACTTTCAGTATCCAGAAGATGTAATGGTTTCCAATTTTCTTTCATCACAAGGTACTTGATTGTTCCTTCGTGCCTGAAAGTCTCAGTTTACTGCTTTAATGTACATTTTTGCATTTAGGCTCCAGACCCACAGTGTAAATATGCCAGTGATTGCTTGTGCACAGAGCTTGGGCATGTTTATGCAATGTGCTAGATCACATAATAAATTCTGCAAACTTTTTTGTATACATCACTAGCAGTTTTACCCTGCTAGCCTTTAAATAACATCCCGCTATGTATCAAGCCTGCTTCTGAGGTTCAGCACCCATAAAACACATAGTGGGTGTTGCATAGACTGCTAAAGCCATGTTTGCTGTAATGTGGATGAGGAGCATTTTTTATGTTTATTCTCAGAGCCTGCATATAATGAGACCATGTATATTATTGTATTACAAAAGGAATAAGCCTGGGATGAAAAAAATGCCAGTGTAATAAATCACCACTAGTGTGATGCCAGATCTCTGCTGGTGCCAACATTTTGCCATCAACAGTTTAATTCTTGCCCTGCTTCATCTTCATTCCCTCTCTGCTCTATCTGTGCCTGGAAATCAATTTTCTTTTCCTCCCCACCTTCATCTTCTCACCTCCCTATGGGCTGTGCATCCCCAAACTCTTAGTAATTCTGTCCTATTTGTAATTCTGCCTGGTCTCTGCCTCTTAGTCCTACCCTCCAGCTGCTCTGTTGCCTTATTTCAGGTCCACCCGTGAACTTTCACTCTGCTCTTTTTCCTCCTCCAGTCTCTGCCCACAACTCCCTTGCTCCTCCCTGCAGCCCAAATTCTTTGCATCTTTCCTCTCCCATAATTTGTTGTAGAGGAGAAAGGGAAAGAAGTTTACGGAGACAACACAGGGAAAGTCCAAGTTCTTCGTCCATCTCTCTCTGGGGGCTGCCCCGGGAGAAGGAGCGGTGGGTGGCTCCAGGGAGGTGCATCCTTTTGGGCAGCAGAGCAGTTCCTCCAGCTTGAGGTGGTAGCTGAGCTGTTCACCTGTGTGTCTGTCTGTCCACTGTCTCGTAACTACCCTGAGTGCAGCAGATCCAGACTGTCCACCTTTCAGCTAACGTGCTTGGCTGCTTTTAGATAAGGCAGTTGTAGAGGTAATAGGTAAGCCATCAAACCCCTAGCCTGAGTTTTGCACCTGATATTAAGTATATGTTGCCACAGTTGGAGTGCCACTTGTCCCTGTGTTAGGTAGCCTACGACCAGCTTGGATGTGCCCTCAGCACATGGCAAAATGCCCTTGTTAAGGGTACAAAAGGAGGAAGAGAGCTTTACGTGCTGGTGCTTGAAACCAGGAGACTCAAACAGATTCTTGACAGCCCTCGTTATCTCTCAGGCCTATCTGTGTGCATCTGCATGAATCCATTTTCAGGGCAGCAACAGAGCCAAAACTGCCTGGAAAAGACATGAAGGTGAGGAGGCAGGGAGGGATGGTGGCTGGAAAATTATTTTCCCACCATCTTCCCTAATGTGCAGAGATTTATATATGATGCAAAGTGTTTCTGGGCTTTCCTGGGTTCCTTGAGTTTGATATATCCAAGAGGGCCCAAGGCTCTGTTAAGTTTGGTTCTTTACTGAGAAACATACGGCATCCTGTCTCCTATGCCTGTCCATATGTGGCAATGGAGGGATGCACAGTAAATAAGTTACAGAGACCTGTGATCAGGAATTAAAAGGTTAATTGTAGTGACATTTAATCTGTTATTTCTGGGCATTGGAGGGCTTATGTGCACCCAAAGTGGAACCAAAATAGCAACTTGGGTTTAAATCTGAACTTACTAGTGAATCTTTGTGTGACAATGCTGTGCTTTTACACGCAGAGTGGCCTTTTCCTGATAAGCACAGGGACTGCCTCTGCCAGATTTGCACAGAAGACACTGGAACCAATACAGGAATAGGGGTTCATCTATCCCCCATTCTGGCAGCGATTTAGCCAAATCCAGTTAGTATGTGTATGAACCTCCAAAATATTCCTGTACACACTTGAACTACAGGTATGATTTATAGGGCTGGTCTTTTTTTAGTTCCAGCCTATGTATACATCAACCCTGAATTAACACTGTGCTGAGATGAATGGCACGGTTCATACCTCTTAGAACTGTTGTTCCAGTTGGCCCAAAGATAAAATAACATCTGTTCATGTCAGAGCTTGAAAAAATGTAAGTGAAAAGGGGAGTGTGGGGTGTCTTCTCTATGATAATACATGAATACTGCCTCTTGATTTCACTTTTGGGATGTTTGCTGTGAATGCATTCATATGTATAAATAGATTATAAGGAGAACAAAAAAACAAGCAGGAAGGGGCTCAAATTAAAGAATACAAATAACGAAGGTCTGTTAAAAGGCAATGGCAGAATGATAAACTTTGAGGACCAAGTCTAGCAATGGAAGTGTTTTGATATTTCATACTTGGATGAAGGACTGACAGCTGAAGGACCCAAAACCAGACTGACCCTGTGGCTAAGGTGGTGGTAACCGTAAGTTTTTCAACAAATGAATCAGGCAATGACTCTCAACTTTTTAGTGAAAGTAAAGCTGATGCTGGCAAAAAACTAGCACCTTTTTCAAGCAGCTACGTCATGATGTCGCTACCTATGAGCCTTACCCCTACCATGTGTCCCTTAGTTATACCTTTAAGAGAAACTTTGTGTGATCTTCTGCTCTTGTATTTCTTCTGCCTTCTGATACCTGGGTATTTTTTCCTGTGATTTGCATCCCACTGTACTTTGCACTCCTAACCCACAGTCTTTTATCACTGTGTTGAGGCCAAGGCATGGAAATGCAGATGATTTTGGTGCAGATTTATTGTGTGCTGGGAGATAATTTGCTTGCATGAAAACTGCTTTATGGAATGAGCCCCTGATGCTCAATGAGGAGTGTTTCGAGCAAGACCAGAGACTGAAGTAGTATTGTCAGAGGTAATGTATCTGGGAAAAAGCCGCTTATGAAAATTGTGTTTGCATTAAGCCCACAGCAAAACCCTGAGGATGAAGGAAGAAACTATGCTTTTAGTGGTCATTAGCTCTTGGAGAATGATTTCTGGTGTTACTTGGGCTCACCCTGATTGGCCCTTCCACGTATGCAGCGATGCTGTGATATTTCCTTTGCTGTTCTGCTTTCTCAGTCCGGGGAGAAGGGAACTGCACTCTATTAAAGGATTTTTTTCCCCTCTTTTACAAGGTTGTTTGTTATCTCGGAATGCAGGCCTGCACTGGAGCGTGTAATTACAACACCATGTCCTGGGTTAGAAAGAACTCAGACACTAAATTGTCCATGTCATCACCTGAATTTGACCATGAAATATAGCACAGAGGGACTGAGAAGGCAGCCTGTAAAGAGGTGAGGGCTGAATGGGCATTTTGGTGCACTGGGCAAATCCAATCTGCTCAATCCATTGCTGCAGTCCCACCGTGGCCATTTAATATTATTACCTGCTTCTTGCCCTTGAAATTGTGCTTCCACCTCTCTTTCCATGAGGTGTGTCTGACTGGAGGAGGTCAGGGTTAGAGAAGAGTGTAATAAAACATGACTCATTTTACATGGGTGATCAGAGTCCTATTAAGTTGCAAAGGAGTTGATTTTTTAAAGAATGTCTTTTTTTTCTCATTCATTTTTTTCTGTGTGCAGACACTAGAAAATAGAGGTCAGCTCTACTGTTCAGAGTGTTCAGAGATACCCCCAAAGCTGGAATAAAACCACTTAAACTGTTTTACGGAAATTCTTTATTTTATTCACTTGAGCACGTTACTGTTATCACAAATTTTGAGGCTAAGGCTTTTTCTGTGCTTCCACTATGTATTAGAGCAGAAAAAACAGTCATGTCACATATCTCCAGGACCATGAAACAGCTCTTGCAGCACCTTTTTTGAGCTCAGAAGAGGAAGGACTGTGTGAGGCAGCTGTGGCAACTTGGTGACTGGTATGTGTCTGGGAAGAGAAGACAGCTGTAGCCTCTATTTTTCTTCTCTACCTACAGGTAACACTTGCTATAGTGCAAACAGGAAGAAAGGTTTGCAGAAGGGTATGTATGAGAAATACAAGACTTGCAGGGAAGTGTCCCTGCTTCTTCAGACTTAGGGGCCAAAAGAGATCTAGGATGACAAACATGATGGGACAAAAAGAAAAGCAGGACAATGACAGAAAGCAGTAGTTGCAGAATATTAAGATCGCCTCTATCTCTCCCTTAATAGTTGCTCTCAAAAACTTTACAAACAAAAGTTTTGGTATGAGTGTGTGTATTTTTATAAGTGTGAAGTAAAATCCTGTGAGTTACCAAAACATTTTTTTGTCACTTCAGTCTTCAATTAAAAAAAAAAAAAAAAATTCAGATTGTCGTATTTCGGACATGTAACACCTTCTGCAACAGCATTCTTTCACACGGTGCCCAGGCATTCTCTTCCCTCTGGATTCCCCCCATTATTTACCACACTTACATTACAGTACATTGGTATTAATAAGTGATTTTTTTTTAAAAGGCTATGGTACATATTTATTTCCTTTATATGGTTTCATGATTAACTGTAGGCTTTGGACTAAAAAACTAATAATCTCAAACCTACCTTCTCAATGATCATTGATAATTGTGTTGATGTTTTAAAACACCACAAGACTCTCCGAAGTGACAATTTAGGTTGTGTGATTAAACATCATTAATTAGATAGACATCAAACATCAAGTCAGGGAATGCTAGTATGAAGGCTGCATCTTTGCTTATTTATTTGACTCTTTAAAAAGTTTGGTACCTTGCTTGTAGACCCAGTATCAGTGAATATGAATTGGTGCCTGAAGCATCACTAAAGGAAGCATGGAGAGTCTGTAGAGCCTTTATAAGTTAAGGTTGTTGCTAAGGTTCAGGATAGCTTTGTGGCTATCTGAAAATAATCACCTGTTTCAAAACATGATTGTTCAATGTGGTTCTGCAATGTCCTGAATGCATCGGATCTGCTCCACTTTGAGTTTCTGATGTGCAGTAAGTATGGCCCTCTGAGGTTAGAAACAGATCTGGTGAACTAAGTTATCTTGCTGCAGACAGTAACCTGTGAATAACACTGGTCAGGCTGGTAAGACACTAGCTTAGTGGTAGTATTGATATCCGTGGAACTTCTATCTGAAGAAGAAAAACAGATGAAAAGACAGTTGGTAATTGTCTCCTGCAATCTATGTTTTGAACGTATACAATGTTGTAAAGATGTGTGTTTTCCAGTAACCAAATTTTTGCAGAGATTTTTGTTGCTAGAACCGGATTATGGTTTCTTCTTATCTATGATGCAAAACCATTTGTGGTTTAGCCTTGTATATGTAAGGATCATTTTCACTGAAGTACGGCAGTAAAGAACAGAGCGGTGAAAAGGTCATGCTGATGTGCTCTCGTCTCAGAGGAATGCTGCAAAATAAATGTCCTGCTTGTTGGAACCACCTTCCCTAAGGAAAATAAATGAAAAAGGACTGCTTCATATGTGTTGTGATACAGACAAGTCTATCTGCTCTTAGGGAAGAAGTCTTTATCTTTATCTTTCTTTAACTCAGTCATCTCCAGTTTTTTGTCCCCTTTCAAAAGCTGAAAAAGGTAACATGCAAGAGGCTTTCTAGTCTTCAGAAGCAGCTGCTATACTTTGGCATAAACTCCACATCCTTATCAATATCTGTGTAATTTTGTATTTTCTTTCCTTGTAAACATTTTGACAGAGCCATCAGCTCGCAGTGATTAAAGTCACTTGAGTTTTTCAGGTTGCTCTGAAACTTTCACCTTGCAGATTACACTTCTTATGGTTACACTCACTTCCCGTAAAAGGGCCTTTGTAATTATTTTTCATGATAAAAGTGTGCAGAGAACTCATTGAAGTTCTTTGCTGCTCCTCTGCTTTGCTTTCTAGAAATTGCTCTTATGCCGTCACCTTTCCCAGCTATACCTAGAGCCCTCTTGTTTCTAATGCATGCAGCACATTTTTTAGTTTGGCTCAGTATCTCTGGATATCTGTTCTTCCTATCAGTTTTCCCCCTTCTTATTTCCAATTTATTTCCAACTCTATGGTATGATTTATGCTATGTTAAGGCAGATTTTTTTTTTATAAGATTTTGAATCCTCATAACAGAAGCATTTAATTTTTTTTACACAGTATAGATCATGCTTTCCCCTAGTCACTTGTCCTGCTCCTGGGATTTATACTCCCACTAGCATCTAAGGAAGTGTGCTGTACGTACTCCATAATGGATTAGGTCCCACTTACAAAAGTAAATATGCCGATATCTGTATCAGTGGGGGCTAGGCACCTAAGTGACTGAACATATCAGAGATCTGGAAGTCCTGCTGACTTTCAGTGAGACTTAGATCAGATTTTCAGATGCAAACAGCATTTTAAAAGGTTAGGTGTCCTGCACCTCTTGAGTTCAGGGGAATTTAGGTGCTTAATGTGACACACTGTTGTGGACCTTCTCAAGAAATGCATTTCTGTACCCGCAGGCACCGCAAAACCCCAGAAAACCAGGCTGGAAGTACTCTTGAAAACAAAACATAAGCTGCTAAGGCTGAGGCACTTTTGAAAATGTCAGAGAAAGCTTTTATTTGCCCTCAGCCTGCATCAGCCCGATTTCTCCCATAACTCTAAAGCTCACGCTTCTGAAGTTTAGTGTTGAGCTGCCCTCATGCCACTGGAAAATACCCTGGGGCTTTTCCAGGACCCAGTCTCTCCTTCTTCTCTCATCTGCTTTGTTGAATAGAAGCTAATTTTGTTGCCTGAGGTAACATTTGCTGCGCGTGTGACTTTTGCCTTGGAAGTTCAGTTGAGCAGGCCATGTAACCACATCATAGTACCACTGCAGTCTTTCTTGAATGAACTGGAGATAAACATCATGTTTACAGTGGGATTATATTCAGTCTCTTCTAAGAAAGACAGGTAGACCTATTCCTTCAGGATGTGCTGGGAAACACTCTGTTGGGCATTTTCTCAGTGTCCCAGTAGTTACTGCTGACCAGTGTTTCACCACCACCACTACATCTCTGAAGCAATGTAGACTGTGGAAGACAGTCACTCAGACAAAACTCTGTTAGGTTCAGTGGTAGGGATTAATGGAGTTTCAGTGGTACAGATTAAAGGGTTTATCAAAAAAAGGGCTGTGAAAAGCCCTAAGGTTGCCGATTAGTAAAATAACAATTCAAAAATGCATATATAAAAAAGCTTTCCTATTCTCCATTTTACTAGGATCTATGTGAATTTCCTAATTTCTTCCTAATTGTAGGGAGACAGAGGTTTCTCTGAGTCCTGATCAATGAAACAGAAAAAGTAGGAAAAGGGTGCCAGCACACCTGCTCCTCGGGAAGTCTCCTGACCCCTTTTTGGATGTTGTATGCAAAACTGAAAGGATATTGCTGTCCTCCAGGCATTCTGCATTTGATGCTGAAACACAACCCTTAATTGTGGCTTATAAGAAAAGGACCATACACCTTTCTTGTGTAAAAAGTCTACCCGGAGGAGTTGTAATTCTCTGGCTCCCCCCAAAGCCATTTCTCTTGATGTTGCAGTCCAATTTAACAGTGCCAAAAGTCCCAACAGCACAGGCAAAGTGAAGGGATGCACAGTTTTGGTAATCTGCCTGCAATAGCCAAACCTGAAGCACTGCCTCCCTGAAGGGAGGAGCTGGGTGGCAGAAGCCCACGTGCCAAGACTGTTGGCCACCTTTGGACCACTGGTCCAGCAGAGCAGCCCAGCAGCAGAGCACTGTGGAGAATGACCAGCAGGTGACAAGGACTTCCTATGCCAACCATCTGGCTGCGAGCACAACATCTGGAAAATATGCAGGCGGTATGATCAGAAGTGTAAGATCTGGCTGGTACACCCTGACCCTTGTCCACATTCAAGAGCTTTGTTAAATTTCTGGGATCTTAAGGGCAATATAAACACAAGCTTCTTGGCAAACTGAGTGCTTTTAGCTAATGGTCACTTTACAGACTGTAGTCAGACCTCCCAGTTCAGAAGCATTCAGATTTTTAATTTAAAAAGTAATGCTAATTTTAAAAGTCTCACTTACCCGCCCTTTCTGTCTAGCATTCATGGAGATGTTACATGCCTAAATAGGTTTTGCATTCTGGGATCTTCGTTGTGTTTGCTTATAATTTCTAAGTTGGCTGAGTCCTGAAAACTCATTTCCAGTTCCTTCTAAAGGTTTCTTAAGAAATCAGGCTATGGAAATATCAGCCTCACAGTTCTCTCTTTTCACAGAGAATTACATGGTCTGTATACATTCCTTCCCTTTCCAGCCTACATTACCAGAACCATATTAAAACAGCCAGAACTGAAACAGTTTTATAAGTACTGAGGAAAAATTCAGAATTATTTTAATTTCATCTGTCCTTTACACTGAATAATTATTTGCTTTTAAGAATGGTTACCTAAATACTAATTAAATTAATTAAATAGCTGGTTGCAATGCTTTCATTTGCTGATTTTCCACATTAAAAATTTTTCAAAACTTTGGGGTTTTTTCCCTCTAAAAATATCCCAACATGTGGCCGTACTGATTAATCAACATTGTCAGCACAAAACCTCTTTTCCTGCCCACACAAAAGTGAAAGAGTGACTTGACCACAAAAGAAGAGAAAATTGCAATAGTTGAGGAATAAACACAGTAAGAGAATTCTAAGGGATGCGGAAGAGAGGTTACAGAGACTGAGACTCAAAACTATTTTAAGAAAAATGAGTACAGTAATCAGAAGCAAACCAAGGACTTATTCACATACAGAAAACACCACATGTATGCTTGGGCTCAGATCTTCCAAGCACTTGCCATGGCTTGTCTTTCAAGTGGGGACATTGACAATTCCTAATTCCTCCAGGAGTGAGGAATTAGAAGGCAAAAAAGTTTACAAAAGACAAATTTACAAAAATCAAAATGCAAAAGCTGGTTATGTCTTTTAGATCATCCTCAACAACTGAAGAAAAAATAGTGAGCAGAGAAACCAGTTCATCCATTGCTTTCATAAATGCAGTACTGGAATGTTACATACCTGCCAGGTTGGCCAGTCAGGCATGCTACTATGCTAAAATGAACTGTAGAGTGAAAAGATAATTAAAGGAAAAAAGAAAGGAAAAAATTAACTGAAAAACAAATATCAAGTGGAAAAAAAATATTAAAGTGCAAAAAATACAAAAAGGAATGTCGTGTAACTTCCTTATTCATGGAAGCATTAATTGAACTGAAAAGAAAAGCTTGTCTGAAGTTTTCAACTTGAAAATACATGGTTTTCCCATTACACCACCTTTTCTTGTTTGATGATTTCCATGTTGCGCTTCCTGGTTGTTCTGTTTGTTATGTTTGCTGTTTGCCCCGTTGTGCTGGTCTCTTCATTGCAAGCAGTTTTCTACTTAGCTCAGCATAGTAAGCCATTGTAGTTCCAATGGTCAAGAAAGGTGCTTAAAATATCGGTGTACTGTGTTAGAGCAATATAGTGTTTGACTGCCCCTGGTTTTGCTGACATCATTTTGGAGAGGTATTACGTGCTTGTGAGGATTGCTAACCACTGAACAAATTGTGCATTGATTTTTTTACAGATTTGCAATATTGCACAGGCAGCAGGCACTGTAGTCCTGTTCTCCAAGCATGATGATTTTTCCTGGGATGGAAAACCTGATTTTTACACCTTTCCTAAATGTACCCTGAAAGAATGAAGCCTTCCCTACAGAGAATGCCTGACTTTGGTAGTCTGCTGCCATGAAGGATTTGTCTTGTCTCAGCTGCTGATGGCCAGGTTGACTTCTGACTCTCCTGAATGTCAGAAGGAAACACCGTTCAAAACTTTATTGCTGACGCTGCTGCCAGAAGACAATACAGCATTTTCAAAGAACTCCTGTAACAAATCCATGGAGTACTTTGAATTCCTCTGGTTTATAATATAGGGAGCCATAAGGAAAAAAGCTACCTCCTCATTCTGCCTCTTCCAAGGAGGACATTAAAGTGACAGATTTAAAGGACGTTTACAACTCCATTGAGCCAGGAGGACTTGATTGTGTTTTTCCACATAGGAAGGAGGTGTTGGGTATGTGTGTGTTCTGGGATGATATGTGGCTGCTGCCGGCCTTTCCAGATGGCCTGTGATGTCATTGCTAAAGATCCTGAAATCTGCTACATGAGGAAAATCGTTTCATGGCCCTCTGACACTTTTTAAAATGGTCTTTGCATAAATTTAAGGGACCAAGGAGATGGGAGAGTAAACGTAAGGTGAGGGAAAGGAGCACAGAGGAGGCTATTCACACCCCTAAATAAGCAGGGCAGGGGCAAAAACTGTGTGATTGGCACTTTTAGCTTGTCTGTACAACAGTTTTGAAAATCTTTGTCTACTGGCTGATTAATATTGGACCAGTTCCACAGAAGGAGTCCCCTCTCTTTTGAGAATAGCAGTATTTCTTCATCAAGGCGAGACGGGGGCCACCGAAGATGAAATGTGTGGGCTGGGACCATGTGGTTCACACCTGGAGGGTGTCAGGAGTGCATGCACTCCTGCTCCTCAAGGGGAGAAGAAGGGGCCTTAGCAGGTTTCTCTGCCCATCATCCCGCCGAGGTGAGCTGTGGCTGGAAACAGCAGATAGGGCTGGCACAAGGCACCTGTTCCTAGAAACAGCTTGAATGGCTCAGCTGGCAAAGCAAAACAGCTGGCAAAATGCTCCTGTGCTGCTTCACGAGATGAACGGCCAGGCTTTCTTTGAGACGGTCTCCTGGGAGAGGGGAAAGGGGGAACGTCTGTCAGCAAGGACCAAGTCTCGTCTGCAGAGCAGCAGGGGAAACCTCGGCAGATGTTCCTGCACCACGGATGAACAGAAACCTCCATTCTGTGGGCTCTGACTCCAAACCTGCCCCATGCAGCTGAACTGACTGCTTTGGGAGCAAGGAATGATGCAGAAAGAACACGGGGATGCAATAAATATGCATCCTGCCTCACCCATCTCTCCTTGCCCTTTGCATCCACTCAGTCAGGAGTCTTTGAGGAGAACCTCTGCAGCCTCCCACCAGCCTGGTGACTGCACGTTTACCTGTCAGAGCACAGAAACGCCAGTGGTCTTGGCCAGAGATCTGGATTATACATTTTAACAGCAGGGTCTCGCTGTTGTTCCTTAAAGCCATCTGAAAAATAAAATCATTTAGAGTGCAGATACAAGGGACTTTTGTTTTCCCATGAAATGCACCTGCCCAGTATTTGATGAGGACAACATACGCAGCACAGCTAATGAACCCAGACAGCATGAAACTATATCCCGAATTGAGGTTTGAGTTTTGTGGAATCCTGGTACCATTTTCAATAGGATTTTTTTTGCTGTATGTGTCTGGAAGAGGAACAGAGGCAATGAACAGTGCCAAGAAATTTTTGCTTGAAAATATTCTTAATTGAAAAATAATTCTTATTTTTACTGTTGATGATGCAAATGTCCTACATATCTTCAGTTACATCTAGGTCTTACTCACAGCTGCACAGAAATTGATAGGATCATTGCACAAACTGAAACCTATTGTGTCCACCAGAAGAATGCATCTTATGAAAAATTAATTTTTCTCATGAGAATCTAACAGGTGCAGGAAAGCATTAAAGAATATGCCACAGACACGCAGCTCTAGACAAGATATGTGAGTCCTTACTGAGACTATGGGAGTTAAATTTATAAACTCCAAATTAATCAGCAAAGCTGTTGAACAAGCAAAACTTTTCCGAATTTTCAGTGAAGACAGGAGAGAAAAAAAGTACCTAAAGCAGTGCAAGGCACACAAATTTACTCTACATCAGAACTTAAGGAATGCACATAAATGGAAGCACATAAAATGCCCTTTAAGAAAACAGGTTCAACCCATGATATAAGCATCTGGGAATGAGACAGTGAGAGGCAAACAGAAGAGGTTATTGCAGTGTTACATATGAACAGTTGCAAAGGGAAAGACTACCCAGGAGAAGAAAATGTCTTTGTACTCAATCAAAAGAACTGAGTGCCAGTATTAGAAGGAGGGATTATCCAGTATGTGAAGATGCTGAATCAAAAAAGGCCACGGCCTGTTCCTGTTACTGCAAAATTCTTCACCGTGTTTAGTTACCATGCTGTTTGCATGTGTTGTTTAAATACTTGCTTTCAGAAAGGACCAGGATTGAGAGTATTTCACTGGCCTCCACAGCAGCCTCCAGCCTATCAGGAGGCTATTCACAAATCTTATTTTTGTTTTGGGCAATGAAAATCTGGGCTTCAGCTTCGGGCTGCAGGGGTGGGATCTCTCATCCCCTAAACTGAGAAGTGAAGAATATAGGTTTCTTCAATGGTGATAGTTGTCTGGACTCCCTTTGTAGTCCAAGGAAGAAAAAAATTAATCTCATCCAAAATAGGTTATGAACCGCACCAGATATGTGCCTGTTTCTTGGCACAGACTCTAAATGGAGTTGGTGGTAAAAAGCCCATGTGGAGGGAATTGTGTTAGCTGAGTTAGGTGAAATGAAACCCATGACAGATTTCTACTCTTAAGAGACTGAAAACTGAGAAGAGCAGAGAGACACTTCCAAACTAAACCCAAGCTTTTTTACTGATGCCTGTTCCTCAAATAAAGAAATAAAACTTAGGAATGGTGACCTCATTAGGCCTATTCATTGATAGCGTTGATTAAATAAGTCAAGGAATAGATACACAACTCTGAACAGCTATTGGAGTATCACATATATATCTGTGTTCTTGTACATCCACATTTTTATCCTCTGATAAATTTCTGTGGGTGCTTTAAATGATGGACTGGGGGCAGCACCCTCTGAGAGGGAAACAGAGTACAGTGGGGCACAAACTGAGAGAGTTCTTGAAGCTGCTTTCTGTTGTCGAGTTTTTCATGATTGTGGCTCTGTAACTTCATTATGTCTCAGAGAGCTCAGAAATCCTTGCTAAGAACTTTCAGACTGGAGCTGGGGCAGGCTGGATTTAAAGGAGCCTCAAAGCATCAACAGCAAAACTGTAGATTTAATGACAGAAAGAAATCCGGCTGACTGCAGGGCACCTTGCCAACAACTTCCATGAATCAGAAAATCCATCTGACATACCTGCAACACCAAGGACATGATAGTCATTTTGGCTCAGAAATAAATTTGTTTTATAGATTATGAACAAAAAAAGTTGCACCCCTCATGCATTTGCTTTCCTCTTAAGACTACACAGTATCATGCTGCATGAGCAGAGACTCAATAATTGCTTGACAAAAAAGATGCATTTATATCAAATTTTTAATGAATTATTCTTAAAATCTTGCCAGACACCTCTGATAAAATCTTTAATGTGGTCTCAGAATGTAAGATATTCTGTACCTTTTAATCAGGCTAAAAACTTACTACTGCACAATATAAAACACCTATTAAACATATTGAAATTACACCAGCTCCTAGATTTTAGTGATTTGTTTTGACCACATGCAAAGTGAAGGACCAGAACTGACATCTCATGCTTCACTGCACTATCTCTGATACCTGACTACACTATTCAAAGATAGTGTGATGTCTGCTGCTGTGGATGGCTGGAAATGAAGGGGAAGGCAGCACTTTTGCATAAAATCCCTTTCTGTGGTGAGTTCAGATGCAGTTGGTGGTGAGGTTCCAGTAAGGAATTGAAAGTCTGTTCCAAATTAGAAAAACTTTGCTCCCCAGAAGGTCCTATGGGAGCAGGGAGGAAGGATTGCAGATGGGCTCCGTGTAGCCATCCCTGTGTAGATAATGAATGAGAAACCTGCACAGTTGTATACACGGAAAGAAAAACACTTAAGTCTGTGATGAAAGGCCAGATGAAAAAGGAAAGTGTTATAATTCAACAGAATATAAAAGACAGCAGTGGGCCATCCTTTCTTCTAAGGAGACAGGTTACTATATCACTTCCCTGAAATCACAGCAGGAATGATGGATTAGTTGGAAAGGAAAATTGGTGCCTGAGGCACTTCTGAATTCAGTGTTTCAAGTTGTCCATAATCCTTCGTAGCCTTCACCCAAACATGAAACCTTGTAATGAACGTGGGGAATTACTAAGGGCAAGAAGTGCTCTCCCTAGTTATTTCCTGAAATCCAAGCCTGAAAGAAAGTACCAGCTTTCAGGTGCATGCCAGACCCTTTGTGTTCACTGCACCTTCAAAAGAGGGATGCCTCTGGGCTGGACCCAAGCCCAGCTAAAAAGATGGTCTTTGTTTTAAACTGCGAGCGAGCCTGGTGAAATTTCTCTCTGATGAAGGTTTGTTTCATTCTGGGTAATATGAAAAATGTTTCACACTTGTTTTATAGTATCCCTGGTTGAACAAACCTTGAAGTAAGCCTGAAGAAACACCTTTGTCTAACCTGAGCATGTAAAAGAGGGAAGGCAGAACTGGAAGGAAGAGGTAGGACTATCTACCAACAAACACATGGGAGGCCAGGCTGCAACATATGATTAAAATCTGCACTAGTCTTATTGCGTAAAAGATGGAAAGAGTCAGCCAGCAGAGACAGAAGCAAGGTGAGGGAAGGACGCTATAACATTTTGCTAGAAGCATGTTTCAGTGCAACTGCATCTGTCTTGTTCTGCTTCACACAACCTCAGCTTCTACAGGAAAACAAAAAAGCAAGACTCTCCCATTTTCATAATTGCCAAGAAAAACTCAGAGGTAGGACTTGATCATGTCTGAGTGGGAGATAGCCATAGGAGTCAGCAGCCAGAATGCTTGGAAAGGTAAAATACCTCCTTTAGTCCAACAAAATGATACTTTGTGTTAAATACCATCATTTAAACATCATGATCATTAGTGATAGCACTACTCATTTGAAAAGAAGATGGAGAGTCGCAGAAGTGCGCAGTTTAATGAGCCATTGATTGGTAGCCTTTGGGAGGTGCTGCATCTTAGTTTTCTACCCCTAGTCAAAAAGGAGCCAAGGTCAAGAGCCCTTGGGCATAGTCAGTGAAAGCTGAGCTGATGGGATCCCAGAGAGCACACGTCATAGTCTAAATCTCTATAAAATCTGCTGTGAGCTGCTCTTGTTTAGGTGCATGCTTAGGATTTATTTCAATAGTTGGAGCTTGGAAGGGCACCACATCCCCTTCTCATCTGGTTCCTAGGACACCACTGGGAACAATCCAAGTTGCGTGGCAGCAAATGACGGCTGTAATCTGGCTACAAGTCACCAAGGTTGAACCTGGCTGAGAGGGGCACCCATTGTGCCTCCAGGTTCATGGCTGGGGTGGATTAAAGCATTGTTAGAAACTGCAAGCTGGTCTGTCTCAGGTCAAGGAAGAAATTAGCAATGAGCCGTGGAAGGATATGCTTTCTGGGGCATGTAATTGAAGATCACATGGCAAGAAATTGTGCAAACTATTGCAATCACTTGTGGAATATATCCCTGGTTTTGGCTCTTTACATGCTTTACAAAGGAAAAAGTTCAAGCTTTTAAGTAATAAAACATTTTTCTATGAATAAATACTTGTAAGGAAAAGGATCAGGAGGAACTACTATAGCAGAAGATAGAAGAAAACATCTTTTCTTTGCAACTTTTAGCATCCTCACACTTAAATATAATGGATAAGTTTCCCCTTCTTAGGGCTTCTTACAGGACCTTTCTTTCTATTCCTTTTCATCTTGAATACCAGTGCATTTTCAGCAGCAGTAAAGTGGGCTGGCAGCAATTCTCAGTTCATTTTTTTGTTATAAAAATTAAATTGGGTATGATGAGCTTTTGTAAAAGAAAGCGAGAACTGAAAATATCCAGAAAGTCACAAAGTACCGCCAAAAAGACATTTGGGAAGGGGTGAGGCTGTTTAAACTTACATTCTTCCCACTCTAGGCCAGCTGTGTTTCTCTTCTTCTCTCACACCCATCTTGTAAGCAGATGGAGTATTTTGAAGTGTTAATATAATGGAAAATAAGCCAAACTAGATTCTTAAAACAGTTCCTAATTTAGTGTAGTTTAGCTTAAAGCAGCCTGGCTATTCTCAGTAACTGCTGAGTAACATCCCCAGACTGGGTGAGGAAAAAACTAATTTCGCTTTTTTCACTTTCAGGGGATTTTGGTGGTGAATACTGCAGGTAGAGCTGGAAAACCTACATAATAAGTCACTCCACCTGTGGCTTGCTTTTTAGATTTAAATACTTGCCAGTGGAAGTTGCATGGAAGATGCACTGTGGGGAAAAGAAAGAAAATATCAGCCTAAAATGACATTACAGTTTCACTTAGACTTACTTTGTGCACAAGTCCACTGGTGAGTTTTTTAGACTCTTTCCCCGAATCCTCACATGGATAAGGACAAAGACAATGAAGATTTGCTGAGATGAATACTTCTTCCTTTCCTGAAAACTGGTAAAGCAGCATGTGGCGATAGTGATGTTCTCACTATATAGGGTGGGTTAGAAGGAGTTTGTGCCTGGAATGATACACTTTCATGACAGATATTTGATACGGTGATAAGTAGAAACCTATCAATGACACTGAAATGACTTATCAGCAGTGTCTCAGGACTATTCCCTGATCCAGGAAGGAAAATTCTCCCCCTCTGCTAGTCCAAGTGTCTTTGCTGCTAATGACATTGGGAGTTGCACTCAGCCTATTCAGACTGACAGCTATGCCAGACAAAAGCAGAGCAAGTTTTGTGCAAGAACCTCCACTTTGGCTTTAATTAGGCACAGTGTCCTGATTTGCTGCTCATTTTGCTCTAAATCAGAAATACTTCCATTTAAAACAAACAAACAAACAAACAAAAAACCTCCATGAAAAGAAGATTTGTTAGGAATTTTTTCATATTTGTGGTGAATCCCACCAAAAAATGCATGGGAAAGTCAAACCCTCAGTCCTGCAGAGAGCTACTCCACAGCAGCTTGAGGGGTACTGGGCACTCAAGATATCACTTGTAAAGTAAAGCAGTATCTCTATTTGTCCATTAATTGCAGCAAGTTTAAAGAAAACACTGCAAAATGTGAATATCAGTTGCCTAAAAAAGACTGAAACCTTGGATGCACTTGTCTGGGTGTACTGCTTTCCCACTCTGATTTAGGCAGTGGCTTCTGAACAGTGGAAATAGGTCCCTGAGATCCGCCCCGAGCCTGTACTTCAGTGAGGACCTTTCAGTGCTGTGTGACGCCTTTGGGTCTTCATAATTCTCCGTGTACCCTTCAAAAGGTTAATGAGTTCCAATGTGGCAGACTTGCAGAGGACTACATGTTCAGTTATCTGCATTATCTGATTTTTTTGAAGAGGGCTTCCCAGGAACATGTAAATTGCCTGAAGGTTTTCATCTGTCTGCAGGAGGATGGTTTAAAACCAAAACATCCAAATCTAGCACGTTAGGGCCCCAGGTGCAGCACCTGAGCCATGCGGTACCTTAGATGGATGGCCCGCTATCCAGTTACTATGAGCACATGGCCAACTGCGATAGCAGGAACCGCAGTGAGAAACAGCCCGTGCTTTGCTTCATATTACAGAGAATTCACCCCTAGCTTTGCTTCTGCATTTGAGGTCATTTGTCATCCCCATGGAGAGGGGGAACAGTTTGACTGGACATCAACGTTCCTGGAGGCCTCTGCTGTATGTAAACCCAGACCAACAACCCTACCTGTACCGCACATGTGTCATGCGTGCTATATACATGTGCATGATACTGCATGCATGTATGTGGAGTCTCATGGCTCATTCTGGTACTCACAAGTCTGGTATTGGCTTTCCTGGCCAGGTCAATCTTAAAGTTTGTCTCTAAATGCAGGTCCAACAAGTGTGATCAGGAAAGAAATACAGTGTCATCAAAACCCGTTTGCAATAGCTTATTTTAGTGTCTATTCCAAAATTATGTTCTGGTGCTGGTGCTAAAAAGACTCTGTGTTGACTTATATATTGGGAGTTAAAATCTTGGTCTGGCACCTTGTGAGAGTGGCTTTCCTAAAATAAGAGCAAATGCTCATTGCAAGTCAGCTTGTGGGAAATATTCTGCTCTTACAAATCTCGCAAACTGCTGTCATTCCAGTTTTTGCACCAGTCTGAGACAGGACATTAGGCACATTGGATCAAAATGATTGATCCAGACACCTTTTGTGCTCAAAAGCAGAGACTAGGGCAGGAGCTACAGGATGAAAATCAGAGTTCAGAAAGGGAAGGATTGGAGCTAGAGGGGAGGTGGACAAAGATGGAAGAAGGGAGTGCAGAGATGAGGAAATGAATCAAAGAAGGAAAACTAAAAGAAATTTAGAAAGACATTAAAGGGTTGTGATGAGAGAAATAAGAATGTAAAAGGCAGGCAAAGGAGAAGTGTGAAGATGGTGGGAAAGATAAAGGAAGTGACATAAGCCAGACTTGATAAAAGAAACAATAAAAACCAAAGGGTAGAGAGAGGAAGGGAGGGATAAATAGGAAAGAGGTAGTAGCTGCAGCAAGGTAACAGACATAACAATCTGTTTTACATGAGGCTGCATAGCCAAGCCGAAGTGCTGCACAGATTGCAGGCATGCATCTCACCCAGAGAGAAGCACATGCTCGCAAGTTCAAACACAAGCACACCCACACCCAACCACATGCATGCCTCCGCACACACGTTCTCCAGCAAAATGAAACTCGAGGTTCTCAGTTCAGCCTAAGTTTTATAAGCCATAAAGAAAAAATGGACAGATTTTTTTTTTTTTTTTTTTTTGCATCGATTCAGTCTGGGTTAAAGAGGGAAAGTTATTCAGTCTTCAATGAGGTCTTTTGTTCCTCCTTTCTCCAAGTGTATTCACATATGTGTTCAAATGAGTGTCAGTATGGGCTTTTGCAGCCTAAATGGAAGTTGTACATTATGTTGCGACAGACCTTGCCACTTGATGTGGAAGTGTGTGATGCAGCAGGCGATGCAGTTGGGCACGGGATGGGAAGTTGTAGCCCCTTCAGACCTCCTGTACAGCTCACCGTCTCCTATGCTCACAAATCTAAATGAAACAGGACCTTTGAACCTTTTTTCATAGGTTTTTCTCCTCTTGTGGGAACTTCAGCTGTTCCATGCAGAGCTCTGGCAATGGTGGCACTTGGGTTATATGATTAAAGGCTCATCTCCAAAAACACAAAAGCAAGCAGAAGAATGGCCAGCAGGGGAACCCCAATAGCCTGATCAGAGAAAGGAGCACCCTGGTCTGACTCCTGATGGGGCTGTCATGGGAGAATGATCAGCCCTATTATCTGGCCCTGGAACCCATCAAGATGAGTCATAATGAAAGGCTGTCATTTTCTGACTAGGAAGCACAGAGAGTAAATTCATTTGACATATCCTGTTGAGAAGGATATTAACTCAGCACTGGATCCCAGTACATGGCATCTGGTCCCGCCTGGAGGGCACTGTTCCTTCTCCTGCACCAGCAGAGACACATAATGTTGTAGCAGTCGTTGAGGCAGCAGGCAGACAAATATATTCCCAAAAAAATCTGAGAGCAGGCCAGCTCCACCTGAGGCATACTGGGACCTTCAGATCCCTTGGGCTTGGGAGGCTGTTGAGATTGGTTCTCTAGAACTGGAGCTGAAGGTAGTGTCTGTGTTAAGCAGTGATAACTTCCCAGTTACTGAAGGAATTAAGGCTGATGAAATTCTGATAGTCCAAATCACAAGTTGCATCTTATCTAAGAAATTGACCTTTTGATCTTATACTCTGAGGTTCATTCCCATAGGACCTGTCTTGGACATCTAGATGGCTGTATGTGTTGATAGATCTGGACCCTGTGAACGGTTTCCCAAACTGGCTATGTCAGTCATAATCCTGTCCAGAGGCAGAGCTATCTTCATCCGAAGATCATCAAAATAGATGGAAAGCTGTACCAGACCTTGCTATGAGATGTTCAAAAGGCCAACGGAGTCCCTTTAGGTGATCAGAGCAAACCCAGCCATGACTCAAGCTTCATCTGTGCACTCACTGAGTACTATCCTTATTGATGAACATCAGCCATTTGGGGCTCTGCCCACACCTTCACCACAGATGTATTTAAAGCTGAGGGGCACTTTGTGGGTGATCTTTCAGATGCTGATGTCCACTTGAGGTTAGTGAGGTTAGAGACATGAACTGGTGAATGTGCACATGAACCAATGGAAAAGAAGGGGTTTTTTTGTATGTCATAAAGTTTTGATAGCGTATCACATATGTTATTTCCTATCAGTCACTGGAGTTCTTCAGGATGTATAGTTTTCACAGACAATCTTTGGCTCCCACTCTCAGAATTTCTCTTACAAGAATCACTGTATTGGGGACTTTAGCTGAGAGGGAGAAGGAAGAAAAGTGGGAATGAGTTCCTTTGCATGTTACTTCCAAAAACATGAGGAAGGGCAGGGTGACAGTTTCCTTTAATGATACCCAAAGAACAAAAGGTTCTTCATCTTCAGGTAACAGATTTATATGCACAGCCAGAAGGTGCATGTATGTGTAGATTGCACAGCTTAAAGAATGTCACTACTATATGAGGCCATGCTTTGTTCCAGGATATGTCAGAAAATATTTAAACAGAAAATTAAAGTATCTCAAATACATTGTACTGCCAGGATGCATACAATTAAGCAGACTTTTCTAAAGAAATGGATTAAATGAGAAAGAAAAATAATTGGGGAATGTTTGCATTCAATGTGAGAAGTACAAGTTTCAAACACGCATCTTTCTCAAGAGGCCAGTTTGGAAATACTGAACTTCTTTTTTTTTTTGGAGTGATTGCTTGATTTTGATTTTTTTAAATTACTCTGTAATAGGAATGAGGAGTCTGGAAGATCTCTCTCTGTATATCTGCAGGTAAGTCTGCTTAGGAGACTGAAAAAGACTGGTCTGCTCTTCTGGCCTAGAAGTGCAAGTGAAATGCTGATACATGGACAACTTCTACACTCAAAAGTTGCATCAGTTTAATTAAGTCAGGAAATAATTGATAAGGTTGAAAAGCATCTTTTATTTGTTTAATTTGCTTTGGTTCCTACTGATTACACTAGCACTATGCAAGGGCTCCAAACATTTAGCTATATAAGTTTTTAAGCTGATCTGTTCAATCTATGTGACCTCTGTGTGCAGAGATGGCTATGAAGACAGAAGATGGAAGTAGCTAGGTTGCAGGGTCTGTTAAATGTAGAATAGAAGATGAGTGAGACTTTTTCAATTTCCAGCTTTATGCACTGTGCAGACAGGAAACAGTGCATTTTATTTGTATGATTATACTAATTTAGGTTCAGAAGTTAGTAGCATAATTTCCTTTGTGGGACCCATCATGGATTGAAACTAAATCATCCCCCATGGTGTAATATGCAAGGGGGACTGTGGGCTCAGAAGAGCCATTTTCCTGTCATTAGCAAATTTCATCCTTATGTCTGGATACCAAGTATACTGTCCACAGCACAACTGAGTCTTTTTCCTAGCTGCAGAGAATATTTTTGCCTTTGAAAAGCACCATAATTCAGCAGTTACAAATTTTGGGTTTACTGCTTGGAGAGGATCGTCTGTGAATATTTTCATGTACCTGAGAAGGTGCCACATGGGACCTGTATACTGCCGGAGCCAACTCTTGAGCTCATCCTACTAAAAGCAATCACATTGTTGTGCCAGTCACTCAATCCTACCTGCATTTGTCAGCTTTTATATTAACAAGTGTGGACACAGCTCATTTTCCTCAGCTGGGAGTGCTCAGCCTGGGGCTCAGGGGGAATCAGGGGATGCAGATTCACTTCCACTCATGCCTGAGGGTAAATGGAAATAAGTATGGAGCAGCCTCCCCCTGAATCCACCCAGACAAGAGACCCACCCAGCACCCGGCAGGACTGGCAGGTGTCAGGATATTGGCACAGCCCTGGCTGGGTAGCCTCAGACTTGAGCGGTGATGGGAGAAAAGCAGAAGAGACTTCATGGGTTTTCGTGGTAGATAATGAATTCCCATCTGGATGGAGGTGGGAAAACACAGGAGCAGCAGTGTCCTGGTCAATCAGGAATGTGGGGCTGGAAACTGTGATATGGGAAGCAGACTCACAGGCAGTATCTGGTAATCCTAGCACCGGTGAATGATAAAATATAGTAACGAAACACTTTCGGTATCATTAAACCCTGACAGAGGAGAGTGAGAATGTGTGTGTGTACATGTGCATGCGCGCATGCCTGGGCATGCACTGCACACATGCCCAAACTGGGAAGTAAATAAACATGGGAGGAATAGGAAATTAATTTCCAAAGCCATGAACTGAGGGACCCGCTGCTGTCTGTTACGTAGCTGGGAGTGGGGATCTGGAAGCCAGGTGACCTGAGCTTTATTTCTGCCACTAGCCCAGCCTGTATTTCAGATGCCCATCTGTGACCTGAGGGTATTGACTGAAGGCCTGTCAGGTCCTAGAGTGAAAGACACTGAAGGCAAAGCATTAACTGCTGATAAGGGACACTGGTGGCACACTTTTTTTATCATGCTGACTTTCTGAACACTGCACGGGGACAAGCGCCCAAAGTTTGTTTCTCTGTAAACTCTCCCTCCTGTTTCTCTCTCCAGATGGCTGGGCTGGCGTCGCCAATTAAAAACAAAGAGAACATTAGGGAAATGAAAGAGAGGAAAAGAAAGATATACAGAGTAGCAATTAGAGAAGAGACAGCTAAAATAGGTTCATGATGGCAGGGAATCCTTCATGTCTGAGGAATGTGTCTAAGGTGGAGCTTTTCTACTGTAAAGGCAATTTTGTGTTAATAAATGGCCCCCCAAATTTTTTCCTCCTGAAGATAATATGATGAACAAGTAGATCTGAAATAGTCTGGAAACAGCTGAGCAATTACAGATGGGTCTGCTGCAAGCAGAGGAAGCAAGAAAAGGTCATCCTATTTATGAAACTTGTGTGTTGCCGGTTCACACAGAGTTAAGTGCTTGAACTGGTATATGTGCCTTTGGAAATCTCCCACAAAGTCTCCCAGGAGACATGTTTGCAAGAAATTTGCATCAACTTAGAGTAAACTGGTCTAAACCTATAATGAATTGAAACTACTATAAACCCTTGTGTGACTATTTTGCAGCTCATCAAAGTGCATGGCTGTAAGGAATTTAATCCAAAGGTCTCTCCATACATAAAGGCATATGATTTGTCACTGATTCAGCTGAACATGTGGACATTCTTAACATGCTTTAGAAATGAGTTACACTGACTTACCACCACAAGCTAAACTGATTACAAAAATGTTAAAATTGCAGAGTCCAGCATCAAAAGTTAGGAAATACCCCCATTAAGGTGACCGGCATAATATGCGTATGTTGCAGTCTTTTATAACGTCATCTTCTTTCCAAAGATGCCCCCCACTCAGAGCATGATGTTCAATTACTGACAAGTTTTTCAGTGTTTTGGTTTAATCCTCATTGTTCGGTGTGTGGTCCCCAGCCCTGTGTTTCTGATGACTCTTCAGCCCTGTGTATGAAAGCAGAGCTATTAGTCCATGGGCAGCCTTTTTATGCAACATTCTCGGTGAACATGTGAGTGCCAAGCTGGAGAGCCCAACGTAAAATAAGTAAGTGACTCCTTTCATGGCACACCCCCATCTTTAAGGTACAGCTCCCACTGACTCAGCTCTGCAGACCAGCCTTGGCCTCTCGTCTTTGGTGCACAGAGGAGGGAAGGATGCACAATTACTGGCCAGCCCCCCAAAAACCCATTTGGAGTGATTTGACAGGCGTTGCTCGGGAGCTTTGAGGCAAAAGCTATGCTGGACTCCAGTCCTCTCAGGACAGCCTTCAGTTGTCTCAGCCATACCACGATCCCCTCTCCCTCTCTCATCCTCTCTCTTTTTTTTCCCAGTGTCATATTTATTTTGCAGGTTCTGTCTTCTTCAGCAGTTGTGCAAGGTCTGGTAGACAACAGCGTTTTTCATTATACAGCCAGCCCCCTTTCATCACCAGAGCACCATCCATCGGCATATTGCATCAGATGGGCATTCTGGGGGAAAGTGGTTGTGTTTAAAATAATCTTAGTGTACATAAGCAAGAGGACTGAATTTAAATGCCATGATTATCTTAATTTTGGTCCCTCCTAATTCTTTAGTATTGATTTTACAACCCTAATGATCTTTTAACATAGCTTTTGTGTAAATTTCCTCAGTTTTTAAAACAGCAAACTGAAAACCTGGGAATTCCTTTGTAAGAAGCAATAACTACTCCCATGTAGTCCATCAGGAGAGGTGACTCCTTCACTCAAAAGCAGGTCTCAAAAATGTAAAAGCATCACAAGGATCAAACAAAGTAGTTTCATTCTGGTTTTTGTTTTTCATATTACATATTAATAATTTTGATTCAAACTGAAAAGAATCTCTATAAGAGATGTAATTCCACATGGACAAAACAAAATTCCTCCTTTTCAAAGTGTTTGAAGGAAACATTTCGATTGCTCAGGGTTTTCACATGACTGAAAAGAGTTTGGTAGTACTGACACACACTGGAGTAGGTGGTGGTGTTTTCTCCTCAGCAAGGTCCATATCTCCAGTGTCTTCCCTGCCTCCTGCCCCTTGAGGGAGCAGCGCAACTCAATATAGTAGGAAGGGGTCATTTTTTTATATGGGCTAGAGGACGAGGAGGCAAACACTTTGCCCAGGAGTTCTGCAGCAATTTTCTAGCAGAAGACCCAGAGAATCCTGGCTGAATCTCACTTGAGAAACTTGGCCGTGTCCCCCTTCTCAGAGTGGTGAGCATCCTCCTCCCTGCCCTGAAGTGCTACCATCACCCCTCCTTGCCCCAGGCTGTGTCGCCCACCTCCAGGACAGCGGTGCAGAGGTCCAGCCCCAAGCAGAAGCAGCCCGGAGGCTGGCGGGACCCAGGACTCTGCGTGCCACATGCACTGTGCACCGTGCAGTGGTGCCTGTGTCTCTGCAGCAAAGACCGCTTTCCTGGTGTGGAAGCGCTGGCTCAAATGATTGCAGACGCTGATTTTCTTTTCCCCTCCCAGCTTGTCCATGACCCTCCAGCCTGCCCTTGTCCTGTTCCCATCTCCCCCTACACTTCAGCTCCTCATCTCTACCTCCTCATCTCAGTTTCCAGACAGTGACCAGCTGCTTCCTTCAGTCCCAGCTTCCCTTTCTATTTCTAGTCTCCTCTCTCAGCCTCTCCCCATGATGCTTCCCCCAGGCCTGTCTGTTGATCCTAAACTTTGAGGCACCGACTTCTTGGCAAAAGCCCTGCCACAAATTTATACCAAGGATGAATCTGTATTTTTCTGCCTAATCAATTTCCTGGGACATCGCTGAACTTATATTTTTCCTTGCTGATATTTCAAAAAAGAACAAATGAACCTGAACAGCCCCCCCAGCAGTGCAGAAAACTGTTCCAACAATCCTCAGGTTCAACACAGTTCATTAAAAGAGAGAGAAGAAATGCGTAATTGGATGAGCAGAGCAATATTTAGTGTAGGTGTCCTTTCCAACTCCAGCTACAATATTCCCATGTGGCCTTCATTTCCTGAGGCAAGGGAACTGGAAAGAGAGACAATACACTAGATTATAATCTCAGTTCATGCTGCCCTGTCCTAAGAGACAAAATGCCGTATCTGAGGTTGTATGGTTATGCCCAGCAGTAATCACTAGCCTGTTCACTATTGAGTAAAGATGAGCATAAATGCACAAATGGGCTTCTTCCATCTCAGTCTGGGAAGTTATGGATTGCTGCCTGTGAAGCCTGTTCAGAAAGCGCATGGTATTGTTGCTACCCTCCAGCCCAACGAAAACATTTCCCTCTATGTATACTCCTGTATCTTTCTGTGGGTTTTCAAAAACAGTTAGTAGTGCTGTAAGTAAATCACTCTTTCCAACAAGAGAGTAAAGAAGGGCTTTGATTCCATTCATCCTACCTAGTTTGTCACCCACAATGTTAGGAAAAGAAAAGCCTTCAGTTGCTCATTTTGTGCTGCGTTCATACATCTCTACGTATGTGCGTGTGTGTGTGTGTACACACATATGCGCATGAATGTGATTGTGCACGCAAGAGTATGTGTGATAACATCATCCAGATGCCACACCATACTGTTGGATTATGTCAGTCTCACCCAATGAAGCACACTGAGCAAATGCTAATAGTTAAGAGCTAATAAACACTACACTAGAAGGTCAGTGCTGAATCGTTTGGATTGTGCACATGGTTCTCAGATACTTTCCCCCAGTATTTCCCTGTAGCTGTAGATAGGCTGTGTGGCTGCAGTTCTCCCTGTAGGAGGGATTTTTAAAGCCTTGCACTTTACTGAGTCAGCTCAAAATGTTCAGAAAGGAACAGCCCCGATACAGTTGGACAGCATTATTGCCAGAAAACAGACTTCACAGGTTTCAAAAGGACGCTCGCAATGAGAGTTCCTGTGCCTTTGATATGGTTGGCTCAAAGCAAAAAAAGAAAGGTCATATTTACAGAGGTCAGAAATCAGAGAGCGTACCGTTCTTTGTCTCCATTTTATTTCTCTGTACCTTCTTGCCTTTTCTTTCTTACTGGTCATGACATATAATCACAGTAGACTTAAGGCTGTGCTCCTGTCTTGACAGTGCAATCTTTATGTAAATCAAGTGAAAATGTCTTGGTTTCTTGCATGATGAAGTGCTCTCTGCTTCACTGTATGCTATCCTTTTGGCCACCTGTAGCAGTTAATAAACTGTAGCCTTTGTTGACCAAATCACTGCCCACTTCCTCCTTGCAGCTGACCCTTCTGTGAACTGCAAGGAGTTCCTGTTGAGACAGTAGATGTAGTTAGAAGTTGACCACACATTGCTGGAGACAACTGTGGGAATAATGAAGACATTGAGACAGTTCAAAAGAAACTTGTTGGATCAGTAAAATTATTTTGCGTCAATCTCCAACTGTTCATTTATCCCCAGACCTACACTTCTTCTGCTTTAGGATTATTTAACCTTTCAACCTTTCTAAAACTTGGGTGAATGTCAAGAGAAATAAAAGACTTTACTGCTAGGATGGCAGCAAACACTGTTGAAGTTCTAGCACCAATATTGGACCAAGATTGATGGACCTTCAAATGTGGTCTGTGTTGAGAAATGAGCTACAACTACTTGTAAGATCAAGGCAACTTTCTGACCACAGATGCAGTTTGGGACATGCATTTGGAACAAGTTCTTCTGTTTTTCCAATGCTCCTCTCCCTCCTGTCCACTGAGTGCTGCTCTGATGTGGGGGAGCACATTATAGGGGGGTTTGGAGGTGATTAGTCAGGAACAAGGTAGATGGGGCACATATTGGAAAGAATCAAAATGAGTTTGAGAGAATAAGAGATTCTTATAGGAGCAGAAGGCTTTCAGGAAGATTGTCATGAGTTCAGACCAGGAACTGGGTACTCGAAAGGAAAGAGAAGAATGAGCAGCTGATGATGGATACTTCTCTGAAGTTTCATGATGCAGTTTTAGGGGGGAGGATTTACCTTGGCCAGTGATCCAAAAGCTAAGACTCTTTCCGCCCCTTTCCAAGACCGTCCCCATTTCCAAGCAATCTGTCCCACAAGACAGCTTTCAGCCTTTATTTATGAAACTAAGATGGCTGGTGGGAAGCTGGAAATAGAAGTTATCTAACTAGTCCTGGAGGTGGGAAAATACGGCTCAGCATTGATGCAGACATGTGAGCAGCCATAAATAACCTACAAGAGTGTGAAGATGCTGTTTTATCCTACATAAGTGCCTTAGCCCCTCAACACCAGTAAAGGTGCTCTGTGCTGCTAGGGAGCAGCAAATGCAAGGTGTGTTCTTTACGGGCAGATGCACTCACTTACTCTGCACCCTGTAGAGCAAGATGTTTACTGGTTGTAGGGGGTCTGTCCACACCTCACCGAGTTATTTTGCCCACTGGCAATGTGGTCAGTCTCAAGGGCTCAGTTCTCAGGTTAATAATTTCATAGACTGTAAAGCCAGAAAGTACTTTAATGATCATCTGGCCTGGCCTGGCCTCCCACATAGTACATGCCAAATAATGTCACCAAGTAAATCCTGCCTTAACTCCAACAAATTTGTAGCTGAATCAAAGCATATCTTATCAAAAAAGGTTGTTAAACCTTGATTTTAAGAGCCAAATGATAGAGAATGTATTGCATCCTATGGTAGTTTTCTTGCAAAGGTTAATTACTTGCAGGGCCTTAAATAGGCATGGAATTTCTTATTTGATTTTTTTTGTCTTGATCTTATTTTGCCTTTGTTTGCTATATTCAACAACCTTGTCATGCTAGAAAAAGTATTGTCAACTCACCTCTGAATTGACTTTGTACTTTAAACTGGATTGTGTAAGTGTAGTCTGTCATCTGACCCTCTCTTTTAGGGACCCTTTATGCTGACTGTTCCTCCTATGCCAATATGCTCCCATCCCACTCCTGCAGCACAACCATGCCACTGGGGAGGGCCAAATTTGATAGCATCAGAACCAATAGCTGGGCTTTCTGTGTTGGAGAGCAGTAGGAGAAAGAGTTGTTTAGTTATTCAGGTTTTAACTGATGCCAATGGCCCCATTCTTCATCCTATGTGATGGGCCAGGTACAGCCTGTGGGCCACTGACTGAACTATGCTGTCAGCAAAGTAATGTCTGGGTGACTCAGCATTTGGCAGAAGTATCTTGATAGTAACCCAGAGAACAGACAGACAGAACTGCTGCTGTGAATGTTGACATCTGTTTTTCATCCCCAAAAAGGGCAGGAAAAAAACCCCACAAAGGTTGAGACGCTGAAATTTTGTGTGGGACAAAAAGTTCTAAAATTTTTTCCCCTTTGAACAAATCAAAATGTTTTCATTTTGGATTAACGCTACCTGCACTTGTGGGCTGTCATGGAGCTGCTTCTCCTCAGCCTGTGGTCGGCAGACTTGCACCTGCACAGCGTTCTCAGAGCAGGACACCAGAGGTGCAGCCTAGACCTGAGGCTGCAGGGGCATCTGTACATCAGGCACAAGATTTTGAGGACCACAACCCTAGCTTTTTAGGCTGCTTGGAATACTCTCCATATCACTAATGTTTGACCTGTCTGGTCTGTATAAAAAGAGAGCTGAAAAGCCCACACACATCTGATCTTAGGTAATGCATCATGGTCCTCCTGTAGATAGGATGTCCTTCTTGGGATAGTGCGGTACCATGCGAGATATAGTCCACAGGGGTAATTTAGCTTGTGGTAAAGACTGGTGACCTCGGTCCCTCAAACTCTAGTTGTCTGGGGATTGCAGTTTTGCGGAGCTTAACCACCAGTTGACCCAAATGAAATGGGGCATCCTAGTTTTATCAAATAAAAATGAAGGATTTCCTCCAACATGGATTTTTCTAGTGAAAAATATCTGTTCTGCAGAGATGTTTCCCTGTTCTTCCGTCAAAAACAATCACCTCAGCAGAAAGGTCACAGCCATCTGCATATGCACCATAGGTGGAGGGGTGAATGTTGGGAATGGCTGGGTAGTTGGGACTTTCCTTTCAGAGCTGACAATACACCTCTGCCGCAGTGAAGGGCTGAGGGATCTTGTGCTATTCAAAGTGTACCACTGGGTGAGAAATTTGGTTGCTAGAAGTAAAACTGTCTCCCATAGTTTTTGAAGGGTAGAGATGGTAATTATTTTGCCCAGGACAAATGTCAATTGGATTTAGCTGTGCTACATTATCAAGCTGTTTCTAAGAGCTGCTCTTTGCTACATAAACTGCCACACAGACAATTCAGCATTTCTCTTCAATTTAATCTTCACCACAGGGAACTGACTTACTATCTTACAAATTATCACACATTTCTGTATGATGCACAAATGACAGTATGCTCCCCTTCCCCCTGTGGTACATGTTTCTAGTCAACTGCAACCAGGAGCTTGAAAAAAAAAAAAAAAAAAAAAAAAGAAAAGGCAAGTCTGTTAATCCACCATGACACATACACCTTGATTTTATTTTATTGGAGGGATTTTATAGGGGCTATTATCTCCTGGTTTACATAATCCAACACTTCCCTTAGGGCAATCAAAATTGAGATTCATACGACTTGGAGTTTACAATCCAATGCAGCTGGCAAAACCGGGATTCAGATTCATGACCGCAAATGCAATCCTACCGCACACACACCAATAAGAACAAGAAACGGGGAGGGGAAAAAAAAAAAGAGAGAGACACAGACAGAGAATAAGAAAAGTCCTGGTGAAGTGATCTATCATATTGCTTGAGCAGGAGTGTTTGAGAACTGATACCATTAAGTGAGTCGAAACTTCAGCTAATTTGATTCAAAGGTTGCATGACCTCTACTAAGTGAGGGACTCCCTTTCCCTGCTGTCTTTGTCTGTTCTTAATAATTTAGCCAGCAACAACATAAGATCCAAGATTGACTTTTTCTGCTACAAACATGACTTCAGTCCAAGTATTTTAGCACCTGAACTCAAGTGAGGATAATAAATGTCACAGAAATATTTATAGCTTGGTATATGGAGAATTTCCAGTTCCCTATACTGCAATAACACACATCCATCTGCTAACAGCATTAGACCTGCAGTTTTAAAGCAGATAGCGTCTGAAAATAGAAGGCTGCAGTATGTACACATAGCTGTT
The DNA here is from genome assembly GCA_013398295.1 of Chionis minor. Classification (NCBI taxonomy): domain Eukaryota; kingdom Metazoa; phylum Chordata; class Aves; order Charadriiformes; family Chionidae; genus Chionis; species Chionis minor. The sequence continues at coordinate 167,700 of VZSF01009962.1, read as the reverse complement.
GCATTTAGGTGTTTGATATTAAGCTGATAATTAAATTAGAAATTAATTATCCAGCCTTGGGAAGTCATCTTCCTGAACTCAGGCCCACACAGAAATTCAGACCAAGCTCTGTGACTCTTCCACCCCTCTGTGTTCGTTTAGCTGAAATCCATTCCTGCAATACTGAGCTGAGAGGAGCGAGCGTACAGAAAAAAAGAAGGTTAAAGAGCAATAATTGAAATTCATAAGTGGAAAAAACCCTTCTTATTCCATCTAATACATCCCTCTGGCCAGTACAAGTGAATTATTCTTCAAGACTTTGTCAGGTCTAGTTTTAGCTGACTGCAGTGATGGAAGCCCCATCTCTTCCTTTGGGAGAAAGCTGCACATTTGAACAAAGCTCCCTGCTAGCAAATATTTCCTGATACTAAGTCCATATTTTCCTTCTTTTTTAAAGTGATCCCTTTAATGCTGGCTTGATCTAAGATTTTTTCCCAGTGAACTCAGCTCTGTGAGACCTGGAATGCTTACTGGAATGTATGTCTTTTCACCCCCAGATTACTGTTTGAAATCCGCCCTAAGCTCACAGGGGCTGGAAGCTGTGGTTGTCAGCATATGCTCTCACAGGTCTGTGTGAAATAGGTTGAGGTGTATAGTGCCGTCCTCAAGGTACACAACGCAAGCAGGGCACAAAGCTACGCCGTCATTCTCTGTTGCAGAGCCAAGGGCTGGTGGGAGCTAAAAAGTCCTTTTGCGACCTGCAGAGACACACCAGGCAGGAGATGAAGTGCCCGGGCAAAGGTGGTGGGAGGGAGCTTTTGCTCTTGCACTTTGATTTTCACCCTTCTTTATCCCCTGGCACCTCTCACCAGAAGTGAAAATGTAGGCATACTGTAGGAAAATAAAGATTTTGGCAGAACTGGGGTATTTTTCATTTAGAAAGGATGTCTGAATGTGGGTTTTTCTTTTGAGATCCAAGATACATAACTGAATGACTTCCTCACTAATGAAGTGTTTAGCATCTCTGGTTGCAAAAAAAACCAGAGGTGGAGAACCACGCAAGAGGCTGGTTGAAGTGAAAGCCCAAATTTATCGTGCTGGGGTTAAGCGTTATAGGACACTTGGTGCTCTGCACCGTGGATGAGGAAAATGATGGGAAGTGATAGAGGCAAATGGCTTCTGCCCTGCGGCAGGGTGGAAATAAGGTGATGTTCCGCTGCAGGAGCAGCACCAATCTGTATCAGGGCCCCATGCTGCACCTCTCAGGAAAGACAGCGAGACGGGCACCTCTGGGGTGTGTGTGGTCTAAGGAGGACCAGCCTTTCAATAGTCCCAGGTCCAGCTTGTTTAGGCTAGCTTAGATGGGCCTCGAATGTATCAGGGCTAGTGATGGTGCCCAAGGGGCTGCCCTACACTGGGGGACCGCGGGAGTTCAGTGCTGCAGCCACTGCCTGCACCTGACTTCAGGGCTGTGAACCTGGTCCTGGTGTCAAACCAGTGTGTCATTTGGAAAGTCCAGCTCAGCCACAGCAGGTGAGATTGCACTGTGCTCACATATTACATGTGACACGGTTCTGGCACGTTACGACATTGCAGAGGCCATGCTACATGTGTCCAGAGGGTAGGTGGAAGAAAAACCTGTCTGTCTTTCTCCTTCTGGTGATGATGGTGGACATTTGCCTAACCACCCCCACCCCACAAAGGGAAGGGGAGCGAGAGAGGGCAAGAGCGAGAGAAGTTCAGTGCAGGACAGACGTCCAAGGTTCAAAGCTGTCACTGGCAGGTGCCCAGTGGTGATGTGCCAGTGCTGTTCACAAAGCGCCCTCGGGGTCAGGGTCTGCATTTCAGACAGATAATTCAGTGATCCTTCTTTCACCACATGGCTTTCATCACGTCAGAAAGCCTGCGTCACCCTTGGAGCGACACCGGTGGGGGATGTGGCAGTGCCTTCTCAGAGAGACAAAGGTTTCATTCCCCATTTCTCACTCCACAGAGGATGAGGAAATACCAGCCTTTTCCCTCAGGGTCTAGAACCACTTGCCACATGTCTGCTCTGTTACTCACTGGTGCTTCATCCTTAATACATGGTTGATGGTCCAGGTGAAAGTTTCATGACACAAATTTTAGCATCTGCTCTTCTCCCTCCCTCAGCCAAACCAGCAAAAGTGCTGGAACAGCTTAGTTCCGCTCTTCTTCTGGAATCAAAAAAGGTGTCTGCTGTCTCTGTCTCAAATGTCAGGAAAACGTCCTAGCCCTTGCTATATATATAAAGGTTATTCACCCTAAGGACCAGCAAGGTTGGGTCATGCAAAAGAGATATTGTTCACAAAGTTACATATGAGAGTTTAGTCAGTGACTTATCCCTGCTTCTTGCTCCATCTCTTGGTCATTTCTTCACCAACTGCTGTGTCCTTGCAAGGCACACCTCATTCAAAATTGTTCTGTTCTTATTTTCCCCCTCTCCCTAAGGAACTGTATTCTTATGAATTACTTACCAGTCAAAATATTGTTATTTAGCTATGCTTGGTTTCAAGGTTTATAATATACTTCTCTGTGTGCTGTGCAAATTAGCATGCCCCCATAGATGCCATAGGGCTTGAACAAGCTGTTGCAGCTTGGCAAAAAACAGCAGAGAATTCAGATTAGCTTGCTGTACAATATTAAAAACAACAAAACAACAACAAAAACCCAACCAAAAAACCCTTCTGGGTGAGCCAGACCATACCTAAAGCATCATTCCCTAGTAAACGCTGCTTCATGTGGAATTTAGCAGATGAGTGCTGAGTTTCTTTTAATTTTCGGTGACCACAGTCACACAATGTAAAAATTGTTGCGGATCCTTATTTCAAGAGGTAACATAAGAACCTATAAGCTCACAAACTGCAACACCATGGCTCTATTAGAAGCCTTTTCCTGCTTTTCTTATGCCAAGACCAGTATCGTATCAGACTGTAAATTCTGGGGGCAACTTTAAAATACATCATTGCTGAGTATGTGAGGAAGCAAGCTGAAAATGTGCCTTCTGCAGGAATTTGTGTGGGTAAAATTTGATCGCTCTGATGTTCATGGGAAATGAATGAAGAAGCAGTATAAGCATGGCCACAGTGAATTAATTTGGAAAGTTACACAAATTCTATTTTTTTTTTCAGCTTTTGCTGAGCTTTGCTGCAAGTCCAGTTGTGTTAAAACCATCTGTTCTTTCTTGGAGCAACCTTATTAAGACTCACTAATAATATTTCATCTCCTTCCTACAGAGAATGTCTCAGCCTTTTTTACACTCCTTTAAACGTGAGGAGCTGCAACCTTGCCATCCTATTTGCACTCAGAAAATCTGATGATGGCAACTCTTTCATCTCTCCTTGAATAAAATCACTCATTCCTCACCCTGTCTCTCCTATTTGAGGTAAATTCCTGTTGTGCTTTGAACAGTTACTTATTGATTGGCATAAATTAATGTCTATGCTGTGACTTATGGTAAGTCCCATGTGAGATTTATATATCTGGTAATTGCTCTGATAAAATATGTTCCTACTGTAGATGTACGGGTGAAATGTGTCCTGGAGACTGCCTGTTGCCAGCTGTAGTTCTTTGAAACATTAGCTCAAAAAGCCACTTTATATAGTGAAAAGCTCTTTAAAAAATTATTCAATGTTCTCATACAAGTTCTCCTGGAGAAAAATTCTAATCAAAATAAAATTAGTTACTTTATTTCACTTCATATTGACATTTCCATTTAGATTTGATTCCTAAACAGAAACACATTTTAGTTTTTGCTGCTTGCTACTTTTCTCCTCCCTTCCCCTCTGTAAAAAGGGAGAGAGAAAAAAGAAGGGAAAATGAGGAATACATGTACATGAAAAATGCAAAAAAGCACCAGAAAAATATTTCTTATGATTTTTTTTGTCAAAGACAAAAGCAAAAAGAAATATATCCATTTTTCTTGCTTTTTCTTCCAAGACAAAAAATAAGAATGTCCAAATGTTCCTCTTCTACTTTCTCAGGCTTCTGAGTACTTAAAAATTCTTTCTGGTGGAGAAAGGATGGGGAGGGAAGGGAGAAAATTAGGAAAGAAAAAGGAAAGAGGAAGGGAAAGCCTAATTATCTAATGCCTGAAAATTTCATAATAACAGGAAACAAACAAAAAAAGACAGTAAAAATGGCCCCACTGAATTAAACTGAAAAGTCACACATTACAAATATATATGCAAACGGAATTGTTTCTGGGCAGAGCCTTTTGACAAAACATTATTTTTCAGCAAAAAAATTTCCTCCCGCTCTGCTCCTTTGATCTGAAATGAAAGGATTTTTTTTTTTTTTTTCAGAAAACCTTTTCTCAGTTGAGCTCTCTGAATCTTAAAACATCACCTTCTCTGTTTGATCTGATTATAAATGTGTTGTATATTTCTGGAGTTGGTTCCTCTCAGAGGACCATTGCAGAGAGCACAGCATATGCACATAACTATTCTGTAGGCTGGGCTGCCATAAAAGAAACTGCACAGGATAGCACACAACTGCACAGCAGGGAATCTGGAAAAAAACTTAACTGGAGTCACCGAGGAAAACTTCTGCTCTAGAAGTTAGTGGTCTGCTAGACCACTAGCATCATGAGGTCTTTACTTTCCGCAAATCCCAGCAATGAGCTCAGTCTCTGAGGCCTCATTGAAAAGATCTGAGCGCAGTAACTACACGATCGGCATTTTATCTGTCCGAGGATAAACTGTTTAATGGGTTCTGCTGGGATTCGAAGCTGCGGTTCCTTGAAGCTGCGCTGCTTCAAACCAGTCACTGAGGTTGCTAGTACATGACCCACAGCAGTCTTAGTGAGAGCACTGTTTTGTCTACTTACAGGGCAGTCTCAACTGGACAAACAACAAAAATGTCCCTTTGCATGGAGGGAGGTCTCTTGCCAGCCAGTGTTTCTGAAAGGACTGGGTCACTAGTTTTGCAGCTCCAGCCCATCTTTTCTCCATTGGTCCTGCCAAAAGTGAAGGAGCATTTAGCTCCTTTCCAAACACTGGTGGTATTTTTCCACCGTTCCTGCGCTGCATCTAGTGTGCAGTGTTTCATTGACTGGAAAGCGTCCAGAGGATGGGAGAGGAAGACATTTCCTCCAGTCTTCCAGGAGCAGGAAATACTTTAACTGGGAGAATGTCAAGGGCATTGCAGGGTGGTGGGCTCTGGCCTTCGGACAGGGGGGTGGTGTCAGTCTGCCACAGGCTAGGGAGCTGCTGAAAGGAAATTCCTGCTTTCCTGAATCTGGACCCGACTGCCCTCATGATCTGACTGCTTCCCCCGCTTGCTGCTGTTTGCCATGCTCAGGCGGTCTGTCCACTTTGGAGACAGTGTCATCAGGCGTGGTGGTGCACAGGGGGTAATTCCTGTGCCTCCCAGTCTCACACCTCCTCATTTGAGAAGCTTTCCTCTGCAACAACAACAATAACAGAAGATCTCCTTTCTAGTTTGGTCAAGGGTGGAAGCTGAGCTCATGTTTGTATATCCTGGCTGTTGAGATGGAAAGTGTGAACTTTACAGAAAATTAAATCTGCAGAAAAGAATGGGGGAGGGGGAGGGGGTCACTCTGGAGAAAGAGAGACTTGCAGACGGAGATCCCATTATGTCCAGACCTCACAGTGTCTCCCCACTCATTCATGCCAAGCGCAATGTGGGCTGGGTGTGAGGCAAAAGTCTTCAGACTTAGCCAAAGAAAGAGGCCTCAGCATGTGTTGCTGTGTTTAAGCGCTGAAGTCAGTATGGACCCTGGCCAGCTGCCAGTCATACTGGCATTGCTGTTATTAGATACCATTGAGTTAAGCTTAGCACTTTTTGTAAGCCAGAGAAATTCCTTTTGTGTTTTCCCATACTCCTGACACATTTAGAAGAGTTTCAGCTTCAGAGAGAAAAGGCACTAGTAGTATAAACAAACTCCTGACATCCGTTGGGCACAGATAGGGACAGAAGGTTGAGGCAAGATGAAGTCACCCTTGCTGAACTCAGTGCAGGTTGAGGTTCATTGGCTATCGAGCTTGGGTTGACATTTTATAAATAACTACATGGGGAACGACATTCCCTGAAGCACCATTAGATTGCTTGAGCAAATTGGAAAAGAGAACTAGCTAATTAGAGCTATGGGGAGCTCCACAGTGGCCATGCCAGTTGGCTTGTGCTGACTTGTTTGTGACTGGTAAGTCAGTTTGGATCCATTTTTTGGTGCTTCGTGATTTTTCTTTCTTTAAGTGATGTGATTTTATAGCCTAGGAAGAGCCAGAAATAGTGGAAGAAAAGACATAGTAAGCCTGTGCTCTTTCCAGCATTCCTCCATGAGGCAACCTTCACCTGTCCCAGCCCTCAGGCCCAAGCACCATGCTAGCCAGAGCATCATGCTGGCATGCTAAAACCTCTTGGGATTTTTTTTTTTTTTTTTTTTTTGTGACCTTTCTTTTCTGTTAAAGACTACAGTGAAGTAAACTAAGACAGTCTCAGAATCGTTAGACTGATCACCCCTGTGCCTAACCTCCCCTGCTCACCAGAGCAGCATTAGAAAACTCTTACAACTCGTCTTTTTAGCACCTGCCAGCGCTACTCTCGTCATGATAAGTTCGTTGGACTATTAGCCCTGCTTGAGGAAACCATTCTGTGGTTAGCTGTTTTTCTCCACTTGTTGGTAAGGAACAGTTTGCCTCCTCTCGCATCTCTTTGCATAATGCATTAGTCTTCTCTGCTGCCATCTCCACTTTCCCTGCACTAATGCATGGTTTAAGGAGGGACATCTTACTGTATGTGTCGCAACATGAATTTTTGCAGGCAAATGAAGGGATTATGCTGTGGCTACCCTGTAGCTACAGGCATGGGAGGGCAAGAGGAAGGATTTGTATGGGCCCCAAAAAGAGAACTGGATATTTGATGGATGTAGGTGGGATTGAGGACAACCCTACTATGGTGTCAAATTCTTACATTGGGCAGAAATCAGTTTCTTCTAGATGCAGGAATCACAGCAACAACCACACTCAAGACGTACAGCTGTCAATCTAAATGTGTCTTAGAGGCTAAGAAAGGAGGCAAGATGAGGAGGCTTTAGTCTTAAAAATTGGTATACATTGGGAAAAAAAGCTTGGGAAACTATCCCCAGCAACTCTAGTCAAAGCTCTTTTGTTAGTTCCCTTTATATTCCTAAGCAAGTAAGTTTATGCTTTCAGGATCATTCCCCCCCTGCTTTGCAAATTACACCATGAAGGCCTGTGAAGCTCCTTGAATAATTTTCACGGCTCATGGCATGACACATCTCACCATTAACAATGTTCTACACTTTCCAACACTATACTTCTTTAAAGCACTTCCCCATGAAATGCTCTGCTGAATGCAAACAGTGCAGATGGAGGATTTCCATGCCAAATATCTACCTAATGATGACTTTGGGAGGATAGATCAACTGTTCCAGCTAAACTGGAACAACAGTTTCCAAACATGAGATTAGAGGGAGAGATATTTCATTAAGAAACTCTGAGCTTTGAAGTAAGGGCTTGAAATTTGGCATAGAGCTGGTGCCTTTATTTATGGTATGTGCTTTTCCCTGTCCCTGTGAAAATTCTTCTAAGTTTGACCAACATACTAGCCTGTAAATTAGTAAGTCTGTGCTTCCTGAACAGGAGTTTTTTCAGACACTGGCAGCTTTGTCTCCTGAACACCCAGTAGTTTTCTGGGCATGTTCCTGGCCCTATAGTGCCGGTGTTGCAGATTCACTGGGAGAGAGGTTTCCACTTTTCCTTCCCCTCTCCCCTACTTTCTCCCATCTTGCTTGCTGCCAGCTTCTTCACTTGTGTCTCCAGTGACAGGGTGCAGCAGGGACCAGGCAGTTGTTCAGCATCGCAGTTAGTCTAGAGGTAGCCCTTAGTGTGCCCATGGGCTCATCTCTGCTGTGCAGACAGAACAGAGATGGATCCAGGAGCAGGACACAGGCTGTGGAGTGGGAGTGGGAAACCAGGGCGTCAGGTGAGGCTACAAGCCCACAGTTCAGATAGTGGCTTCAAATTATAAGAGACAAGGCTGTGAGCATAGTCATCCCAGTCTGGTAGGTGACCCAAATATTTTCTCCTTTTTTCAGTTCCTATATTGTTCCTTGTAACTTAGGAAAATCTGTAATATATAAAGGATATCTTGTTATATTTCTCTGCTGCCTTGGCTTAATACCCGTCAACTCCTACAGCAGATGATATGCGCATCCTGCATAAGAAAGCTCCTCTCACTACTCAGCCTGGATTCCCCCTGAGGAAGGGGCCTTGGGGCCCTCTCGCCAGCTGGTGGTGGGCATCCTGTGGGAAAATGAGCTTGTGATCACATGTTAATATTGCATAAGCAGCTCCCAAATTTGCATCCTTGACTTTCTGTCCTTGAAGATATATTTTTTAATAGATTTAAAAGTGTGATTTTAATAACACTATGGAGTAGAGTTATGTCTTTGTGGAAGTGCTTTTATGCCTCAGCTGTGGCACTGGTGTTCAAATGTAGCTGTACAGAGTTGCGCAGACTTAGAAGTTCATAGCTCCAGCTTGAAACGCATTATTAACACTATGTATCTGAGCACAAGTAAATCTTCAAACAGAAATAATCTTGTAGTTTCCCTAAGAGTCAGAAAAACTCATTGTTCTCATTAACAGACACATTGCTATGCCACTTCCAAATTTAAGGCTAGTTTCCAAGCTCATCTCTCCAGTGCACTAAGGAAGACACGTTTCTCTGTCCTCCTCTCTTTTATCCAAAAATAGATACAAGAATACAAAACATCCAGCATGAAGCCCATTGCATATAGGTATGTTTTGGTCCACTGAATGAAAATCTCAGGGATTTCAACGGGAGCACTGAAGAGCATTATTGGTTTATAGTCCTGTCTGTCATGTTGCTAATTGCAGTCGCTTTAAGTCTGTACCAGCTTTGAGACTATAATCCTCCTCAGGTGCTCCAAGAACACCAGGGAAGTTGGGAGTCATGGTTTGTAAAAAAAAATCTGGAAAGAGTGCGCAGCCATCTTCACATCGTCTCAAAGTGAAACGTGACTGACATTGAAATCTGACAGTAGATTGGAGAGGAAACTGTGACCAGACTGCAGACGAATGCTCCCAGCCACCGGGACGCAAGGCAGAAATGCTCCAGCTGTCCTACAGTCCGTTGGGCAGTCTGCGAGGAACAATCAAATGTAATTCAGTCATCTTTACTGCTGCTCGAAAGTTGGAATTTAATGCCTGAGTTTACCGGAATTAGAGCAGAGTTAGCCTTTCTGTTTGACACAAATGTTGCTTTGAGCTGTTTCAGGCACTGTAAAGTTTTACTTAGATCTGCTCAGACATGAGCATTCCCCTGCAGAAGAGTGTGAAAGCCTGTGACGTTGCAATAGGAACAATGGCTGAGAACAAATGAGATGAGAAGCCTCTACCCACACCTTTGCTAGCTGGTCATGATTGAAAATCCATTAGAAACAAGCAGAGCAGTGACAAATCCTATCAGAAAATCTTAAGACAGGAGCTCAGTTCAGTTTAGGCTATCATTAGGGTTTTGCTAATTCACATGTATTTGTACACAAGAATAGTTTCCACACACTCAAGTAAATGCTTACAGTGTTAAAAATCATGAAATTCAGTTTTAAAAATCTATTATGCCTGGATTTGGGGGCATTTTTTTCATGTTGTTTTTATACCATCTTTAAAACTTTCAAGTCTTCATGTAGTCATGAAGCAGATCCAGCATGATATGGTTGAGGTCAGCAATTATACGCTATAAAGTTCAAGCAGATTACAAATAATCTACTATGTGAAAGAAGTAAGTTTCTCATTATTCTTCAAGGCTAGACTGAACGAACAATAGCTATGTGGCAGCTTGTATATAAATTACTGAATCACAGTTAGTAATCTTTTAGCTGATGTTGTCATGTTAAAAGCTAAACTAAATTTTCCAAATTATCAAGAAAAAAAAAAAATTCCATGGTTTGATACACTTAACAGTGGCTAATATAATTAAGACTGTAATAGATTTCAGTTACAAAAAATGACAGGAAATAGGGAAGTACAATGAACACTGAACAAAGGGCTATGCATAGCTCAGTCTGGAGCTCCCCAGAGATAAGTTATCAAGTCTAGGGAAGATCAACATGTCATGAAATTAGTTCCAAAGTGTTTTCTAGAAGGATTTGCGTCTCTGCCTTGAAATTGCTTTGCTATACTTCCTAGTTATAAAAAGGTCAGTCAGCGATTCAGAAATTGGAAATACCCTTGTTAAGTGAACAAGCATAGGGTAACGAAAGTGAGCTGGCAAAGCAAATAGTTTTCAGGATGAAAAACAGCCACAAAAGTATACAATAAGCAATTTAATACAAATCAAAGGTGTTTGTGGCTTTGGTGACGACTTTTGTTTTCATACTTTGCCTGGATGTTTTCTGGAACATACTTGGGCAGAGAAATAAAGCAGAATGGCAGGGTGCAGATCATCAAGGACTCAGTGAGGACTGAGCACGGGTTGGTTGTTCAAGCTGTAGAAGCGTGTGCAGAACATGATACTGGAGGGCAGCGTGATGCTGGAGGGGAGGAAGGGAGAAAGGATATGCAAACTGACAGATTTCAACTATGTTGGGGAAAAAATGAGCAGAAGCAGAAAGGTGTGCAGTGTTCAACCAGAGTCAAGCAAATACAACATATCAAAGTGCACACTGTGAGTCTTTTTCTGATGGAAGGGGAAAAAATGCAAAAGCAACAGTTCCTATCACTTTGCTATGCCTTGCATATTCCAAGACAGCATCCACAGTATCACAGAATCACAGAATCACTTAGGTTGGAAGAGACCTTTGAGATCGAGTCCAACCATAAACCACTGCTAAACTACCCCTAAACCATGTCCCTCAGCACCACGTCTACCTGTCTTTTAAATACCTCCAGGGATGGTGGTTCCACCACCTCCCTGGGCAGCCTGTTCCAATGCTTGACAACCCTTTCCATAAAGAAGTTTTTCCTAATATCCAACCTAAACCTCCCCTGACACAACTTGAGGCCATTTCCTCTTGTCCTATCACTTATTACTTGGGAGAAGAGATTGACCCCCACCTCGCTATAACCTCCTTTCAGGTAGCTGTAGAGAGTGATAAGGTCTCCCCTCGACCTTCTCTTCTCCAGGCTAAACGATCCCAACTCTCTCAGCCGCTCCTCATAAGACATGTTTTCTAGACCCCTCACCAGCTTCGTTGCCCTTCTCTGGACACGCTCCAGCACCTCAATGCCCCTCCTATACTGTGGTGTCCAAATCTGAACACGGTACTCAAGCTGTATGGATGTGAGGATAACTGTAGCACTACATAGATGTCTTTTTCATATGGCTGTTTCAATGGCTGTTCTTGCTGTAACTCGAGACGAATGGACTTGTCAACCAACAAGTGGCATATACTTTTGTGCTGGACAATAACTGTTAAAAATTCTGTACACATAGGTAATAGTAAAAATTGTAGTGATATTACCTCCACTGAAAAGTATGTATGAGCTAGATTTTTATGTTACAAATTTGAAATCTTGAATGCAAAAAAGTACAAAGAGGAAGAGCAGCTCTTTTTGCATTAAAGATCGACTAATCCTTCAGTCTTCCAGAAAAGTGCCTTTATTGGAGGAGAGTGTCCTGGTTTGAGGTGAAACAGAACCAATTTTCTGTTCAGTAATTTTAGCTAAGCCTCTTCTAACTACTGAAATTAACAGCATATTGGCAGAAAGTGTTCACTATCAGAGTGGTAAGACCTATGTCTATAGTTGATGCCAAGGAATGGTATGCAGAGAGGGTCTTGCTTATCCTTATATATATACTATAACAACGAAGGCCAGCTAACTTAGTTATTTGCCCCATTGGAGGGTCGGAAGTGGAAAAGCGTAGAGGGGTGACACCTGCGAGGAGGAGCAGACAGGACAGGTGACCCAAACCTGACCAACAGGGTATTCCATCCCATCTGCCTCATGCTCAGGATAAAAGCTGAGGGACCAAAGGGTCAGCCCTCTTTCTTCAATGGCCAGTGTCCAAGGAGGACTCTGTCTGTTCGTCTGCCTTTGATCCCAATCCATGCGTTGCTGAATCCGGATCCAGAATCCAATTCCCAGTGGATTCTGGGAATCCCAGTCCCAGTGGACTTGCCCAGTGCCTGCTGGTGACCTGATCATCATCCTGGGAGCTTGATACAGTTTTGCATATATTTCATTTTCTTTTTATTATTTTATTACTAGTGTTTCATTAAAGAAGTTTAAGTTCCTCCTAAACTCAGAAGTTTCTTTCTGTCTCTCCCTCCTCTCCTTGAAGAAAGGGGTGGGTGACAGCATCTGTCATTTGCCTCAGTGGCTGGTCCAGCCCAGACCACAAAAGGGGGAGAGAACAAGACACTGAGGAAGATTTTGAGAAGCTGTCAGCACAGCAAAGAATAGGGCTGAAAGTACAGAATAGTTGAACGGTATGTTGCAAGGGGAAACCTTTTGCCTTAAAATAGGCTTAGAGAACTTCTTGGATAGGCTGGTCATACTGATAAATGTATTGGGGGTGACAGAAGTGAGATTGTTAGTACATCTGATGAAATTTAGACCCTCAAAAGAACTCAAAATATAAAAAGACAAATTTTCCTTTACCTTAAAGGAGGAAAATATCGTGGGGGTGTAGCTGATGCCAAATATTTTCTATGCTAGATGCCCCAGTAGGTTTCTGGCAAGACTCCCTCAAAATACAAAGCACATGTTTGTGCAGGTTCAACATGCCCTTCGGGGGACAGTTTCTGCAGGCTGTCTTTGGTATTCCAGGTGTTTCACTAAGACAATGTGGTGAATTTTGGGTGGTAGGGAGGGTAATAGGTCCTGCATATCATTTTGGCCTGGGGAGAAATAACAGAAGAGCATGACCAGGTCCTCAAGCATTTTAAGAAAGAGCTCACGTTGCTGGAGTAAAACTGAAAAAATTACAAATATAAATTCCTTGTAGTGTAAAAAAGAGTGGGGAGAGATATTAAAGCAGTAAGACATGACAACAGATCTCAGGATGGTCAGAAAAACACCAGTATTCCTGCACCAAGAGATGAGGAAGCCACAACGAGATTTCTTGGACCATTGTAGTGCATAGGAAAGTTTGCAACTAGGTCATTTACTTGAAGTAGCAACTGTAGATTACAGGCATGCAGAGTATGACAGATCAACAAACATATGCAACAGAAGAAGGCTCAGAGAAAGTAGTCAAGGGTAATGTGTTCATGAAGCTCAGAAAGGAATGTAGGAAGTAACCATCGAGAGATGTCCAGAAGACATAGAGTGCAAACTTTCAACAGCTGGCAAAGCTGAAGGAGTTAATGAGAGAGGCTGGAGTCCCAGGAGACTATAACAGTAAATGCAAAAGCAACTTGTCCACAGATGCCTCTGAGGGGAGGGTATCAGTATAGCTTTCCTATACCAGTGTGGTCAGAGTTGGAGACCAGTGGCTTATATGTCACACACACTAACAAAAACAGAGCGTCAGCATGTTCAAATAGAGAAGGCGGCTTTGGCCCCAGTCCACAGGTGTAAAATTTCACTTCTTTATTTATGGGAGGCTAGCGTTAGCTGAACTGACCATAAAACCTTCCTAACATTGCCAAAAGGGACCCAGTAACCTCTCATGCTGTACAATACACAGATTTCTTTTTTAGGTATAGGAGTACAATTTGAAGATTAAAGACAAAGCTGGGAAAGATTCAGTGGTTTCAGACATGTTTTAGAACATTAAATTGAAGAAAAGTGGAGCAAAGCTCAGAACTAGATAGCACAAATGATATTTGGTTTAAAGTAAAACAAAGTAAAACCAAAAACATGGTAGCTCTCAGATGAAACATGAACTCTGATTGCTAGAGCTACAACTACTAGTTGAGAATGGCTAGGACAGCCCGCTACATCAGTGTGAGGGTAAGATTGCATTACAAGGTGGATTTTTGTTTAAAGGTGCGAGGTTGCTGAGCCCTAATGTACTACAGAAAAAAAAATCCATGCCATTAAAAAGTATAGAAGAACAGGGAGACATTTCCGTTGGCAAAAGAATAATTGCTCCATGGGGAAAAGTAAGCACATGTTTATTTGTGTTATCTGCAAAAAACCTATATACTTGTTCTCCACTACTATTTTAACCAGCATAAGATACGTTTAGCGTACGCCATTGCAATTTAAGCAGCTGTCAAATCTAATTTTCTTTTACATGGAATTGCTGATGTGGTGAGATCTGATAAATTAATGCCAATTTGTGGCCATGAGTTCAAACAGTTGCAAGTGAATTTGGGGTTTGGACATGAACTGCTAATCACTATTATTCCCAATAGAACAGATGGATGGGAAATGGTGTAAAAATAACTAAAGACGAATGCTTAGTCAGACTCTGATCCATATTTAGCTCTGTTAAATTGAGGATTGTCAGCATGGCTTGTCACCTTCTGATGTTTTGCTGAGTAGAAAACTAAAGCCAAGAATGGCCCAAACAATTAGAAACTGATGTCAGAGATCTAGAGACCTGCCAAAGTGAAAAAAAAAATCAAATAAGGGTGAAAAAAAAGAAATATGGGATTCTTGGTGTTGCTGTCTCTGCTTCTTGAAAATGATGCATTAATCCATGGTGACAGGAGGTCGTCACATGTGATGGTCTGAGTCTGTGGGAGGACAGTAGTCACCTTATCCAGTTCCCAAAGAGACTGAGATATAGAGCACCAGGCAACAGCAGCACCAGCCCTCAGACATGGAGTAACTAGAACAAAAGAGTTGACTGTCTCCTGAGATCATCACTGACATCCTGGTTAAACGTGCAGAGCCAAATACAAATGCAAGGTACTTTGTAGACCTACTGACCACTGTTAATCAGCTTAGCTAACAGGGTGATTATAATGTTTTGAATTATCTGTTCTATTAATGATGGGCTTTAGGTCTTGTTATCAACTTATGGCTTGGAAAGGAGGATGTAGTATTGAATGACACAAGGAAAAACGGTGCTTTCAAGACAGAGAGTCCAGGCCGCGCACTAAAGAAATACTGATTGCTGTCATGTTGAGCTCTTGGGAGCACACCCAGAATAATTGTCTTGCACATGGCTCCCAGACTAGACAACGAATCAGGGACCTGGATGCAACCATGGCATGGCACACAGCAGTGAACGAGAGCTAGCTGGATGTTGTGGATAGCTGCTGGCACTGGCATTGCCACTGCCACAGTGGCCCTCCATTTGGGTGGTGCACATGCAGTTTCACCAAGCATTAGGCCCTGGTGGATCCCAGAAAGTAGGCAGGAGGATGCCTGGTGTTACAGGACAGCAGCCATTAGGTGACTTTGAAAAGGCCATCCAAGAGACAGGCAGATACCTCTAGGATGTGGCTAATTCTGTGGTTTGGTGACATGTGAACTACAGCTTTAGAAACATCAGTGTCCCTTTCATCATGAAACTTTGAGTTCTTGAGCTTTTTCAGGCACTAAATTAAAAGCCAGTCACTTTCTGCCAGCTGCAGCCAAGATCCCTTCTGTATTCTCAGCCTCTGTTTTATGTGCACTGAAGCCTGGCCTCATGCTGGTGGGGTGCCTTGTGACTACTTTGTGCAAGGAAGTCCTGCCGACTACCACTCTGCTGGTGTCTTCTCACATCTCACAAGTAGGGTGTTCAGCAGCTGTGAAGACTGCATGAAAGAACCAGAGAGCCTGAACCAGGCACTTCAGAGGCAAACACTGGAGTTTGAAGCATGGCAGAGTTTGAGCATGAAAGCTGGAGAGAGAGGAGGTCAAAGTCTAGACATTTGGGAGCAAAGGTTCACTTTGAATAAAGAAGGGGCCCCGGTGGCCTCTAAAATTACCATAAATGTCTGTTTACAGGAAGTGGTTGAACGGAACAGATCAAGTTAGGGCACCTGAGGGCCTTTAAAACTTAGAGAAATCCTGTGTTTATGAGGTAGAAGGGAATTGGTCAGAGCTGGGAACATTGGCAAGTTGTTGGTGAACAGACTGGCTTCAGCCAACCAAGGCTCTGGGAAAGCAGGGCTCAGCTGACATGCCCCCACAGATGGCAACCCAGAGCAATGTCCACATTGCAGAGCATATGTAATCCATGGGCATCTTAATCTGCTTGCAAAATAAATGGGAAAATATCCCCACAGGGGAAACCTTATATATACTCGGGAGGCTCATTCCTGTTGTAGTTCGTGCTCCCTGAGCTGTTGAGCTTGTTCTCTTGAGCGCCTGAACAGCAGTGATCTAATACAAAAGGGCTTACCAAGTTGTCTGACTCTTTGCTTTCTTCAACCATCATATGGCTAAATGAGACTGGGGAAAAGAAGGGAGGGGGGAAGAAGAAAAGCAAAGCAGAAGAAAAATGGGGGTCCCAATTACTGGCATGCACATCTCCACACAGGCTAAGCAGCAAGGGCTCACAGTTAGCAAACTGCTCATTAGAGCCAAGGCATTAAGTCATTTCTCCAGGGAAGAATAAAATTGAACTCAGAGTCCAAAACTCTGCCAGAAAATGCAGGGCAGGGGGAGGGGAGGAGAAGTGGTTCAGAGAAAGAGAGTAAAAAAGAAGGCATAGGAGGAAAAAATACCAAGAAGAGAAAATGAATGGATGGTGGGTAAGCCAGGAGAATGAAGGGGTTGAGGGGAAGGGAAGGAAACAAAGGCAAGCAGAAATGAGAGCAGCTGAGCTGTGGGAGAACAACGGTGTTATAATACTCTGTAATTTCTCAGGCTGCATTCTCTCTAGGCTGTGGTGTAAACAGTTAAATAGGGAGCAATTTCTGCCCTGATGGAGAAAACAGCAAGTGCTTAAGCAGCTTTGTGGCTACAGGGTCTGTCAGCGCCCTGGACCTAGTCTTAGCATTGCCCGCTAACTCAGGCCTCCAAAGCAACGTTTCAGTGCAATGCAGCAACAAAGACGTACATAGCCCTTATTTGCCTTGGGATTTATCACAGGCAGGCTTGCCTTTCTGGGAGCTCTGGCTCCCTGTGAGTGCCTCAGTGGTCCCAATAGCCGCCCTACAGTGACAGATTCCCTGCTTTGCTTAGGCTGTCTTTACACCTTCAACAGTTTTCCTCTAGAATGACAGGAAGGGGTAAGTTAGTAGAGAATCAGTCTCACAGTGTTTTGCCTTTCACTAGAGCCTCCATCTGGCAATTCCAAAGCATTCCTGAGAGGTGAAACCACCTAACTGGCTAGCTATCATGGTGACTGCATTAGAGTTGGAACTATATAGATAGGTGACGTGTGCCGTCCACCATCACCTAGCTATGCAGTTATAACTGGAACAAGGCTTCTTGCCTTGCTATTATCGGCTGCAAGAAAAACTTTTGACCCAGAGTAAATGTGTGCATCAAGTGGGACCTGCAAAGCCCATGTGGGTGGTGATGTTGGGTTACTGTATCTGCATCCCCTGGGCCATGCCCCCATGCTTGGGTTAACAGGAAAGGGATTGTTTTGCAAAGCCAGCAGAATACAGAAGAGGCTGTAAATCAGTGCATGGATACAGAGGATTTTATTCTCTAGGAGCCCAGCAAAGGCGAAATGCTCTATCCAAAGGGGAATGGATATTTTGTGAAGGAAGAAATGTCATCTTAGGCTTTTCTAAGATCTCCACCCTTGGAGATTTTCAAAACACAGCTGGACAAGGCTTTGAGCAATCTGATCCACCTTTGTATCCATGCTGCTGCTTACTGTCTGTTGCAGAGAGCTGGCAAAACAACTCTTTGGATCTTTGTGTGAGGGCAAAGTCAGACTGTTATGGCTCAAGTCGCCGGTAAAGGTAATTTTAACTAACCTGCCTGTTTTACACTGCAACAGGTTAGCTCTGGGTAATGTTATGCCAGCTGAGCTCTTTTGAAAGTTTGGTTGAAGGAAATGGGTTTGATAATGTGTTTGGCTACTTAGGCCCTAAAGATATCTGCCTGCTTTGCTTAACAAGTGATTGAATCACCATCCCTGGAGGTATTTAAAAAACATAGGTGTGGCATCTAGGGACATGGTTTAGTGGTGAACTTGGCAGTGTTAGGTTTACAGTTGGACTCAATGACCTTAAAGGTTTTTCCAAACCTAAATGAATCTATGATTCTATCCCTGATGGTAGCTGTTACCCAAAAGCAGTCTGGGATAGTCCAGTCTTGTTGAACATGTTCATGAACAATGTGGATGAGGGGACACAGTGTACCCTCAGCAAGTTTGCTGATGGCACAAAACTGGGAAGAGTGTCTGACACACCAGAAATCTGCGCCACCACTCAGCAAGACCTGGATAGGCTGGAGAGTTGGGCAGAGAGGAACCTAATGAACTTCAACAATGGCAAGTGTGGGGTCCTGCACTTAAGGAGGAATAATCCCATGCACCAGTACAGGTTAGGGGCTGACCTACTGGGAAGAGGATCTGCAGAGAGGTACCGGGGAGTCCTGGTGGACAGTAAGTTGACCATGAGCCAGCAATATGCCCTTGTGGCCAAGAATGCCAATGATATCCTGGGGTGCATTAAAAAAATTTGGCCATCAGGTTGAGTGAGGTCATCCTCCCCTTCTACTCCACCCTGGTGAGGCCACACCTGGAGTACTATGTCCAGTTCTGGGCTTCCCAGTTCAAGAAGGGCAGGGAACTACTGGAGACAGTCCAGTGGAGGGCTGCAAAGATGATAAAGGGAATGGAGCACCTCTGTTATGAGGAAAGGCTGAAAGACTTGGATCTATTTAGCCTGGAGAAGGGAAGACTGGGAGGGGAGCTCATCAATGGTTATAAGTATCTAAAGGCTGGGTGTCAAGAGGATGGGGTCAGACTCTTTTCTGTGGGCCCAGCAACAGGACAAGGGGCACTGGGCACAAACTGGAACACAGGAAATTCTGTCTCAACATGAGGAAAAACTTCTTCACTTTGAGGGTAACAGAGCACTGGAACAGGCTGCCTGAGAGGTTGTGCAGTCCCCTTCTCTGGAGATAATCAAAACCTGCCTGGATGCATTCCTGTCCAACCTGCTCTAGGTGAACCTGCTTTGGCAGGGGGGTTGAAGCAGGTGACCTCCAGCGGTCCTCTCCAACCCCTATACTATTCTGTGATTCTTCTGGATGAGTACTTATGAATGGGGAAATGAGAATTTGGTTAACCATAATTATACAATTTGAAAATAATTTGTAGTAGATTTCAAAATGAACATAATATTTTGCATTGTGCTTAACTTCTGATGAGCTCTGGCAGAGTCTGGGGTCTGGGTTTGTGTGAGGTTTGCACTTTATTCTTATGTTGAAGATGAATTTAATTTAATACATGTCTGGTTATACAGCAAGACGTTAAGCTGGTAGGGATGTTTTAGATTAATCTTCCATGGAAAATACTGGTAAACAATAGTAATACTAAAGAAGGAACTGCTATGAGAAATTCCTAAGTTAAAGGAGTTATTAAAGTTGTGTAGGATTTTCCATCTTCTGATCAGCCAGTACATGGGTTTTGCCTCAGGTTGTTGTCAAGCTAAGCAGTTTATAATTCCCCACCACACTTACTCTTCAAGCATTGGCACTTGACTAATATTTTCCAGTTCATTGGAGCTTCTTTGTCCTTCCAAGATGCATTAAAAGTTACGACTGCATCCAACAATGGTGTCGACCCTGTAACGGAGACCTGATCCCAACTCCTGACTCTACTTTAAACCTGTGAGGAGTTATTATTTGCCTGTGTACAATAAAATGACTCTCAAACCACTGTAACCCAGACCAGAGGTACCAACCAACACAGTGATCCCAGCTTTGTGGAATCTTTGGACTCACCCTTTCAGCTCATGGTGCAACACCTTATGAGATCTCTGGTTTTTTTTAGTATGACATCATTACATGCAAGCAGGTAAGCAGGTTCAGGATGGGCAGCAAGACGCCTTGAAGTCTCCCATGCTCAAAACAGAGGCAGATGCAATACACAGACCTTGTACTATCCTTATCATCAAAATGTGGGATCAACTGGACTGTTTCTGGAGACTCTGTCTCCGGAGGTCAGAAGAGCCAAATGACGTGTGATCAGAAAACAGTAAAACTTGCCAACCTCGTTTTAATTCCAGGTTTAGGAGAGATTTGCAGGCAGACCTAGGAAGAAAGAAACTAGCACTAGTTTCTAGTTTCTAACTAGCACTAGCACTAGTCTTCCTGACCTGTCTTCTGCAACAAACTAGAAAGAAAAGCAGGGTAGAGAGAAAAGAAGGAGGTCTGAGCGACCCTGGCTTATGTGTATTTTTCATTGGCACAGCCACCCTTGCTTAGCATGGGCCAGGCTGCTGCTAATGGGGACCCTGCTAGGAGCTCAGAGGTTCACAGCACACATGAGGCAATGGAAAAGCAGCAGGCAGGGACTAGAAATGGCTGAACTTTATTTTTCCAAAGTGAAGATCTTTGGTGGGCTGCAGATTACATTGGAAATCAGACCCCACACCCCAGGATCCAGCAGCTGTCCCTCTCCCCTCTAATTTTTCTCTGTCAGATTTCAGAGCTATAATTAACTGCAAGGCCTTAGTGATACTATGTGAAAGTGTGTGTGTATGTGTGTGTGTGTGCCTGGGCTTCCTCACCCCAGTGGGCCTAATCCTCTGCAGAAGATTGACAGGTTCACACGGGGAGTAACTTTTTAACTAATTCACTTCTCAACGCTCCCTTTGCTCTCTCTTCCCTTTACTGCCCTCTTCCCTCCAGGCAAAGGGCATCGTGGTACCAGGGAGATGCAGGGAGCTGGCTCCCCTGCCGTCCTGCAGCTGTGCTGAGGTACCTCCACACTGACCTGAGACACTTCGGCGTGGTCCCCATCTGGAGCATCCCTCACTGCTCCCACAACGCTCGTCACAGCAGTCCAGAAGAGGGATGCTCAGCAGCAGTGGAGAGCTCCAGGTTCAAATTCAGACGCTGGAGCAGAAGGAGGGTAGAGTTAATTTCTCACCCTTTCTTTGATGCACTCAAGCCCAAGCTGCACTACAGACAGGTGTGCGTATCTTCTGAGCACGCCTGTGAACACCGCCAGCGAGACAGAGATCAGCCATAGAGCGTTCACAAATGTCTTTGTTTCTCTTTCTACTTGTGGTGAAAAAGGTTTGGAGGAGACCTTTGCTGAAGTGTTGGCAGTGTATCAGTGCTTTGGTCCAGATGCATGGCACTGCCTGCTGGTTTGTTACTGGTTTCTGCTTCACACAAATCCCTGCCAGTGGGGTCTCCGCACTGATCCAGCAGCTGTCATCCTGGTCCACATCCATGAGGTCCACATCCATGAACTCCTTTGTATTAGCCACGGTACGGACACACAGCCAAGGTGCTTATTAATGTGCTCCTTTCTTTAGCTGAGCCAAGTTTCTCTGACCAGGCCCCTCAGTATTTTCCTGGGATCAAACAATGTTGGATTACAGGGTGTTGGATATGAAGGGCTCTGACTTGGCAGTGACTTACCAAGACCTTGAAGCAGGCAAGGGGGAAAATATCTAAAGGCCAAAGCACACTTCTCTCGTTCGTGGGAGGAGCTGCATCATGCTAATCTTCCATATTCCTTATCTCAGCAATTCCATTAAAGTCATTTGGTATTTAAGCACCAAGAGGAAAGTGGAGAGCATGATTTGGCACAAAAAAGAAAATACGCAGGATTTTTTTAAAAATAAAACCTGATAGTATTTCAAATTAAAGTGTCGACAGAAATAATAGGAAGATCTTTGTTTCATGAAGCAAGAAGCAGCTTAAACCATGCTTGCATGGGCACAGCTTTGTTGAGGTTGATATATGAGCTAGCAGAAGAACAGGAAATTCTGTCCTGTAAGAGGACTGTCTTAGTGGTCCTATAGGGAAGGAGAAACTTTGGAGGAGTCTATAGGGAGGAAATCACTTGATGTCCCAGTGCATGGTAACACATAGCCACAGATTCCTACAATCCTTAACACAGGTTCCTACAAACTACAAACTCTGTTAAGCCTTGGAGCCCTGTTTCATCTGTGAAAAAATGAGGCATGGTAAGCATGCCTGTGATGCAGCTTGAATTGTCGTTAGTTTTCATAGTGCCTCACCGAGCTACTGCTGCTGTAGCATGGATTATTCTCAACTGATTAATATTTGTTCAATTTTTTGAACAAAAAATAGAGTAACAGTTCTTTACTACCTTGAGTTAACACCATATAAAGCACATTCATGTGTCAGGAGTGACTACTTACATGGTTTGGTTGATTTTAAATCCCACCTTTGTCTACAGCAGTTTAGCATGCAATATAGCCAGGGCCAGGGTCACCCTGGAACCTGCTGAGGGTTCCTTTATCTGCCTTTGCTGCTGTAGCAACAGACATAAAACAGGTAGTAGACAGAAAGAGTTCAGGTCTAGAGATCATGATTTGCCAGGCTACATAAGACTTCTTTGTGTCAAAACTCCCTGCCACTGGAAAGCCAGAGAGTGCATTGGATCTTGGTCTCTCTGGCAAGGCAATAAAACACAGGATTTTTTTTTTTTTTTTTTTGTGATGGTTTTAATTTAAATGAAGCATATGAATGCCTAGTCCAGTCTAATCTATCTGGGTTCTTATATCCCATTAATCACTGACTTGTATTAGCACTTCACGCTGTCATCTCTGTCACTGCAAAAAGCTGCTGAGACCACCATCTCATCACAGGCATTCTGATGACTTGTCACTGGATTTTGTATAAGCAACAAAACGCCTAAGAAGCCAAAATCATTTCCCATTGCAATGCTTTAGGGGAATGATACAGGCGCGATCTGATGTAAGCTAATGATCTCAAGCATGAGTGGCAGACACTGCAAAAACATTCCATAAACCTCTTATTTCTCAGAAGTTTTCAAAAAGTTGCATCACCTAAAAACAGTGTTATTTTTTTGCAAAACAAGGTGACTTTCAATTGATTGCTCCATTTGGTATCATAAATCTTGTTTAAGAGTATGTGTTTTAAAACAGTTTTATTAAAAACCAAAAGCAGACAAATAAATAAAAAACAAGTAGCGAAATAATCTAGGACACATAAGGAAGTGCTATGGATTATTTCATAGTTAACTGTCTCCCCACAAAGAGATTGGGAACGCAACAGGGTTGAACTTCTTAAAAGTTTTTGTTAGCTTAAGCTCTAATCTGGGTCATGTCAACTGTTGAACTGAATGCTCGAGGACACTTCCATAGGCTTAAAATTTTATAAAATCAGCATCCAGGCCAGGATCCAGGCAGGGCGATTGCCCTAAAACAGAATTAAATCCTCAGTTTCAGTTGATATTTTTCATTCTCTGACCTCAACTGCTTGGGAAATTTCAGCTAATTTTCATGAACTATTGCCCAGAGGTGGAACACTTCAGTGGTGCATGAAGATCTCGCCTTTTTTAGGTACATTTATTTTCCCCAAGCTCCAAGATAAGCTACTTCAAGTCTTGTAACTGTGAATCTTCTTAGCACATACCTTTTTCAGAATCTTTTCTTCTCTGTTTAGGGCTCCAACCCACACACAACTCTCCCAAGCCCAGAACTTGGAACATGAGATGGTTGGATTAGTCATTGCAGGTCAGTTATGAAGAGTTTACGGTCTGAGGTATGCTTGGACAAAGCGTCCATTGAAGGATTTCAGACAAAAAAGAAATTAGTGGAAATCCCAGTCTGTCTGCAGACAATTTAGAAATAGAAATAATTTTTTGAATTAATTAGTCTGGCTAGCTTTAATCACAAAAAGAGCGTGAAGGCATGGGTCTGTACCAAACGAAAAAGCACGTAGCACGTTACCTTAAAGTATGAATGACCAGCTGACTACATTTATAATCTTGACATAGACCTCCCAAAAAAATCAAATTGGGAATAAACAAATACAGGAACCATTTAAACCTTACAGAAAATCACAAGCCACTTGTCATTAAATGTGACAGCGTGTTTTGAATTGTAATGTTTAAACTGTAGTCTTAGTATGTCATTTTAGAGCATACACTGTAGGATTTTTCTTGAAATTTAAATCCAGCAGTTACAGCTTGGTTAGCTACGCTATATATATTCAGCAGGATGTATTCAGCAGGAAAATTACAGGGGTATCTAGTAGGTACGGCATTTAAGTTGGGTACTGAAGGTCACTTTAGAAGTGACTTTGAAAATTACCTCCATGAAGGATAGATCTCTCTGTCCATTTAGAAACAGTGAAGGGTTAAATGCTGTTCCCTTGAACTTATTTCTGATATTGGTACAGGGCTGAAAACGCCAGCTCGCTGATTGATGGGTTCACATGGGGCGACCTTCGCATTAGCAACGCGACTCTGGTTGCTGGGTAAACACAGGCAGATGGATCCAGCTCCAGTGATCTTCAGCAGTGACGGATGGCGAAAGTATTTCTGATCCACATCACACCCTGCAGATCCCATGAAAATGACTTGGCACGGGGCGGAAAGTATTAGATTCGGGTGACAAATAATTACCTGACATCAGCTGAGGTTTCTTCAGAAAGGTTATGCTGCAAATAACCATCTTTTACATAACTTTGTTTTCATGAAGTGGTAGAAAGTCACACACATACAATTTATTTGAGAAAATGTAATCCAGCCAGTGGCTGATAAAAACTGCTCCTTGAGAATATATACCCAAGTAACTGTATTCCAGAACCACACAGGGTTCAGGGTGGTTTTGGAGGCTTTTTGTTTGTTTAAAGCCTGCATGTTTTCCCTTGTTGCTATTGTTATATGTACTTTTTCAGTGGCAAGAATTAGCATTCAGACAAGACATTTGCTCAGAGCCACTGTGGTTTCGTGAGTCTTGGCTTTTCAAGGGCTTCGGTTCAAAAGTTCTTGACTTTTATTCCTTCTTCTCTTTTCCTGGGTCTGGTGCTTCAGTAGCAAAACAAGCATTTAAATAGGTGGGTGCCCAATAAATATTTGTCTGAGCTTCAGTCCTTTGTTTTCAAGAAGTAGCTTGTTTGTTTATAAAAATGCCTGGGGCAGGCATGTGTTGAGAAGGTTACAAATGCTTTATGTCTGTCTTTAGCTGTTAGGTGTCCCTTCCTCATAATAACATCGCCAAAATGTGTAGTGTGTGAGTGCATGTATTCCTGCGGTGAGTTAAAATGACTGTTTGCACCTTCCGTGCTGCGTGTTACCATTCCTGCCAGGATAATCCGGTGTGGTTGTGTCTGATAGGACATCAATAACAAGCCTAGAAGTTGGTATGTGTCATCTCCCCAAGATGGAGTGTCTTGTTTCTCTGTCTGTGTTGTGCTGTAAAGCTTCTGTCACTATTTAAACCTTCTTCACTAGAGATGGCAAAATTTCAGGGTGGCCCAAAGTTGTCCCCTTGTCTGTCCAGGGAAGTCATTCTCCTGGTTTACAATGCAAAGGAGCACTATTGAGTAGAACGAATGAACATAATGTAGGTTTCTGGAATAGCTGAGGAAAAGAAGAGCAAGGAAACCTTCTCCCAATTTCTTCTTCCTTCTGGATTGGGTTGCCCGTCTCTCTAGACTTTTAATCAGACTTGCTTGTTTATGCAGTACTCTGCACAAACCAATAAGGCTGCATGTAGTTCTGTAATCATGCGTATAGACTTTTTTCCTTATGTTTTTATTACAATTTATTCATCCTTCCTGTCACTTCTTTTCCCTCCTATTCTCCCACATCATTAGTCTCCAGTTTTTATTCCTTCCTTTGTGGCTCTTCCTTCCTTCCTTCCTTCCTTCCTTGCTTCCTTCCTTTCTTTCTTTGTTTCTTTCTTTGTTCCTTCCTTCCTTCCTTCTTTCTTTCTTTCTTTCTTTTCTTTCTTCTCCCACTTGACCTTGGAGGCAGACAATGCTGCAAAGATGGGGTGGAAGGCTGTGGTTCTCATTGTATGTCCTTTTCAATGGTATTACAGAATTTCTTAAAAACTGAGACTTGAGACCCTGAAACTGTCTTCTTTTTCTCTCAGTAAAATGTGCTGCTCTATCAGACCCCTACGTCTTTGGTGTGTTTTCCCTTTTTTTCCTGTGGCAATCCTCTCACCAGCAAACTTTACTGCAATTGATTTTCACCCCTCTCCCTCGTGTCCACACACTTGTCTCCACCAGGCAAGGATCTAACTAAATAATGCCAGAGGTAGTTCAGGAAATAAATGCTGGGTAGAGCTTGCTGCAGACAGCAGGCATGTTCGACTGCAGCACACCAGGACCTCCCACGCTGGCTTCCCGCAGAGAGGCAAGATGGGGAAGGAGGTTCAGCGTGAAGCTCCACAGGGATCTGTGCTGGTGGGGGAGGGATGGCTGTGCCACTCATCCCTGTGTAGAGGAGTACTTTGAGCAATGGTGTGCAATGCTGAGTGTTACGCGGGGTTTTCAAGACAGATGTCCTTTCCAGGAGCTCCCAAAACAGCCAGGCTGGATGTTGCCCTTTCTCCAGTCTCAGTGCAGGGTACAGTTTGTTAATCATAGGCAGATGAAGTGTGAGGCAATTTTTTCCTAGTTTTATCTATATAATTAACGCTATTTCCTTTAAAATGGCAGGCTGAGGATTGGGACATATTTATTGAGGCCTGTGGGGTCTAACAATGAGTTCTTTAATACAGACCCAGGGTATTGTGTGCTCCCAAGAATAAATCCTGATGTTTGGAAAGGGCGTATCAAACATAGATGGTGCTGTCTGAAGCTGGCTTTTGAGAATGAATGATGGTAGTTACCCAGGGCTCTGCGGCAGGGGCACCCTGGTTTCACAAAGCTGTTTGTAGCCTGAAAAATTCAGCTGAGTTTTGTTTAGCGTCATCTAGTCAGAATAATCAGAAAAGGAGTGTGATGCTGGAGGGTAGTCATAACCAAAACGGATCCAGCTGTCAACACAGTGGCGAGACCTTTAATTTTGCAGGCCTTAAGCTAAAGGCCAGAGTGAGTGGCTGAATCAGTGGTGTGCATCGTTCCCCACGTCTGGGGCTGATGGAGGCTGCGGTGGCCCTGGGACTCTGTGCTTGGCACCACCACAGCAGACCAGGAGGAAACAGCATGGTCCACACCAGTGCTGCATTGGGAAGTCAGAGCAGAGCAGGAAAAGAGCACAGGTATCTCGCAAGGCTGAGGCTGGGGGGGTCACGTAAAGCCTAGAGCTGCTCTCCTGATTACAAGGCTCCATCCTGTGCAGCGTCATACCACATAGCCCCCTCAAAAAAATTTACACTCCAGTCTAATTTACTGTCGCCTGCAATGCTCCTTCCCACACGAACAGGTCAACAGCTGGAGTGCAGCCTACGTCAACTCCTTATGTTTCCTCTTCATAGTGTGGACCATGTGCATGTGGAGAGTAGTGTGTGCTGTCGAGGGGACTGACCTACGCAACTGTGTCCTTTACAGATCCTTTCCATTGCAAAGAGACTGCATCACCTCCAGATGAAAAATGGCATAGAATCAGGCCCAGTATACAAATAAATTGTCTGTATGTATAAATAAATGATCTCCATGGGAGATGGACTCTATGATCCTTATGGGTCCCTTCCAACTCGAGATACTCTATGATTCTATGAATCTATTCAGGGCTTAAAATATGTGAGGATTCCACATGTTTAACAAGCAGTAGCATATGAACTACAACAGCAAAAAAACAGGACGTAGAGAAGGCACCATTAGTTAGACCAGAGTAGACCACAACTATCTGGTGCCGCAAGCCAGAATGAACCAACAATTACATGTTAGCATCAAAATCCCCAGTTGTTAAACACTGAAGTGATGCTCAGATTTATAAGCATCTAGAGCCGTTCCACAAAACTGTTGGAAGATGTGAAGTTTTATTCAATTCTAAGTCTTCTGTGGCTTTTTCATTCCGATCAAATGCAAGTGAAAGAATTGGAGTCATGGAAGATGGAAAAATCCCTGCCTGTCAAATTCAATGCAATTCCTCATTTTTGCTGCCACATAACCTTCTAGGCAAATTCACAGTAAAATTACTTACTGTGTTACAAATACTATGTATTGTTGTCACAAATATCACTTCATACTGTAAGAAATGGAAGAATTTCAAGAAACTCAGCTGATTCACTGATTCTGCTCCTTGCAATGAAAATAAGCTATTTATTTTCATATTTGCATCTAATCAGTTTCTAGGCAACTGGCTTCCAGTAATGTCAAGCTGCCGTCTTGCTGGGTCAAGTACTGCTTAGTCACTTGGGGTATTTTAAATACTAGTTGAAGGTTTATTCTGTCTTGCTTCGGCAAAACATTTGTCTGCGCTTTAGTAAAAGCAATTCAAGCCAAATTTCTTAGCAAATCCTGTTTTGTTTTGTTTTCTTTTCTTTTCCCTTATTGTATCCATTATTATTTTCAGAGCTTTTACAAAGTTTTTAAGTTAGTGGGTGAATTAAGGGCCTGGAGCCATCAGCCAGAAGCTATGAGTGAAAGCCCAGCTTCCACGTACCAAAGATGCTCTTGTGTGATAACGTTGATGTTGCGGTAAAGAGTTCCTTGCACTTACAGTTTCTGATTTCTTCAGGTTTCAAGAAGTAATTGAGAACCACACAATACTGAATACCACTGCCTCATGTGAAGAGGTTTGCTCATTTTGGCAGAGGGCTTCGGATGGTATAAATTCTGAATGTGGGGTGGGTATGATGGACTCTCTCCCTTTAGTCACAACGGGTGGGATGCAGCTGACCAGATGTGTGCATCTTCCTCTGAGTTAGATGTCTGGGTGCATAGTCTCCCCTTACAGAGTGCTAGTTACTTCACTGTAATGTAGAAATCTAAAACGAGTGAAACAGATCAGGTCCTAAAAGTGTTTATTTCTCTTTGTGACTGTAAAGAGGACCCAGGGCAACCCACTGAGTCATAAACTGCTGCCTTGCAGACATCTGAAATTAGACATGCTGAATCCTACCCTCACAATGTGATCCAACTGCCTTTGAGGTTAGCCACAGGTGATGCCACTGGGTATTGGATTGGTCTCTAAAGGCATTTACTTTGGAAGGCAAAGCAGAGGCTGTCACTCAGATAAATGCAGGTGAAGGAATATCACTGAATTTGACTGCTGCCATGAAAGATTGCTGCAGCAGGTTAGCAGTGCACATCTGTGACTCTGACACAGCTGACACAATGAAATTATCTCCCCTAAGCAGGCAGAGGGAGGCTGAGACCTAAGTCATGACCATGCTGGGAATAACATGGGTGCTGCCGGAGATGGAACAAAAATACAAACTATTTTTATCGCCATGTCAGATTTTATCAAGTGAGCTTCCTTAAAACCACATTCTCCTTTCAACAGCTCAACTTTCCAGCTGGGAGATACAAATGCTTGAGTTTTTCTGTCTCTCAGGGATTCCCTTGTGCTGTATTTGATCTTTTCTTCACTCTCTTCCCCAAAACCCAAACCAATCACATTAGTGGCTATGCGTATGACATGTTTTAATTCAGCTTGCAACCACTTCACGGTACGGTTAGCACTAATCATGGCCTGTGCTTGCCACAACAGAGTGGGTTCTCAGAAGTCCAAGTGGCAACTGCACACCCTATCTGCTATGCACAAGCTTGGACTACGTCTGCAAAGATGATTAATAGCTGGCCGATAACAGAGGAAGTCCACAGCCATTTGTTTCTGCTACCAGTCTTGGACGGCACATGACTGCCTTCCGTAAGTGAATCTGTGTACCATCCTTTTGCAAGGTGCAGGGAACTTTCCAGTTAAGCAGATGGATTAATCTCTTCTAGCCTGCCTTCTTCCCATCACTATGTAGCAAGGCATCCCAGAGTGCATCATCCCTGGCAGTGGTTTTCTGAGGAACCAGCTAGGCAAAGAGAAATACCACCTTAGCCACTGCTCTCAAGTGACGAGCTGCTTTATTCTTCTTCCCAAAACACCCTATCTCTTTGGTTTGCCAGGCTTATTTGCAGGATGAGAAATGGTGTGGCCGAAGTATGGCACCTGCATCTCTTAAAAAGGTTTTATGGCTATGATGATGAACACTTGCAATCACTCCTGTTCATCCCACCACTGAGCAGGAACTGGGAGTGAAAATGAAGAAGAAGGAGGTAGCAGCTGCAGTAGCAATTTGATTTCTCAAATGGAGATAGTCATGAAACTTGGAGAGGCTGAGAATCTCTAGGAGGCAACATTCACACAGTACCATAAGGAGAGAAAGCAGGAGAAATGCAAACATTTTCTTATGTCTGTTTCAGCATGCCCTGATCCTGATAACTTCCTTCTCCCTTTAGTGTGTATAGCAGGAGGGCATGAAAGCACAGGGAAGAAAATTCCCACTGTTGAAATTCCGCAGGAGGAATGATTTTACAGGCTGTAAAATATTGCTCATGCTCTATCGACAATTTCTAAAAAAGTTAGATGATTTTAACAGCTCAGGTCAAATTTGTCTGTAGCCTCCTTCTCATCTTAGAAATAGGTTCAAATAAATGATTCCCGTCACACAAGAGAAGAAAACCCTCTTGCGTGTTAGAGTTGATGGGTTCTTCAGCACCCTTCCTTGGACATTAAGTGTCTGACAATGCGTGGCAGTTATTAAAACTCAATGCTGTCAGCTAGCCTAGGAATAATCTTAGAAAGAGGGACAGATGTATGTAGCTCAGAGCAGTGTTTCTTGTCACAGTAGAGTACACTGACATTTGTATTTCACTTACATTCAAAACTTCTTGTGGGCTTCCTTTCCTTGGGCATGGCTGGTTTTCCCTTCATTTATCTTCTAAGCTATAGTGGAAACAAGGGAGTTGTTTGTTATGATAGAATTGTGCGGAGCTACCCAAGCTCCAGGGAACGGGACACCCACAGAGAGGTGTCATGCAGGGCAGCTTTTCGTCTGATTTACTGAAGTGGTTTTGCCGAAGAGTTGGGAATCCCAGCCCAGACCAACCATTATTGTGGCTCTATACAGGGTGGAGATGGGATGGAGCCTCCGGAAGGTAACAGCAAAGCTGTTGCTAGTCTTGTCTGTACAGCGTTGACGCTGGCTGGCTGCACCCAGTGCATTTGCTTAGCTCTGCCTGTGACTATCACCCAGACTACACCAATACCAGTGGCTCAGAAGCCTTATTTTGGGTAGTTCAAGGGCAGATTCTCAAATGCTTCAATGTCACAGGCTGGTTTTCTATGGTGTTGCTACACTGCATCCCCTTCTGCAGAGAAGTAGAGCTAGAGCATCACTGAGAGCAGCCTGGACACGTCCTTAGTATCCCTCAGGGCTGCAAGCATCCCCTGTCTTGGGTTCCTGGAGAAGCCCTATGTCGGGAGATCACAAGCCTTGACCTGATGCGCCCCAAGCTCTCTGAATCCTTCACACCTCCTCAAAGCCTTTTCTCTTGCTCAGCTGACATTTTTATTAAGTTCCCTGCTATTTAATCTCAGCTCACCATGTTGCAGTTTAAATCAATCATCACCAATCTGTTGTGGCCCTCCAGATCAATTACTTCCCTCCCAGCTTAGACCGTTCTTGCAAATTATTACCACCTCCTATAAATATGGCTGTGAGGTTGCAAAGTGTCAGTTCTCCTTGGAAAGATGATTTATTTAAATAAGTGGAGAAAGAAGATTTGGGCTATTTTTAGGCTTCTTTCTATGATGTTATACAGAGATTTTCTTACCATGTTTTCATGTTCAGCTATGTCGTCTCTTACTTTTCACACAGTGGAAGAGGCATCCACAACAGTGCTACCATATGGCTCTCAGAAATTGGCTTTCACTTTTCGGTTTTGTTATTACTAATTCATTGTTTATCTTTTGTTCTTCAGTAAAACCAAGGGACCTCCCACAAGACTGGACTGGCCCCCTCAGATAAGCGCAATATCGACATGCCACTGACAACAAAGAGTTTATGGTATGTTTTCCATTCACTTCAAGTGAAACATCATCGAAAAAGCCCACCTACCAGATGAGACTCATTCAAAGTGAAAGCTGCAAAGTGTTAACTGGAACGGGAAAGAATATTTGAATAGAACAGCTTCTTATCAGGAAACTATACATTTTCGCAGGGCCAGAGCTATTTTTAATGAAAAATCTTTATCTGAAAGAAGTGGGTCTCTTCCACTCTAGAGTGAGGCTAGGCCTGACCTAGAATAGCCAAGGGCCTGGCAGCGAAGGTATTTAAAGAGGAAGAGTTGGGCTCGGTTGTATGAGTAAACTTTTGACTTAGTCTTGAGCCTCTCACATACTGGGTGAATGATCCTAGCATGCTGTTATCAGCTATTTCAGCTATCTTCTCTGTCATTTTGTAGGTAATTTAAAAAGGTTTTTGGCATGTCTTGAAGCAAAAAGCACAACATATGTTAAAAGCAAAAAACCAAAAAACCAAAAAAACCCCAAAACCCAAAGTGGAGAAGTTATTTGTGTCCCAGCTACTGCTGCTATTGCCATTTGCCGGCACAGAGGTGAAGTACAAAAAGGTTCAATGACTTTCCCAAGATTACTCAAGGAGTCGACAGCAAACTGATCTGGGATACCTTGTAGTTGAAGTCCTTTCCCAGATGACAAGACTACTTCTTCATTTTAGTTTAGATCCCAGAAATTACAAGCCTAATTTTTGTCCTTCCTAGAAGTCAGCAAGGCTTTTGTGTGGACTGAACAGAGCTAAGTCACAGGAAACCTGTGTCATGTTATTCCCTGATGAGCCTCTCACCTTCCCATGGAAGAAAAGCATTGTACTTCTGCACAAGAAGTTAAGGACAAGAAGTCCCTGCAGGCTCCTTTCAGAACTCTAAAAATAAGACCTCCTAATATATTTCAGTACTAATTAAGTTTTTGCTATTCCTCCCACAGAGGGTTATCAACATAGTTTACAAAGTGTCATCTTTTAGCAACTGCTCAAGAGTTGGCTGTGTCCCATCTCGCCCCCTCTGACACATTTACATGTTCTCTTTATACAAACACACAGATAAAATCCTCCCTGGTGTATCTAGAATATTTTCAGCCAAAGAGAAAAAAAATCCCTTGCCACGTTGTTCAGTAGCTGGAAATGACTTGTCACATCCACAGACCAGTAATTCTTTTTATTTTTAAATGACTAACCATGCTATGATTAATGGCTCACATAAATGGGCTCAAAATAAGTCTGGCACAAATATAGGGAAGGAGGAGGGTAGATGGGATAAGGACTGGATGGGTCTGCAGCAGGACATTGGTGGCGTGGATGGCATAGCGGGCACAGTGGAAGGAAAAAATGTTTCATGCTATTTGTAGCTCAAAATTGCAGCTACAGATGGTGATGCTGTCATGTAGCAAGGTCTCAGGACACTGAGAAAAGGCAAGTCTGCACTGCACAGACTTGTCTCTCCCTGGATGCTAGTGTCTTTTTGGAGGTTTCACTGGGCCTCACTGCCCTGTACGTAGAAGCTTCACCCCTTTACTGAGTGCTGAAGCTACATCCACATCTCCTGGAGTGGCCTCACCCTGTGTTTTACAATACAATGTGTTTTGCTATTCCTCTTCCAGAGCTGGAAGATTCCTATTTTCCAGCTTCTTTTGTCAGCTGTTATGCTGCTTATTTTCAGCTCATATTCTACAGTGATACTTTTGAGTGGAAACGGCAGACATGCAGTCTTGGCAAACAGGGACAAGTGTGTCCCTTCAGGATGCTGTGAGAAACACAAGCTCGTAGCCAACGCAGTTCACAAGGATGATAAAGTTGGTGGCGTGGTAAAGAAAGGGGACAAGGGGGCACTCATTCAGACTTTCGATGCAGTTTTGATCACCTGCTGGAACAGGACCCTGCGAGCAAAATCAGGCTTGAATAAACCCAAATGCTAGGGCATGCAATTGGTGACACAGAATGGAAAGCTCTCTGCAGCCTTGGGAGGCCAGGCACACCTCCTGGAAAGCAGAGACTCTGGAAAGTCACGGGGATGGATAATCTGGGGGACACAGCTGAGGCAGAGCAGGAAGTCATATCCTACAGCTGAAGGAGCCAAATGAGAAACAGAAAATGGGCACTCTAGTTTGCTTATCAAGAATCAGCTCACAGTCACAAGCTGTTACGGCATAGTCATATGCCATCACAGTCAGGTGGGGTCAGGAAGCCTTGGGGAAGGTTGGACATGGCTCTCCCCGTGTGCCCCCTCTCCAAGTCTACACAGTCACGTAAAACCCTCGCTACTTGCAAGCCCTATGGCTCAGCCACCTCCCAGAAATATCCCCTCCTACAGGACTCCTCGCTGTTGCTGAAAGCGGGATCCAGCTGGCAGAGCTGACGCGGCTGTGGGCTCTCTTGCATCACCAGCCAGGTTAATGCTGCATTTCTTACAGAAACCGTGCTGCAGCTGCAAGTGGCAAGCTGTGTCACTGAGAACAGTTACCATCAATTTCTAAAGCTGCTTTGCCATTATTTTGTGCCTGAAACAGTTTACAATGACTCATGGTTCCTGAAATAAGAATAACAAGCGTGTAATTTCATACTTCTCCCATAGTGAAATCTCATTAAAAACTGTGAGATGTTTGGATCTGATGCTGTTCGCACCTTTCCACCTCTGATGGCACAAGTTCCTGGGGACAGGGCTCTGCTTTGGGGTATAAACAAAATTTTGGTCTCCAAGAAACAGAAATTCTTTTGAAAAAAAATGGGAAATAATTTTTTTGGGAGCACAAAATGAAAGAATTCACATCTCCCATTAAGCAAAATCTTACCCAGAAACAGTGGTAATACAGAAGGTGTACATAGGCCTTTGCCAGCAATACATAAACACTAGATTTCTGCCACAAGGTGATCACAGAGCTCTGTCTCAGGGAAAGAAATTTCCTCTTGTAAAATGGGAAGCCAGAAAACTGTGCAGAAATAATGAGATGTTTCCCTAATTGCTAGGAGCATTACAAGATAATAATGAAGCAATAGAGGGCCTGTCAGTGCTGCGATCATCAAGGCAGAGATGAAATGCATCATCTTTCCCTCTCATCTCTCTCTCCCTCTCTTCCCAAGAAAGTAAGAAAAATAGCTCCTAGTGAACTGAGTTTGCAACATATACATTCATCCACATAAGGAATAGAAATAAATGCTCTATGACGTCCTCTG
Organism: Chionis minor; assembly: GCA_013398295.1. Classification (NCBI taxonomy): domain Eukaryota; kingdom Metazoa; phylum Chordata; class Aves; order Charadriiformes; family Chionidae; genus Chionis; species Chionis minor. The sequence continues at coordinate 132,800 of VZSF01009962.1, read as the reverse complement.
TCCGACTTGCAACTTGGCTATGATACATCAAACTGTAATTTAAATATCACCAACTGTATATTAAGCACATTAAGCTATATTTAACAGACCTGGCTTATATTTCTTTATTTGTGATAATATATTTATTTATATATTTATATAAATATGTGGAAATGGAGTATGTATTATAGGGGGTCAGATATTTCCCATGAATATCTTTTTCTGAATGGAAATGTAGCCTTTAAGAGCTCTGAATTTCCCCATGGCATTTTGCTGGAGTTTTTTACTCCCCATTGGGAAAAATAAAATGCTTTGTTTTGAATTAGCTCAGCCTAAATTGAAATACTTTGGTTTGTCAAACTGAATTAAAACATTTCATGATGGGGCAGTTCAGCTTTAATTTATGTCCACAAGAGTTACTATGTGCCTTGTGGACATTTTAATTTATAGACATCATACTCCGATAATGCATCATAATCGTCTCTCTCATTAAATTTTTGCAATGTACTCTGAGAGTCAGATGGCCACAAAACATCACAGGACGCTGTCTGGGAACTTTGTCGACTGAGAAACATGATGTATCATCCTCATGAGGCACCGCAGCAGTTCCAAGGGACACACAGTTACATCAAACCATGCTGAAGCTAAAGTTTTTCCGAGAAAGGACAAATTTCCTTTCAGTAAAAACATTACTGTTTCAACATTTTGTCCAGATGTGCATCCAAAATAAATGTTGCTATCAGAACTTTCTATAGAAAAAAACATACAAATTTTGACAAATTTACTGCCCAATAAATAAGTCCTACCTTCAGGAGGTTTTAAGTGCTTTTCCCTCTCTGTTATACAGGAGCATGCACTATAGTTTTTTGATGTAGCGCAAGCACCAGTGACCTGCCATCTAGGTAGAATTATTTGCAGTGGCTTGGGTCAGAAGCATGAGGGGAATCTGGTGAATTTCATTAAAAGCTTGAAACCTCCCCATCTCCCCAAGGGCGTGAGAAGTAGTAGATCAGAGGAACCAGAGCACAGTAATAGATAGCGTATATAAGATGTTTCTAACACAAAAAAAAAAAAATTAAAAAAAAAATTATATAGCATGAAAGTTAAAACTTTTATTTCAAAATATTAGGAAATTTAGAGTCACAATTGCTTTAGTGAGTCTATGTCTACTAGTTGCATTCTGGTAAGGTCTTTAATTACATCAGCACACAACACAGGACATAAAGCTTGGAAAATATTTACATTACAGCTCTGGATTAAATCTATTCAGGCATAGAAATGTGACATATCTTGGGGTGATGCTGAAAGAAGGCAGAGACTGTTATGGAGTGGGTGCTCAGGTGATGATAGAGTATATAGTTTGTTACGAGCTGAGCGTCAGAGTGCGTGGCATAAAGCCTTGACTCTAGTTGATGTTGAATGGAACGACAAGAATCCAGTATGCAATTACCTGGGTTGGCCTTCAGCCAGGACACCATGGCTGAGACCTTCTCTTTTATTAAAAGCAATAAGGCAGGTTTAGGGTAAGATTTTCGCAATGGCTTCTGCCAAGGCTAATGCTTCAGCCAGTGCTGCAAGAGCGAAAGGGTGAGATCAGTCAGTGCTGCCAGTACCACTATGAAAATAACAAGAACAGGCACTGTTTGCAGAGAACATCTTGAATAATAGTGAAAGGCCAGAAGGGTGATGTTGTTTGGGTTTAGTCTTTAGAAGACTTCACTTACATTCATTAGGCTGTCAAGGGACAGGAGGATTGTGTCACTGAACTACGGAGATCCAGACATAGGATTATGCACACCTGATTGCCCCTTCCAAAGGAAAATGCTCACATCCCAGGCTGAGTCTCTGCTCTTCTTTGTCCTTGAGAGAACAATCCTAGTTACAGTGAAGTTAACTACATGTAACTGAGAAGTGCGTCAGATCAATTGTCCCGTTAAGGTCTCCCTAAGAATTGCTGTGAGGCAACAGGCCTATGTTTAGAAGACCTTACAGGAGACTTGTTTTGCCAGCAGAAGTGGTGAGGTTTTCTGTGTCAAAATTAGTGTGACCTCTGGATGCTGCCCTCGGCTGGCCCTCGGCTGGACAGAGTCCTATCAATGCTGCTCATGACCCTGACATAAAAAACCATCTGTCTTCCCCTTCTTTCTGACTCTTCAAGGTCATGAGAACATGAGATCCAAGGAAAATGAAGCCAATTCAGTGCCATTCCCACTTTCTCTGGTGATTTATCCAGAGCACCCCAGCTGAGCACGTCACAGAGATCCCGTCATGCAAGCCTTTGTCTTTCATCTCAGAGCCTTGGCTGGTATGTATCTGTGTTTATTTAAAAGACTGTCTCAACATTGTCATTGCTGCCCAAAGGAGGTCAATGAAGAAGGCTGGAAAACTACCCTGGATATATCCCCAAAACACTGTCAGTGAAGGAGGGGATCATGGAGGGTGCTACTGCAGAAAGCCACTGAGTCAGCTGCACATTCCTAAACTAAGGGGAGCCCAGTTCTTCCCACTTTGTACCACACCATGTGAAAACAAACAGGGAAGATGATTGGCGCTAGAATCGGAAACAATTGCAGGGAAAAATCCCTTGTCCTTCTCAGCTTGTTACAACCCTGTAGCAGCCATGAGATGAAGTAGGTCTGGATTTTGCATTTTAAGAGTCACTTTGTATTTTATAGACTTGGAAATGTCAAAAAAGAACACCCGCCAGAGAGATCCTTTTTTATGTGTCACAGTTTGTTCATGAACTCGCACCAACTGGCTCCATGTGTTGCTGTATTTGGCATCTCCACAGAGGAGAAGGAATCTCCCTTCAGTCCTCTCCCAGGAGGTGACCTCCATTCTCGAGAAATACAGGGATTAGCTGAGCTAGCAGAGCATGTGCATAACACTGCTGGGGAGAATGGAAAGTGCTGCATGGCTTCAGCGGGGTCCTGTTACACACACAGCACTGACAACTGCAAAAAGAAAGGCAGAGGCCGAGAGAGCACGAGAGGGACTGAAGCGTACTGGGTAGTGTCATGGCTAGCGAACGTCACCTTTGTGGTGAAAAAAGGCACTGCGCTTACTGCTTGACCCGCTCAAAAAATTCTGCCGACGCGCCATCTGCTCGGCAATTTTGCATTCTTGCTATGAAAAAGGCAGTTCTAATGAATACTTTCAGCTCCTAATTGCCAGCCTTTGAAAAAGGAAGTGTTAAAAATACAGATTTCATATAGAGTCGGTTGAGTGCCAGTGCCTGCTACGCCACGGAACTGAGACTTTTCAAAGGGGTATGTCCTGTCTTCTCTACATCTCTGTGTTGGGGGAGAGGCCATGTCTCACAGGGGCCACCTGGAGTGCCTCCACTGGCCTGGGCACTGCAGCAGTAACAGTAATGACTTACATCTTCTGATCTTCCAGTCAGAAAAGCGATCTTAAGCAAAATTAGCAAGAAGATCCATGAGGATTACTGAAGATAAAGACAGCCTGGATAGATGTTTACGTACTTGGTGACATACTTGGTGACAAGAGAGTTATCAAAAATATGTATACCTACCTGTGCCTGCTTTTCCTATCCAGGCTAGTAAAAACATTGATTCAAATTAAAGAAAGGTGGTTGTTATTATTATTATTGTTGTTACTACTACTACTACTATTATTACATCATCATCATCATCATCATCATCATCATCATTATTATTATTATTATTATTATTATTATTATATTGGTTGGCATATAAAATTGGTCTCCTAGACTTATAAATAGTGTCTTAGCACTGAAAAAAAGAAAGGAAAAGATGAAGGACAATGAGAAAATTAAGTTGGCCATGTTGATAATGCAGCCAAAATATGCTGATGTCAGATACAGTTTATATAGATGCACTCACACGTGCAGTAGCACATATAGAAGGTATACACCCTGGATCATACACAAACCCAGTAAAATTTCAGTTAGCTAGATTGTTTTAATGAATCTAAGAAATCCATTGCAGATTAACTTATACAGCATTTGTGTTGCTAATGCCAAATATCCGCATGTTGTCAGCTGATTGTAAGCAAAATGTAAATAAAAATAAAACACGGAAATTAAAAAAAATATTACATTTGGTTAACAAAAATGAAGCATAGCTCACACTCTGATGTGCTTGGAAAGGTGTACCTCTCAAAATGTGGACTTCCTTGGAGAACGTTTGACCTTGTAGCTGGGGTTTTGCATAAAAAGGACCATCATGAGAACAATCTCAGTCAAAATGGTCATAACCATACCAGGCACCAAAATGCAGGGAGCTCCAAAAACTCCAACCAGTATCTTCCTCTGAAAAGGAGCCAAAAGCCTGTGCAATTCCTGGAGAACAAAACTTGGAAAGTAGCCCAAAAAAAGATCTATTGCATTAGGGCACTGTACTGGTAGATGTGGCACAGTGCAGCAGTAGGCTGAGTACGACAGTAACTACAAACGTTTAAATATCTTGAAGTCAGAAGGTCTGCGTAACTTGCAGTTGAGCGTTTTTTGAGGGGATCTTTCTAAGATACTGATCTAATTTCTCAAGTTTTGAAGAACTGGAAGGATTCCAGTGAAATATTAGGAAGCTAGACTGCTGACATTTTAAAGTGATAAATGGCATAACAGGGGATGTTATAGGTCAGTTAGGGTGATATTGATGCTGGGAAAAAATAACAGTGGAACACAATCAATAAACAGTCAAAGTACAGAAATACCACAAATGTTCATCAATGAGGTTTCATGGAAAAGGGATTCTATCAAAATAACTTCACATTGTTCATTGAAAAGACTGTGTTCCTAGCTGACAAAGCTTTTCCTCTTAAGGTAGGGTTCACTTTCTTCAAAATGTGATTTTAAAATATTTTTTGTTCTGATTAAAAACTAGGACTGTGCCAAGACACTATTGCACATATTAAACAAATTAGAATCCAGCTAAGTGACTGAAAACTGTATTTGCTAACAGGGAATCTTCAGTAAAGAGGTGTGTGTTTCTAATGCAGTCCCACAGAGGTCTGCTTTTGGTCTAGCACTGTTAAGTACTTTTACTGATAATCTCAGAGCAAGTATAAAAACTATTTCTAACTAAGTTAGATGATCACAGAAGATTTATGCCATAGTAAATCAGGATGGGAGCATCTGATGGTTGTAAAGAAAACTGTGTTAACTTGTTAGGCTGAAAACAGTTCAACATATATATGAATATATCCAAATACACAATGCACATACAGCAACAAGAAAGTGCAGATGATGTTTACAAGATAGGAGACCTCATTCTCAAAAAAAAAAAAAAAAAGAAAAAAGAAAATAAAAGAAAATAAACAAGAGGCTATGAAAGGAAAGTTGAAGAGTGAGGGGACTGAGAAATATGACCAGGTGAGAAGTTCTGCAGCTTGGGGAATGATTCGGGGGGGCACAGAGGATGCAATGTGTGCCTTGTTCCTCATGAGAAACAGTTTGAAGTAGTGCCACTGTGAATTCCAAGAGGAATGTGCATGGTGGGGCTGGGAAGTGCTCTCAGAGCAGCTGTAGTGGTGTTGTTTCAGGGGGTGCTTTAAAATTACACCTAAAGCTGCTAAGCTGGGAAAGTTCCTGTGTTGCACAAGGTCACACAGAAATCTCATATCCCTGGAATAAGCTCTTGAACTTATCTGCTTTGAGCCTCCTTCCTCCTGGTAGGCTGACAAGAGCTCTGCCCAGGTTGGTTGGGAAGGCAGCTGTGAGAATGCCTCCCTTGAGAGAGCACAGGCAGCGATAACACTGCAAGGCAATTTCTGTCCTGTTATTTCTTTAGGAGGAAAGTGGTCTTTGGAAGCAGCTCAGGTTTTCAGGGAGAAAGCCTGGAAATTCTGGGGGAAGGAAAGGGAAGCATGAGTTGAGCAAGGATATCAATTAGGCTGGAAGGCTGAAAAGACTTTGCTTGTGCCTCACAGAATGTCAGCATCTCTGTCAGACCTATTTGGTATATGATGCCGTCTGGAAAGCTGTGAAGTAGGGAGATAAGAATTCGATGCGTCAACCACCAGCCACCTTACTTATCATGGTGGTAGGCACTGAAGGGCTAAAAAGGAACTGGCAGGTAGACTAGATGGAAAGACTTAGGAGCAATTTTTTTCTTTTGTGTGAATCTCCGTCTCCTCACCTATCACAGAGTAGTTAAAGACCTTTAGACCTGGCGGTAGATTTGTGTTGCAGTACTGATGCAAAATAGGCATCAGATTTATGAAACAGAAAGGTTCCTTGCTGGCAAAGGCAAGGTAATTCAGCTTCTGATGGGAGCCTGTGTTGTTATGAGCTTTTAGTAAAGAAAACATGATCTTTGACAACCTGACATGAAGGGCCATGTTTTGAAAGTGACCTTGGCCTGCCCTTGAAACTTGCATCTGCTGTTCTGCAAGCACAGAGCTGCTGGGGGAGGGTAGAGATTTACTCTTTTCCATTTCTATAATTTGATTTTGCAGGCAGAGATACAGCCAGGTCCTTAATGCAAGTCAGTAACAAGTTCACAAACACATAGGCTATACTGCTTATCTGCACACAAGCTTACCAAGTTTTAATTTTATGGCATTTGGGCTCATGATTTCAAAATAGATCATACCCCATACTTGCACATAGCTCAGGTGGGCAAATGAAAATTCACAAGCCTTTTTTGAAACATCCTCCAATGTTTGCATTTCATTCTGTCAAATGAACAACATGAGAATTTGCTGGTAAGGGCACAGCTGGCAGAATAGCAGATCCAAATCTGGTAGGATGCTTTGAGTTGCGTACTGCTAGCCTGCACTGCGGCCACACAGATAGAACTAACCAGCTAAAGAACAACTCCGTCTAATTTCTGGGAAAGAGTTTGTGTCGGATGACAGAAGTGTTTGTAAGTGTGACAGACTGCCAGATCACAGAATCACAAAAGCATAGTGGTTGGAAGGGACCTTCAGAGATCATCTAGTCCGACCCCCAAAGAGATGAGTGAAGAAACCAAATCTGTTTAGAAAGGAAAGATGGAGGATGGGAAATGCTAACAAGAGTAAAGGGCATCCCCAAATCTGAGCAGCAGCATCAGATTAGAAGGTTAACCTAAGGAGATTTTTTTTTACACAGTTCATAATGAATCCATAGTGGTCACAAAAATATCTGAGGACTCTGTCAATAGTTAAATGAGATTCAAAAGTGGGCATGGTGGAGGAGAATGGTGAAGTTATGGTGAAAAATAAGAAATACTATGAACCCCTTCTCTTCTGTTGACAGAAACTAGGAAGGAGCCTTTCACCTTATTCCATTCCACAGACTTCGCTACAGAAAGGACTCTAGGGCACGCTTTTGCATCCAAGCAGAATTTTTGCTTCTTCTGCTTTAGCCATATTGTTATGTCATCATGGGTATGTCATCATATCAAAGTCTTATCCAAAACTTTCAAAAATTGAATGTGATCCACATAGCTTTTGTTTGTCATTCCATACTAAACCCTACTACCTTCTCGCCTTTCACAACAGTTCCCATCACCCTTTTTGTGGCATAGCTTCAGGCCTTCCCTAAGTTTAGAGTTTTTGTTTTTCCAAAACAGACACAATACACCAAACACCTCATCAAATAGTCAGCTGCCCCGGGTCTATATCTAGCATCCTGAGTTTTTAGCAAGTAACAAAGCTTTTTCTGGAAAGCAATCTTGTCTTAACAAACAGCAGTTAAAAACATACATAAATGTCCTAATACTTTGGAAATACCTATGAAAGTAGCGTTAAACTTCTAGTTGCAGGAAGCACAACAGAAAGAAATTGTGAGACCATCAAACTTCTGATGTGATTTAAGTCTATTGCATGCTACATACCGGTGCAATGTCTACTTAATACTGTGGTCTTATCAAGCCTGTTGACCATTCACATTCTCTGGAAGCCCAGGATGATAGCGAAACATACGTGGGCATCTTTTCTGAGTAGTCTGCCAGCCCAAGCATAAAAATCAGACCAGATTACAAAGTTGCTACTGCTGGTACACACCTCTGTACTGTATGCAAGCTCAGAAGAGATCTTTGAACAAACTATTTATCAGAGATGTCACATCAAGCCTGCAATGGCGGGCCTCTCTAAAGCTGAAGATATGATAAGTTATGGCACTCTTATTGTAGGCTCAGAGGCCCTGCAGAGCGAAAAGGATGAACCAAGGTCACCAGGAGTACTAACAGAGCTGTGTAACAAAAAAGACTAAACCAGCTCAAGTGTTTATGGCATGACAGATCAGACTGTCACAGGATAGTTTGTGCCCAGCTTTTAATAACTTTTAAGTTATTAAAAGAGTTGAGCATCTTTGTATTTGGAAGGTAAAAATAAATCATGATAAACTTAAATTTATTATTATAAACAAATGAACTATGTAACTGAATTTACACTATCTTGATATAAGAAATGGATTTTAGAAGGATTTCCTGTACATAATACTGTTGGATATCAAAAAGAGGAAAAAAAAATTATTTGAAAAGGAGAACTAGTACCATCTTATGACTAAGAAAATAGCCAGTTAGACTATGTCCACCTGAACCAAATGGCAGGTATGTGTTTCTGTTTTGAAGAAGATCTGTACTCTCTGACTGCACAGTGTGTCAGACAACATACCATGAGGGACAGAAGAGCACCTCATGTTCAGTTTCACTCCTGTAGACTTTAGCTCGTGATGGTATAACGTGTTCCCACTTGGTCTCGTGTATAAATCTCTCCAGATATCTTGTGGACCTGGATAGCTTTTGCTATTATTTTGTTGGTCCCAGTATGGTAGCATCGTGGTGTCACTTGTGGTGTTTAGACACTTGAACCTGTAGGGTTAGTGAAGCATGTGGCTTCTGGAGAAGAGGAAGAGTGGTATTTCTTGACAATGAACCTACAGCAGGAAGACATTTCTCCACAGAAGACTGACTCATTGGGTGGTCTTTATCTACCATCCTGAGGCAAGGAAGCATAGAACTGGGTGGTGTACTCCAGCTCAACCCTGGGAATTTGAGACTGCAAGTTGCGGAACACCGTTTCTTTACTGAACGTTGAGTAACCAGCTATGCTTTTCCCTGTGGTTACATGAGTGAATATTCTTCATGAAGTCTGGGTGACAGCAGCCAGTAGTCTGAAAAAATCTGGTGTAGACTAATTGTGTTATGTTAGCTGATATGATCTGGTTTGGGTGGCCTGTGGCCAACGAAAAAGTTATAGGACAAACAGTTGACTTACAGTGGTGTGTTTTCTGTCATCCCTCATGAATATGTTGTCCCTCTTCTTGGCCTTCTGGTGGCATAAAAGCATTAAAAACCTCTCATACAGCTGAAGCTCATTCTGTGAGGGCAGTAAAGCAGATGGACTTCCCAGAGGGGTGACACAACACAGCTGGAGCAAGCCCTAAGCCACCTGATTTGTTCTCACAGATGACTCTGCTTTGAGCAGGGTCTTGGGCTAGAGACCTCCTTCAGGTTGGTAGGATCCTGTGATTCTAGGTCATGGTCACACCTTTATCAAGGGATCCCAATTTACCACTCCTGACTCCTGGGCATACTCTGACTATGTCCTGATGGCAGGTCTGGATTACAGCTGGCATTCACCAACCCCTAACCAGCCTAGTTTCCTTTGGAACGAGGGAGGTGTGGTGTGCTCCAGTAGGTCTCCTGGTCCAGATAATGCAGGAGCTGCAGGGACACAGGAGATAACTTCTTTTGTGGGGAGAAGCACCTAGAAGAACTCAGCACCCTCAAAGGATCTTCAGAAAGGCCTTATGAGGAGTCACTGCCTGCTCAGTGTGTTGCACTGTGGGTTGCCCTGTTAACTCCACAGCTGCCCCAAGTAGAGGTCATTTGCTGAGGCTGGATCTGTCATTCTCAGCCATACCAGGTCCCCTGGCAGTTAAGCCTGCAAGGCGCCACCCCAGGAAGCAACCTCCATTGATTTACCAGCAGCAGAAGACAGTTGCTACCTGTGAGTGCTTGTGAAGATTAGGAAGGCCTCACAGGTCAAGTGGGAACAGACAATGCTCTGTTCTTTCATCCAAATGACTCTCTTGGGCATCTGAGGCTTATCTCCAGTGCATTTTCTTCTGCCCTAGAAGGGGATCAGGCCCCTCGCCCTGGCTACCTCCCATCCTCTGGCTGCTGAGCTCCAGCGCTCCCGTGGAAAGCTGCAGCCCATTTAAATCAATCCTGACACCCAACACCTCTCTGTTTTCTCAGCCTGCCTGCCCCAAATATTTCCCTCCAGCCCTGACAGAACGGGTATTCACAGGGCAGCTCCAGAATAACAAGTTTCCATTTTTGAGACGGTTGTATGGGGAGCTTTGTGGTGTGGCAGCTGGCCAAGGGGTGATCATTTAGCCAGGGGAGCTCACTACTGGGTAGTTAATTTGACATGCAGAACAGAGTGGTTAGGCTCTCTCCAAAGTCCAGTCTAACACTTCTGAGTTCCCAGTATTAAATTATACCTGACATGCAACTCCAAAATATCGGCACTTGAGTGCAAACCTTGACTTCAGTGAGGCTGATCAGCCCAGCAGCGGCTGATTTGCTCTGACACAATCAATTTTCTCCAGCAGACTGTGGGACCATTAGCTGCTTTAGAAAAAGATGCGAGTTGCACTAGGCTCTCCACAACCTCTGCATCACTAAGCTGGGCAACAAAAAAACAAAAAAAAAACAAAAACAAAAACAAAAAAAAAAAAAAGAAGATGTAGTGGTAACTATAGTGGTGCTGAACCCATGGATATGAGTCTGGGAAAAGCAGGACCTCTTTCAGTGGTAACAGACCAATACTCTGAATTCACTCCTTTTCGAGGAAACATAGCAAGTGGAATGAGAGCATGAGTGCAGAGATGGATTCCCACTTTACACATGCGCTTTCTCCATCTCGTTTAGGGCTTGGACTGAATAATCGTTATCACCACATGGTAGCTATCAGGGGCTAGCTGACACCAAAAGCCTAATGTAGCCAATGCGCATTAGAGTCTTAGCCAGCACCTGAATTGTTTGCCAGAACACTTTTGAGATAGACTGTTCTTGTGGTATTTGTATCACTGGCGAGACGCAGAAGTAGAGGAAATCTGGAAAACATTTCTCCGTGAAAAAAAAAAATCTGTGAAGTGCTGTGGAGTGTAGAGGAAGATAGATGGTACTGAAGTTCTGATTACTTATTCAAACGAGTGTGGAGCCTGGGAGTCTTTTGGGCCCTCAGACCAGTATTTCACACTTTCTGATTGTGTTAGCAGTTGTAATGGGTTGGTCCTTTCTTTTCCCTGCAATTCTTTGGCCACTCATCTTGCCCAAGGCCTGCACTTTGGCCTTGCTATCCCTCTAAGGAAACAGGAGGATTGTGCCTACTGAACTCAGCCACCTGAAAATCAGGGCAAAAATATTTAGACTATTAATAAAAAATGTATACTTATATTTCATGTGACACTGACCTTTCCTGTCTCAGTGCTGTCCCCAAAATGCATGCAGCATCCTGAGGTCTTTAGGGACCATTCACTGTCTCATTAGGCAGTTGCATATTAGGGTGACAATTAGAACATAAACCAAAATAACCATAAAGGAAGGAGAACAGTCCCTTTGGGATAGATTTCTATTGCCATTCACATATGTCTTTCACACAGAGCTAATTGTGAGAAATGCTATAACGTGACTACTATAGCCGTGAGATGGCAAATGGAGGAAAAAAAAAAAGACTCTACATAAATACAGTTGGAATCTGTAGAACCCATTCACCAGAAAATTCTGATATTTCAAAATATTTTTCATCCTGACGGATAGAGGACAAAACTATTATGGTTTTCCAGTGCACCAGAAGTACTGAGACGTCCTGACTGACCTCTGCCTGACATTTCTTACTGAGATTAAGGTTTTCAACAAACCAAAACTGTGGGTGTTTTATGAAAAAAAAACTGAACTGGAATGTTTCCACAGCAAGGGTCATTTTTTTTCCAAGTCCCCAGGAGGTGCTATGGACCTTCTGGGACCCTCTGTGTCCCCTGCATCCTCTGTGGGCAAGGATCTGAGTTGAGCTTTTTCTTAATGTTGCTCTACCATGATTCTGCCAGGCTTTTTTATTTTGGTGAAAAAACACTTGATTGATTTGAATTGCTTCTCTTACTTTTGGGAATATTTGAATTTTTTCCCCTGCCTGGGCAAAGAGAAACTCGTCAAACATCTCAAGCAAATTTTGTGGGAAAGCTGATGTAAAATCCCTTTAATCAGTTGTGTGGCAAGGAGTGTATTTATCCTGTAAAATCCTGTGGTCAGATAACTTACAGTGAGAAATATGAGCCTGGGAATCCTCTGATTCATGCTTGATAAAAAAGGGTTGACTATAGTTGTATCTTTTTTTCTTTAATTTTTACTCACTTCATTAGAAATTTACAGTAGAAAATTGCATCTTTACACCTTTTGCCTGGAAAACTCAATGCACCGCTGGATAATTAGTAAGACTGTGTGTTTACAAATGTGCAAAAAGTGTGAGTAAGTAGGGATGGAAGGAACTTCTAACCAAACTGCTAAAAATGCCAAGTGGAAGAATATAAGGAGGAAGAGGGAAGCAAATGCACGAAGTCCAAGGGTAAGAGGATGCCAGGCAAGAATTGTGGTGCATCCATGCATGCTCCAGGCAGGAGATACATGCATTTTGCTAGAGGAGTGTAAAGTGCCATGCTGAGAATTCCCACCACTTAGTCCCTCTTGATCCCACAGAGCACACACAGCTCGTCCACGGGGTATCCAGTGATTTTGAATATTTTGTTGTCATCTCCCCGAAAAGCGATCCCTGAAGTCTCCAGCTTCTGTCCCAGGCGTGTACAGCCACATTTATAGCAGAGTCCATGAGGACTACTGGAGCAGTACCTTATCCCTTTACATGGGGATGTACCCATGGCTTCTTGTACCTATTTTAGGACTTTATAATAATGTTGTGATCACAACTGCATTAGTCTAAGGCCAGTGTTTCTCACCTTTGCAGGGAGGCTGCTTTAGAACCAGTCCTTTCTTCTTGGCTCAGACATTTGAATGGTCACCTTCAGCTTTGTCTGTTCAGTTCCACAGAGAATATCCCATACCTTGGGATCTTCCAGCTGCTATGTAACTTGAACAGAACTGGATTTCCCAGCAGGAGGCAGTTAACACCTCTGGTTTGCAACAGAGCTATACCTGAAAGTTAAGTAAAGGGTGAGAAGGTGATGTTTGGAAACAGCAACCTTGTTTGTCTTTTGCTTTAAGCTCTGGTGGCAGCTGAAAGAGTCATCAGAACGGACCTACTTGTTCTATAACATCTTCTCTTAGGATGTGAATGAAATGTCTATGCTGGTAGGATTTGGGCTCTTGGTTTGCTGAATTGTTTGTGTTACTATGTCTCACCAGGCCTGCAAAAAAAAATGTTTAAGTGGTCAGAAAACCCAGAAGGGAAACAGGAGCTACCTGTGCCCTAAATGACTGTCTGCAAGTGCTACATGGGTCCCCTGCCGGGTGCTAAGTGACCGCAGAAATGTACACCATGGTCACACCAAGTGGGAGCTGAGAAGCTGAGGAGTGCTGTGCTGACATGGCCCTTACCCTGTGTGGCTGGAGGCATTCAACACCTACTCTTAAAGCTTTTGTTCTAAGCAGATTGCCTTTCTGGGAGGTTGCTTTGTCACTGCCAAATAGGAGGGGACACAGTACCAAATGATAGAACGCAGTTATCTTTTAATTCCCTACAGCATGTGTAAGTCTGTCAGACTATGGATCGTGGAAGTTAGCAGAAGAGTTGGTGTTCAGGTGGCAGTGGAAGAGCTGTCTGTTTTCAGAGGAAGTGCTGTTAATGAGACATTTTTGGAACTAGCTCTTCTCAGTGTTTCCTATCATCCCATGACCTATCACTTTCTTTTTCCTCTTGATTAGTTTAATTTGAACATTAGCGTTTGCACCTTAACCTCCCCGTCCACAGGGGAGAGAGGACATGCATCTGAGTAAAATGCCAGCAGTGGCTGATGCCATAAATCAGAGGGATTTTAGAATCTGATGACAAACCAAATTCCTGTCAGAAAAGAGCAGATCTGACCCCTCCCAAACTGTCATCGAAGCCGGGCCATAAAAATCACAGCTGTCACCAAAGCATGCCAGGCCTCTGGGGGACATGCCATCCTGGGGACTCATCTGCTGCCTCCACAGCCAAATTCCAAGCCCTCAGGCACATTCCACTTGACATTTTGTCACATCTCTTGCTGGTGCATCTGTTCAGGGGCATTAACTCTTCCTAAATCACTTTATCCCTTTTTTTTTTTGCTTAGAAAAAACAAGGCTGTGGGAGATGTAGAGGTCTGAGTAGTGGCCTATGGCACAAAACAGAGTCCATATGTTTAAGAATTGGCAGCCTTTGCGGTAACTAATCTTGTAGGCCATGTTGTTATAGTAATAGCATCAGAAATAAAACCTGTGTTCACATAAACTTTAAAAAATTCTCACATTCACATATGCAAAGTGATAGGAAATCTTCCCAGTTGTATCCTCTTGAGCTTTGACCACAGACAGAGATCTGTTTCCAAGGAAGATGGGTGAGTGTGAAGTCAGACCATGATGGCTATGGTTGACCTGCGATGATTGGACACTCAGTAGTGGCATGTAAAGGTAAAGACATTGAGATGCCTTTCTCAAACCAGTTGATGTGGTCAAAGATCTAAGATGCCTCTGTGTACATGAATAAAAAGAATGTTTCTCTGTTCCACCTGTGCATAAGATGGTAACAAAAATGGGTGACATCAATCCTAGAGCCTAAATACTAGTAGTCCTTACAACTAGGATGGAGTAAGTGTTTCGACAGACATTAAAATTCACAGATTCGACTTGTCCAGCAAGGGTAGCAGCAGAGAGATTGTGTCTCCAGGCATCAAAGAGACTGTAATGTACTGAAGAGTCACTGTTGTTTCAGAATCACAAAATTAGATTGCATGTAGGCTAAAGGTCTAACTAGTTCCACTGAGGATGGGGAATAACTGACATCTGGCTGAGAAGAACCCAAGGAGTATTTGCTGGACTTCTCATGTTACTAGTGACAAAACTTCTAAGGGTTTCTAAAAATAATAGGTGGTAATTTCTTTACACACAGTGTCCTGCATCTGGGATGAGGTAGCTCAGCAACAACTCTTGTGCTGTTCAGTTTCCAACATGAGAGCCAACTGTTTGGAAAGCAACGGCTCAGAGAAAGTCACGCGCATCAAAGTTCTCAGAAAAAAATTTGTCTCTCTTCGCCCTCAGTATGCTGCAAACCCCTTTGATTTGGTATAACTCTCTAAACAAGTAACAACTGAAAGCAAATACAGTTCATCAGGATTTTCTTCTAGCTCCCTGCAAGTATAAGGAGTGAGGTTTTCCTCAGTGTTCAGCTATCCAGACTTGTTCTGCTAGCTTTTGCGGAAAAAGGGAACATTTCCTTTCTTGCTTTGCTTTTCCTGAGGCCTGAGAATCTAAAGTCAAATTTTCTTGAGTGGTAGCTGATCTGTGCTCCAAAGCGCTCCTGCTGTATGTACCTGGGGATGATACTCTGTGCTGCTTTGTTCAAGGTCACAGTCCCCGACTTACTTGAGGTGCAGTAGGGGCTTCCCCAAGGTCACACGGGCATCAACTCAGAAGAGGTTTCACCTTCTTCTGCAGTACAGAGTGCATTTTATTTGCAGGGGTGTCAGTTGTGTACAACGATCACTTCCCTACTCCTGCAGGGATATGGGCAGAGGGCTTGTTGGAGGTTTCTGATGTGTCTTGTCCTTCGCTTTGCTCAGGCTTTGGTCTTGGAATTTAATGTAAAAGTAGCTGGGCAACATGTGTATCGCAAGTCAATAATACACAGGAGGTCTCAGCAGACAGCCTGGTGGCCCCTTCTTCCCTGTGAATCTCTGAAAATACTTTCAAGAGTAACTTGAGAAGGTTCTGAACAATTAGTAAAATTAAACATTTTAAGGACCACAGACCAGGTACGTTTTACCAGAAAGCTTAAAGAGACTTGCTGAAGAGTGCTCTGAGCTATTCCTGTTGATATTTCACATCTTGGATTCTGAGACAGTTCCAGATGACTGGAAAAAAAGCTAGTTGTTGTTCCTGGTTCAAGAGAATGAATGAGACTGCTCAGGCAAACAGGGGCACATTAGCCTGGCATCAATCCCAGGGAAAGTTATAGAAAGACTCATAGGAGACATGACTGGTAAAGAATTAAAGGATACTGATGCAATTAAAGACCATTGGTGCAATAATATGGAGAGCAGATCCTGTTGGAAAAAATTAGGATCTCTTTTTAGAGAGTGATTACAATGTGACTGATAGAAGTATGTTTGCTGGCCAAAGCACTTGGTTTTGAGCGATGACTCTCTGATGTAACCTTCAGCTTGTGCAAATGTCTAGACTATGCTTGTTGGTGAAGAATCTTCCACTGAACCTTTTTTAATTTCTTTCTTTTTTTCTTTTTTTTTTTTTTTAAATGGGAGCTTGTTTTATATAGGATTTTTCCTGTTTGGAGAATTGAAACTGTATGCTTTGGTTTTGGGGTATATTGAAATACTTCAGTTTACTAAATGGAAGAAAAGCAGTACTTGCCCATGAAAACTGCAATGTCTAATCACAAATGTAGGTGTAATATGCTCATGCATTTTGCTATTCCATCCTAGGTGTAGGCTTTTCAGTAAGGTTACATGTCCATGAAACATTCTTGTTTCCATCCTGGACTGACTGCAGCTCTGTCTAAAATGCTATTCTTTGTGGGGAAACCATGAGGACAAACCTGGACAATTTCAAGTTTATCAATCTACAACCAAATCATGCAGACTGTGGATCCGCTCAGTGGGCCGCTGGAGTTAGAAGAGGAAATCTAAAGAGGTAGTTGATAGCCTTGAAAACTCCAGACCTCTGAAGTTGGAGCATAAACCAAACTCTACCAAATGGAAAAGAGAAAGACAGGGCTTACCAGGAATTTTCCTCAGTAGCACCTTATCTGCTATGCCTTCTGCTGCAAAAGTCTCCATTGAAAGCAGCTGATTCAGGCAACCAATGCAAAAGTGAGACTAGTTGCACTACAAGTTATGACAGCAATGCGCAGTGCTTCTGAGAATTTTTAACATCCTCTTTGCTTCCACCACAGCTTTGTACTGGCTCAGACAGCCTCTACCTTGCATAGCTCTGGAGGTCTCACCTCTGACAGTATATGCCACGAGGTGGATGGGTCAGAATACTATGGTCCTACATAACAAAGTGGAAGGAGATCAGTGGAGGCACCCTTCCACATTAGCTTGAAGTTTGGTCTTTAATTCCCGTATGTTTTGTAGCTTTCAAAGGGAAAAAGAGGGCGTAAAGGTCTTCATTACTCTTCCTCCCCATTCCTCTCCTTGTTGCCTGTGTGGCTTTCTCAATCTTCTCTCTGTGCTCAGCAACCCCCGAGCAGTTCTTCCTTCCCTGTTCCTTAAGGTTCCTCTTTCCCAGAGTGTCCTTCCCTTTTTTCTCTTCCTTTGGTCCCCTTTATTTTCTTTCAGAGTCACCCCTTGCCTCCAGCCCTTCTACCTCACAGACTCCCAGCTGGCAGCTTTCCACGTTCCTCATCCTTGCTCCTGCTAGCCACTGAGTTTTAACCTCTTGGAAACAATCTCTTCTCTCCCATATCCTTTAACCCATTGCATCTGGAAGCTGGTGCTGACACAGCTGCAGCAGCAGAAGGGACAGCTAGCGAACTGCCCATTCCCATGGCTACCACTGTGGCCCCACAGCTGTTACTCTGCTTCCCAGCTTCCAGGTTAAAGGGTGGGTTTTTTTCTTTTTTGGGAGTAGGATGGGAGTACTTTGAATTTTGCATCAATTGCTATTCATTGGTTATTCCTGAAATGCTCCAATCCAAAAGGAAAGGAAATCGAACGCAACTGTGTTGATCCTGGATTTGCCACTTTTATCCTTCAAAGAAATTTAAGAAGTCATGAGCATATGGCAATGAAGAACCATCACAGAAAGCGATAGCGTGTTGCATAGTAAATATTGACAGATATGCAGCAGATATCTGTCCCACTCCTTGCTTTTGCTCTCTCTCTTCCTCTCTTCATTCTTCTATCTCAACAGCCAGCCCTGTTTCTGCTTTCTTCCATCTGGCAGCTCTCAGAATAATCTCACCCACCTGTTAAATGAGAGAACGTCAAGTTAAATTTACAGCAGGGCCTGGAAACAGGATGCTACAGAAAAGTATTTTAATTAAAATCCTCTAATTGAATGCATGCTTCCTTGTGAAAAGGGAGCTGCCAAGAAGGGCCTGATGTCACCACCTCTACCCCCATTTGCCAAAAAAGGAGGGCAATTGAAACCAGCTCTCAAGGTGGAAAGAGGAAAGGGCATTTCCAGGGAGTTTTCCAGGGTCACCCTTGCAATGCTGTTAGGTGGTTCATGGGAGGTTTGCCCCTTTACCAGAATCAGAGCTGAAGATGGTTCAACAGCTCTGCAACTCCTGCTCAGGCATTTTGCAGAGTAACAGGCTGCCATGTGTGTGTAAGGATGGGGCAGTATCTATGTGTAACCTGAACTCAGAATAGAAATCCGACAAATATAAAGCCTGCCTCTGACGTGGAGATCACCATCACACAAACTCTCCTGGGAATGCTTCACGTTCTGCTTTGCTAGGCAATGAATTGGGATTTTAAGACCGGCTTTACTGCAGTTGCTGGAATAGATGCATAAATGGAGAGCAATATTTTGCTATGGAAGGGAAGACGGAAAAACACAGCAAGAGACAAATCTCCGGGGTTCCCATTTGAGGAGTCTGGATGACCATGTCTGGCACTTGTGGATGGGGGCAGTGGACCCCCATCTGGACGCACTGTCAGCCTGAGATCTGCTGGCAAATATTAAATGCAGCGTTAATATATTAAACTGCAATTGTCCAGTACCTGCACAGCACGTGGAGAGAGGAATAACAGGCTGAGTATGTTCAAACAAACAAGAGCAGAAGCTAGGAGGAAGTATTTGGGGAGAAGAGGGAATTAGCAAGTGCTGTAGAACTGCGTCACTGCAATGTAACTCTAACTCTTCTAAATGCTATGCAAATCCATTGACACTATATACTTCCTGTAAGCATGAAACCTCTGACTTTCCGTGTTAGACAGTAGTTAACTGTTATGAAAAGAGAGTTACAGATAATAAAATGCACAGTACATGCCTCTATCTAAAGACATAGTAATACTATTAACAATTCATGACATTTTGCAATATTTACAGGTTTTTCCATTAAGTTGCCCACAACATGTGGAGGGGAAGTTTGGCACCACTGCATTCCTGCACCTCCAGGCTGGTAAAGGTCTTTTCCCGAGAGCCTCAGGTCACAGAGGAGAAAAGTTCCCGGCGCCCTCAGGTGTTTGCCAGCCCTCCTTCCTTGACAACAGAGAATCCTTTCATAAAACACATTCATTTTATGTTTCAATATTTTTATGCTTCATTGGCCTATTCAGAAATTGGAAAATCTTACATCCCCTCTTGAGAAATCTGGCAGGCATGTTTGGCTCATGCTGTGAAAGCAAAACCACTGGCAAACCCTCCAGCCTTTGCTAAAATTTAGAAAGGACAGTCCAAGTGCTAAAGGCATTTTGAACACCCTTTGGGAATGTTGGGGACTCAAGCATAAAGAATTAAAACCTAGGGAAGTGTACTTTTTTTCCCACTGCAAATTCTGGGGTGCAAGAGTGAGTTCCAGACCAACAGTACAGCCCCCCAAAATAGTAGATAGATCAGGTTTTTAGCATAATGGAGAACAGAGAAGCCAAGACTTTTGTCCTTTCAGCTTTTTGAGTCTCACCTACATACTTGTCAAAAGGAGAGTAAGCTTAGTAGCAGCTCTGGGAAAGTGTTGTTGAGTGCAGTAACAGTTTGCAAGACAGGAGCAGGATTTGCCTCTTCTTCAGCAATTCATGTCACCAGATATGCTCTGGAAAATGCTCAAGCACTGCTTTGGTGATGAGAAGCTGGTGGACCAGCAGTACAGGGCCAGTGCTGGAGATGTGCGGGAGGTGAGAGTAGAGGCAGGGGTTGGAGAGAAGCTGTTAGGATGGCTTGGAAAAGAACTGCAGACAGTAAAGATCACTCTGCCAGGCAGACCTCAAAATGGCTATTTGTATACACATGCAATGCAAGATGGTGGAAATGTCCCATAGATGCTTACTATGGTTTTTTAAGAAACACCTTGTGAAGATGCTCCACTGTATGAAAGACAATTCTAGTGTTGAACTAGTGCACAAAAATGGAGGAATGCCCTTGAGAGACTGAACGTTTCTACAACAACATTGCTTATAGCTCCATTAACCATAGTGTGCTACAGAATGAGCATGGAAGTAGGGTTCAGATCCTCAGCTGATGAAACATTTCTGTAGTTTGCAAAACTTGTAATTTGCTTCCTGCTAAAAAATCTCAAGAGTTTGCAGGCATACAATGAAATATTAAGATTCTGCCTAAAACCCTTTAAGTAATCTACAGCACCACAAGTGTTCAGCCGTTCACTTAATTTGGACCATATGAACATCATGAGTCATTTTCAAGCAATCAGAAGGTAACGGTTCAAGAGCAAGAGACAGCAAAATATAGCTAGTGCTGTACTACAAGCCTTGCACAGCATATGCACAAAGTGCCAGGAATATCCAATCCTGCCCAGTTGTTATCAGGCTGTTAAGCTGATATATAAAAGGCAGTGAGAAGTGTTGTCACTTGCAGCAGGGATCAACAAGGCTGACTGAGCTCCAGAGCAGTGACTATGAGTAGGAGAGTCAGTCTCATTTTAAAGGAAGTTTTAAAAACAAAATAGAAGGTAGGAAAGAAAGAAAAAAACCAGATATTCAGAGAGAGCAGGGCTGAAAGGAACTTCACTGCAACCTTTTAGCCTTTCCCTAATTCTCATGATGAGGAAAAGCTCAGTGTGACCAATCACAGAGACTGTGTAAGACCAGGCTGCTGTTTCGATGAATGCACCTGGTTCAAGTGGTGCCCAGCTGAGGAACTGTCTGCAAGGGGAGGGAGTTAGGTCAATGGTTGTTTTGGGTGTCCTGTTAAAGTTCAACCCTGTGCTGTAGTTGACCTAGAAAAGCAAGGGGATGGCAATGAGAGGGCTTCCAGTCGGTAGATGCTCGTAAGAGACAAACCCTGCCAGTATGCAGTGATGCTATCTGGCTGCCTTCTTGTGGCTTTTGGCAGCCTCAGTAATTGCAGCCAGCGTCTGAGAAAGTCGTGGCGATTGAGCTCGCCGTTCATCTCTCGAAGCTGTCACTCCAAGTTGGGTGTGAGGCCAAGCTGTGTGGCCAGAGTCCTGTGTGGGTGTGAGAAGCTGGTCCTGTCTTTTGTCAGCCTACATCTGCTCCTTGGGGACACAGCTCCTATTTTTGACACTGCCAGCCTGGTATGTCTCACTGCTGCACTGACCATTTTGAAGGAAAATGTTAATCACATGTATTAGTTACAAAGAAAAGACTGTCAAATCCAAACCACTCAGGTTAGTAGCATTGTTACTGGCACACTCCAGAGCTTAAGGCACATCTGAGTCATTACCATCAGCTAAATGAGTGTAATATTTTTATTGAGGGAACGTTGCATTTTAGAAATGTTAAGGCTTTTAATGGAGGAACCCATCTAGTGTGAGTGCATCTCTGGGCATACCACATCGTCACATATGAACGGCAAACCAGAGATATGGGTGCTCCACAAGACCCTGGTGAGGCCTTGGAAGTCACCCACACTGTGAACCATCTGTGTGACAACACTGAAATACTTGTTTGAAGATTAAAGTCTCCAGGTTGCATATAGCTGCAACTGGATCTGTGCCCACAGCTAGAAGGTATCAAAGTGCTTGAACACTTTGGGGGGCTTGAGGTCTGGAGAGTGCTTAGCAGTTGCTTACCCTTCTCCCAGAAGTGGGTGTGAGCTCCAGAGGAATGTGCAGGGGACCCATCATTCCCACCCTACAGCTGTAGCCACCCTTCCTTCTGCCTGTTCAGGATCATGTCCCAGAGGGACTATTTTTGGAAACCTGATAATGTAAGGGAGAATCCCAGGTGTTGTTTAGAGGAAAGATTTGACTCTTTCCATAGCAAAAGAGACACAGATCTGTGAAAGCCTGCCTACACTGGAAATTTTGTCACATACTGTAAGTTCCCAAATTACTTTGGTGACCAGCTGTCTTGAGCTGAGCTGTGTCGCTGGGGCGTGTGAACACATTCAATTTTCTTTGTACTTTTGATAGGTGATGAAGAGCTGAGTGCTCCCAATCCCAGCAATGCCTTCAGTGACTTTTTTTCCAAGTTGGCTGTGTGCTCTGAACCCAGACTTGCTCCTTGACAATTCTGGACACAAACAGGGAAGCAGCACAAACCAGGGTGGGCTAAGCCTGCGACTGAGTCAGACTGAATAACTGCAGCTCCTAAACTCATGCCGTTCTCAACCAGTTCATTCCACCTCTCTGTTTCTCGCTCAGCTGAGCCTTACAGTGTCAACCCCAAAGAAAGGCAAGAATGGTGATTCACGGTGTTTTGGAAGTGCTGTATAATGCCGAGGGACTGCATTTCATCCTCCACCACCAGTGCTCCCATTTGTTGCCATTTGTCATAATCAGCTGGTAAGTGTGCCCGACCCTATGCTGAGCAGTCAAGCGGGAAGGGGTAGCCAAAAAGTCCTCCCCACTTTTAGTAGAGCATTACTCCATTAAAGCTTGGTACGCTCTAGAAAATGCATTCAAACTGGGATTTCTGGGAACAAATCCTCACCCTTCCTGGAAGCCAAATATGCACAACCTGTCCCAAAACTCTGCTAAAACTTACCTACCTTGATCCACGTGCTGAGTTGTTTGAGCCCACAGCTAGTCAAAGGAAGAGAAGATACCCCACCCAGACACTACTAATCCAACAGCCAGTACCACTCATACAATTCCTTCTCCAAATCCCTTTTGCACTGACATTGGTTTAAGCATCATGTAACTAAACACGTGGCTTTCATTGCTTTCACCTATTTCTTCATTTTAGTGGCCAAAGGGACATTTTCCCAAATCTTGACTTATATGTGGTTGTTTCAAGTTCAACATACAGCTGTCAATCCTACGTAAAACACAGGCTCCATTTCCTGCTCTTCCCCTTCGTAGAGAGAGAAGAGTTACTGTTTGTCTCTCTGCTTTTCCCTCTCTCCCACTGCATCACTCCCAACCTCTACAAGGCTCTTCCCTTGCCTTTCTCACAATTTTTCTTACTGCTGTGCTCCCCTCCTCTCCTCTGCAGCCTTTTGCCATTCACATCCTCACTCTTCTCTTCGTGCTATGCCTTGCATTTCTCTGTGCTCCCTCAAGCACAATGTTGGAAAATGGAGCTGTTTTGGATATTGTTGATTTGTGTTGGCAGATCCTGATGGAAAAATATCAATATCAGATAATTCAAGACTCATTAGACACGGTCCTCTCTCTTGTTCTTTTCTTGGGCTCTCTGCTTTCTCCTGAAGGTTGTTGAGCCTTTTCTCTGTCCTCAAGGATGTTTATTTTTCTTTTTTCTTACCACTTTTTTCACACCACTTTTTTGTCCCTGGTGTTCAGGTTATAATAAGGGGTAAATTAATTAAATTGAAAACAAATGAAAAATAACGAGCCTCAAAAAATACCCTCAAGACAACGTCCAATCACAAGTATAAAGAAAGCTGATCTTGAAGTGACTGTACAAATCACAGAGAAAAACTCAAAACCAAGCTACATGTGAAACTGCAAATGGAGTGGAGGAGGGAGCAAAAGGAAAATGCATGACAAATCTACATGAAGTGTCCCAGACAGCTTTTGTCTGCGCAGAAATGGTTTTATGGGATTCTCTGCAGAAAAAGGAACAAAAAAATTAAGGAGTTGGGTTCAAAAGATCAAGTTGCATTTTCATTGATCTCAGACTTGTAAGAGCTGCCCCATCAATCACAGTTGTTTAAAAATTCCTATTAATGGCCTCAAGTGCTGGGGCTGCCCATATGGTTCATCTTTGCAACATTTGGGCATCTCCCTGGGAGCAGTGTGAAATCTGTCAGTGTCAGAGCCAGACACTCTGCGCTCATCCCTTCATTCCCGTTAAGTGGTGTAAGGAAAATAACTATCCCTACAAGACTAAGGAGCTCCATCTGATCCAGGACAAAAGTAGCAGCAGAAGACGAGAAAAGAATAAAAACCAGATGATTTGGCTTTCAGAGATACTGGGGACAACTGCATACCTGGGTAGTCCAGGAGGTATATGAGACAGCTTCAAGCCAAGGTGCTGCATGGCATTGCACGTAAACACCTGTTTGCTCTTAAGTAGCTGCGAAGAACGTGGTTGGTGGAGGCTTTCAGACTGGAAAGGAAAATTAAGAGTAGAATCCCCTAACATTACACTGAATGATGTGATTAACACCGTGGTAAGCTGGAAGTCTTGTTAGGTACAGCTTGAGCTTGTCTTGTCCTGAGCAGCAAAGTCAGCATAGTGGTAAATCACTGAATGGTGATTTTTAAACAGAGCTTTGGAGGTGTACAGACAGGAGCTGTGCTCCTCAGGGGTAGCTGCCTCATGCCCATGGGCAACAGATGTGCTTCTACTGAGCTGAGCACTTTGGCTGCAGGCTTTGGCATATGGTCATCCATATTAGTAGGGACAGAATATTAGGAATGTGGTTGATGCTGAGCACATGTTTAGTACTTTCCCTTATTTCAGAAGACTATCCCATCTAGCCAAACTGACTCCACGCCCTTAATGCCATCAGTTTTCCTTGGTAACAATTCAGATCCAGAGACAAAATTCAACAAACAAATCTGTCTCTCTAACAGGCACAATTATTTTTTTCTTAAATAAGTTCACCTTCTTTCTTGAATTGGGGAAATTGTCACGAGGACGCATTTGAACTGGATCTTCAACTCAAGTCGACATTGGACTTAAGAAGCAACAAAATAATGCAGAAATGTACACTGAAAATTGTTTTGCTGCAGCCTGACTTTGGTAAGAGTTAGAGCATTCACTTTACCACTGTTTTCCCAGAATCTGAGTTGAGTCATCAGAGGAATGGAACACATCTTCTATGAGGACAGGCTCAGAGAGTTGGGGTTGTTCAGCCTGGAGAAGGCTCCAGGGAGACCTTATTGAGGCCTTCCAGTACTTAAATGCCTACAGGAAAGAGGGGGACAGACTTTTTAGCAGGGCCTGTTGTGACAGGACAAGAGGTAATGGTTTTAAACAAACAGAAGGTATATTTAGACTAGATATAATGTAGAATTTTTTTACAATGACTGTGGTGAGACGCTGGAATAGGTTGCCCAGAGAGGCGGTAGATGCCCCATCCCTGGAAACATTCAAGGTCAGGTTGGAGGAGGCTCTGAGCAACCTGATCTAGTTGAAGATGTCCCTGCTCATGGCAGGGGGTTGGGCTAGATGACCTTTAATTGTCCCTTCCAACCCGAACTATTCTATGGTTCTATGATTAAGTGTAGTTGGACAGTTTTTAGAATCTGAAACAAACACCAGGGACCAGCAGATTGCTTCTTTAAGAGATTGGCTTTAAATGTGAGCAGTGTTTGTTAACGTATTTGTTCACCACTCTGCTCTTACTGAGATGACATGAGGAAATGAAGCTACATCAGGGGAAGTTCAGGTTGGACATTAGGAAAAGGTTCTCCACTGAGAGGGTGGTTGGTCACTAGAACAGGCTCCCTAGGGAAATTGTCACGGCATCAAGCCTTTCAGAGTTCAAGGAACATCTGGACAACGCTCTTAGTCATATGGTTTAGTTTTAGGTAGTCCTGAGTGGAGCAGGGAGTTGGACTTGATGATCTTTATAGGGTCCCTTCCAACTCAATATATTCTATGATTCTGAGTAGTGACAGAGCAAATAGGAGCCATCAACACAGCCAGGATGTCCTTTCTGCAGAGAAATCTTCAAGGGGACAAGAACAGGGAAGCAGCTAGTCCACTCGTGCTCTCCATTTGCCCCCAAATGGGTCACAGTTTATTAAGAAAGGGGAAATATCTCTAGCTAAACAAGGCCAATGCAGTGTCAGAGAGTGATGGCTTCCTCTCCCGGTGGGCCGAGCCACATGGGATGCAAAGCCTAGGTGCTGCTCACAGCCGGCCAGGGATGAAGAAAGGTCCACCTCCTGAGGTATGAGCAGAGGTGGCACAAGTAATGCTGTGAGCAAAGTCCTTTGCCACAGGAGCAGGAGTGGAGCTGAGATGTCAACGGTGTCAGCCCTCCCTCTTCAGAGAGCCAGCCTGCTGCAGCAAAGGGCTTGCAAGCAGGATTAACCTTGTTGAACAAAGGTCTGCTGAATCTTGCGTGTGCAGGGATCCCCTCCTGCTTCTTAGCTTTTGTGTACACACATACGCATGCAGGCACGCACAATTCCATTTCAATTAAGCTGTTTATAAGCAACAATGCTGAATTTCATTGCATATTCACTATTTCACACATTTTCATTTAGTCTCCTTTTTCTCAAATGCGTATGCATCGTATTTTTGAGGGGATGAGAAAGGTTGCTTGCATTTTCTGGATGTCTTTTTCTTGCTGGCTCTACAAAGTTTCTCTCTTTGTAGCTTCGAGAAACCACTGTGATTATTTTCTCTTGGCCAGTTTGATCCTGCTTTGTGCTTGCAAGAGCAAGAACACTTTTTCTGGTGGCTGCCTCAGGATCCCGGCAAGATGCCATAGTCTGTGAGATGAGAAATGGTGACCTCATGAATAGGGGGAGGGAAAAGAGGGGGCGAGACTGAATTTTTGGTTTTCTACATTTAAATCCCATCAGGCTTTGTGTTTTCATTTCAAATTCTTTCCAAAATACTGTATCTATTTTCCTCCAAGATACTATGACTGAAATGACTTTATGCTTTGCCTCCATTGATTATTTTTCTTAAATAAAATAATTTGTCTTTTAAAAGGATTTAAAACTCATCCAACAAAAAGCACCCAGAAATGAAAAAAAAAAAAAGGGGGAGATGTGAGTGCTGTAGAAGCAGGCAAGTCATGAAAGAGTTAAAGTTCCTTACACATAGCCAAGTTAAATAAGACCTGGAGGGACACACGTTTCTACCCCCAGCACCCCCTGAACTCTGGGGTGTGGGCTCATGAAATGCCTGGGAGGCAAAGTTGGCCCCCATTGTGCCTTGTTTAATTTGGCTGCTTGAAGTATTCACTTTTTTTTTGTAATTTGGCTGTTCCTACAGCTCTCACACCTTCCTTTAACGTAAATGTCCTTTACATTTTCAACATGCCTTTTCCCCAGCCCTCCATACCATATTGTTTGGACAACTGTGTCTTTTTCTCTGTGCACCTACATGAGGCTGCTGGCACAGGGCTGTGTTTACCCGCGCACAGAGGGAGAGTAAAACCAAACTGAAGAGCACCATCGGCACAAGCACTGTGTTTCCAGGGGTGCACTTTTCAGCTCTGCTTGCTGGTAAGGAGCTGGCAATTGTACCCTGGAGATTTCTGCTGGCCAGCAGCAGGACTGCTCTGGAGCAGCACGCAATGGTCGAGTTTTCCTGCCTTTGCAACCCACAGCCTTCGCAGCCTCAGCTGGAAACTCTTTCACCACTGCCTCACCATGGGTCAGTGATAAAATACTAAGCTTGGTCCCACTAAGCCTGCATGTCTGGGTGATGTTGCAACAGTGATGTAAGAAGTATAGCTCAGACTACCTACGCTTGGTGGTGTCAGTCATCACACAGCACGCTCTTCCTCCCATCTGACTTAAATTTTGAAAGTATAAAGCGAGCAACGTTACCTTTAATGCAGTAACAAATTGGCAAAGATGAGGACTTTGTCATCACTTCTATTCATTTGCAGTGAATAGAGCAGAGGATGGTGTACGGTGTGCATGGCCAAGGGCAAGTCTTTGTTCAGTTTATGGTCTGTAAAATGGGGCTACACTGCCTTGACCAGCAAGGGATATACAGGAATTACATAGTTATTCTCTAACTGCCTTGGCCACAGAAAGCAGAGGATAAATTTTCAAGTACTATCATAAAAAGGAGGTTGTAGGTATTTTTCACACTATATAAAGCAGTGAAAAGTTTCTTAAAAATTAAGCAACATAAAATAGAACTTAATGGAAAATTTGAAATTATATCTTGTTATATGAAAGTCTTTATTTAGACATAAATGCCCAACAAGTTTGCTGAAAAGCAGCAAACTCATTCTCACACTGAAGGGGATTAGTCTTCACTTGCAGTGTTAGAAATGTGTTCACCCTAAAGTATGTACCCGTCTGAAAGGGCAAGGCCAAATTGGGTGAGAAAAGTTCAGGAACGGAAGAAATGCCAGCTGTTGAGACCAGACCAGAAGGTTGTGGGAGTACATCCGTCCATGTCACTGCAGACTCTCTTTCAGGGACTGCTGGGCCAGGGGACACTGCGTCCATGTCTAGCATCGAGGACAGAACTTATATTCTTTCCTCTGTACACCAACAAAATAATCCTAGAAGAGAGGCTCCTGCTGCAACACCTCTTTGGAGACTGAAGATCAGCAGCCAGTAACGTTTTTCTTTCAGTTATTGCTGTGTAAAAAAAAAAAAAAAAAAGGTTCAGAAGGAAATCTGAAAAAGTGCACTGAGAAGCCAGGGAAGCCAGGAAACGGAAATGGATGGCTGGACACCGTGGGATTGTTGCAGGGAGCTCTGGTTCAGTGAGATTTGCTAGGTTGCTGCTTTGGTGGCCTGGGAAAAGAAGATATTTGGAAATCATAAATAATCTCATTATATTGCAGCTGTTAGCATTCTGGGAAATATGGATAAAAGTAGTGGAGAACTGAATTAAAGAACCCTCCAGTGGCACAACAGTGGCAGCAGCTGAAGGGAGAAAAAACCATAGATATTATGGATGGTTGAACCTTGAGAATTTTTTGGGTTTGGATTCAAGCTCAATTGGAAGTGTGAACTCCCTGCTTGCCTTGTAGGGGCAACTCATGGATGCTGTATGTTGCTCCTCCTGTTGTAGAACTGTTGGACTTAGAAATGGAAAACAGCATTAGTACTGGACATCTACTCCACAGCTCACCCAGGGCTGCTCCTGCAAGACTTCCCCGAGCCTTAGAGCTGTGACTCTGGTCCACAGCTAAATTCAGCTTGTCATGCTACTTTACCTGGTATTCCTCTTGAATTTCCCTTTTCTAGCTGTATCTTCTCTTCACAACTTGTTGTATGTGGTGAAAAGTACATCACTACTGAAACTCGGTGTCAAGGGGCATCAAATTGCTCTGAATGTATGTCACATTGATTTGTATATGGCTATGCATTTCATAGATATTGTTCATTATTGCCAATAGAATGAACACTGACTAGTCTACTAGCTTAGATGTGAAAGAGATGAACATTGGCAGATCCCTTCACATCAGGTATCACAGCACACTCATACACTCACAAGGTGAATATCACTTTGATATTAGAAAGAAGGCAAAGAACTAAGGCCATATGACAGCTAAGCTTTGCTCCCCCTATTTTTACTATTTATAAACCTTAGTTGATAGCTTGAACTATGGTCACGTTAGATGTTTCTAGACTTACATTTCTCCTATGCTATTACAGAACCTTCCCACCATGTCCTGTGTGGTGGAAAACACAGACGCTAGAATTACTTAGTTCCTCAGTTTGGATTTGTGCAAGAGTAGACCTGAGACAGGAGCCAGCATCTTCATTTTTCAAGAGAAACCAAGTATGATAAATCAAAAATCACTATTAAACAGGCTTTTAACTCTAGAAGTTCTTTGAGTCATATTGTTTCCTTCCCAGATCATGGCAGCAATGGAAAATTCTTCCCAAGTCCCCTGTTACAGGGACAGACAATTGAGATAACTTGTAACACTTCATGGTGTTAGTATAACCCTAAGTAAAGAAAAATTAGGCATAGCATCAAAACATTTATGTTTGTGTATATACAAAGTAACCAATTTTATGTGCTTTTAATTGTGAATATTTAGTGATTAGTTGCCTGATACATTTAGTAGCTATAAACACTGTATACAACAGTGTAAACAACAAATTTAATACAGCACATTTTATGTTTGAGGAGTGAATATGTTTCCTTTCAAAGGCTGATTTTTTTGTTTATATGAGTTTCATCTCTGTGATCAGAAGCTAGGGCACTGCAAGTTTCTTTGGACAAGTTCAAATTCTCCATTCAAGAAGGAGGGCAGCTTATTATTCATTATCCAAAAGTATCTGAGCTATTCACAGAACAACTTTACAGACTATGCTGTCTCTTTTGCTATGTATGTATGGCCAGTTCTTTCTTATTTTGGATGTGTGCACTTTATTTTTCATTTTTATGTAGGTTTCTACAGGCTGGCTCAATCTCCTTTTAGATAATTTTTGGTATTCTTTTTCACTTTTTTTCTCCTTGGTTCACCAAATTTTTATGTTGGTTTTCCCTGGTCTTCTGTAAAACTTGACTTTGTAATGTTCACAGGGTTAGGAGTTGGAGTATTTTATGCGTAATTCTACAGCTGTAGGAACTCATGTGAAAAAAAAAAGTGGAAGACTGTATAGAAGTAGAATTGATTTTTATTTAGTTTTCTAAAACACATGACTCTGCCAACACAGTCAGGGGACTCACAAGCTCCAAAACATATGTCTCCAAGTATCCTGGGCAGAATCACTTGCATGCAAGGAGTGATTGCCATCAAACCTTCACTTCACCTTCTGTCTTTCTTTTCACTGGTGATAATGCATTGGTTTTGGGATGGATCTTTTTATGTTTCAGGAGTCACAGGTATTGAGCTTTCCCCTTGGAATCTTGGTTAATTACCCATTGTAAATCTTGGGTGACATTGCTGCACATTGTCTTCTTCCTCAGTTTGGGAAGCTTGCTAGTAACTTGGCTTCTTGCTGGGGTTACAATAAGAGAAATGGCAGACACCGTGTGCTGCAGTCTGGCTGCCATTCTCCCATTACTGGACTGCAGGTTTTCTGCTGTTGAGTCATCCGTGCTGTGATTTTGGTGAAAGCAACACATTCCTCAGTATTTACCAGTTTCAGTGCTGTTGATCATGTCCCTGGCTATCAGTACAGGCCATTCTTTGAATTCTTGCTGTCATATTCCTCAAGTGCTTTCACACACACATTTGCGTTCATACTTCTTTCTAACTAATCTTAATATTTCTGTATACAGACCTTTGCATAGCAACATAATATAAACCACGTAGTACAGTGCTGGCCCTGGTACGATGGCTGGCAGGCTGTACTTAAGTTATGCTGTGTTAATTGCACTGCAACTTGTTCCAGCTTTACTGGGAGAGGCAGATGCAGGTAATTACATCACATCTCGGATCACTGGACCGCATTATCTATTTAATATAACAAACTGACTCCAGTTTTCCTTTGTGCCTGTTCCTGGGCCAATTACACCAGCTTAAAACACAGCTGTGTTAATGTGCAATTACCTGGCTGCACATTAAGGGAAGTGTTACAAACCCGCTCAAGTAGGAGAGGAACTCGAGGACCTGTCACCCCTCCTGCCGCCCCCTGGGCGCCCTTGATTCTTACAAAGGAAACACTGGGAAGGCGGTAGGCGTTGCAGCGTGTCCCCAGGACTGTCACCTGTGTAGCCTGGAGGGAAAAGCCCTTCCCAGGCACAGGCACCTTCACTGAGAATGACTACAGCCAGCCTGTCTTTTTGGCTGAACCAGTGCCACCCTCCCTGTCACCCCACCAGCAGGGCTGATGCTCTCTGCTCACTGCACACAGCCCCAGCTGGGCCAGCTCCGTGTCTGCAGTACTGCTGCGCCCAGACAGCTGGAAAATAAGTTCCCTGAGGTGTGTACGGTGCTGGATGCTCAAGGGGAGACATGGCCTAGCAGACCCTGGGACTGCTTGTGAAAGCAGCCGAGAGGAGCCTGCAGAAGTCACCCTGTCTCAGCAGAGAAGGGCATTATCCGGCTGAATGTCAGAGCTTCCAAACTGCTCAACAAATTTAGAACATTACTGGAGTAAGAACAGCATCTGTAGGAACTTCAACCAGTGTAAAATTATACAGGCTCCTAATCCTTCTCCCCCACAGCATGCGATGAGTTCCACATTGAGTCAGAAAAACTGACGAGCTCAGTGCTCCAGAGATAGACTACTGCACAATTAACCCTACTGTGGAGGTTTATTGCTCCTCCCTGAATCGGCTGATGCTGACCACTTTCCAGCACAGAAGCCGTGCTCCTCTCTGCAACGCAACAGCGTGCAGCCATGTGAACTGCTCTTTTGCAGTCTAGCCCTCCATTCAGGTAGGCTAGAATTATTTGAGATTTTTATTGTAGAAAGGAGCTAATATTTAAAGAGGTGTGCTCCGTACACTCTTCCTGTCATTTGTGGTCATGTTACTCTACTGGGGTGGCATGGCACTGACATGGCAAAACGACCCTTGACAAGAGTTCCAGGGATTTTAGCTGTATTCTATAGTTTCCTAGATGGCAGTTACAGACAAATTAGAAGGGGTAGTCAGAAAACTGAGCGAGCTGCTTTTTGAGCAGAAGTTTTGTGGAGCAGCAGCAGGCTATACAAACCCCTCCCAGCTGACCAGCAGACAACTGAGAGAGTCCATAGGTGGACTCAAAACGCCGGGTTACAGACCTGGCCAAAGTGCCTGGTCCTGCAGGCTGCTTCTCTAAGGGAGAAGAAGTGCTGAAGGAGTCAGATGTTCCTTAGATGGGAACTGGCTTATTTATAGCAAGTTACCCCTTGGCCACACCAGCACAATCCTCACAAAGTTCTGTCACTGCTTTTATAGCTATGTTTCTGGTGCATTTGAAGCATGTAATTGGCATACTTAGGCGTTCCTCTGCCCGGTCCTTGGGTGCACTTTCATGTTGTTGTTGTTTTGATTAGAACAATGCCCAACAAGCAACACCCAGCAAAACGCATCTGCTAGTGCTAGTCTAACATGGGATGTGTGCTCTGGGTCAATGCACCCAGTTGTGCTGGGGAAAAAAAAAATCGGAACACTTTTATTTGGTTTTTTTTAATGGCAAACGACTCTGTCAGCCCTCACCTACATCAGTAAAGCTTCACCCAGTATGCAATAAATCATCCACGCTAGCAGATCATCTGCTGTAATTTTTGCTGTAGTATATTTAACATAATGTCATGGGCCATGTACCTTAATATGTATTTATGTTTGTGCCCTGAGCATTTAGCTTTAGCACATAGTATTTACATTCCCTCCAAGAACACTATGTCACACTGGAGTGCAGCGTCCTGGTTTTGCTGAGTTGCACTGCCTGTGGTCACAGTAATATTTATGTCTTGTGCCTGTCAGTGTGTTAAGGAATGAAGCTAAATAAACTTCACAAAGCTGACAAACCCGCTCTGATTATTTTTGCCCCATCCTTTTCACTTGTGTAGCAAGCTGCCAGGTTTGTGTTTGGAACGGCCTGTGCTGCAAGATGAGGGATCTCCTATCATCGAGATTTTCACTACTCTTCCTGACATTTGGATCAGGCTTTTAAAAGAGGGTACTGCTTCAAAGAGGTACATGATGTTTCACCTTTTAAGTTTGCAGCAGCCAGCTGGGAGATACAGAGCCTTCTCTTCTCCTGGACTGGAAGCCGGAAGCCTGCATGAACTAATAGCAAATGGATCTGCCCAGGAGTGGTAAAGACCCTTTGGTTTCTGTAGCTCTTGGTAGATCCTCTGGTGTCTAATAACATGCATATGCCAGATAAAACTTGGGGTGGGAGGACATGCATGCAGGATACCTATTCCTTGCGTGGCTTCTTTGAATGAGATGTCACACGGTGGCCTTCCCTGCACTGGGAAAAATTAATAAGGGCCCTGTCCTCCTCTCCTGTCTCTTCTGAAGAAACATGTAAGAACTTACATCGTCGTGACTGTGACCACACTATCAAAGCTGCTTAGTGTTGGCCAAGGGGTTCAAATGTTCGTGGTGAAGTAGGGAAGGAAGGAAGGGGACAGGAAACACACAACTGCCACCTCTGCCCCCCACACACATATGCTTTGCAAATGAACAGTCAAAGAGCATGACCATGCCAAGAGGGCTGTCAAGCCCTGTGGTTAGGGCAGTCACCCAAGGAAAGGGACTTTTCCTGGGGTGACTGCTGTGTGTACTGCAACCTGGGGCACCCAGCAGGAGAGCTGGCTTTAGCCCGGTTTTTTTTGATGCTGTCCTCCAAACACTGCTCTACTTTTGCTCTGCACAGAGACAACTAAGGAAAAAAATTACTATCTTTTTCTCATTTCACTATTAGCTTGTTTTTAATCCTCATAGACCGTCAGTGTAACTTTCACATCAAGCCGTATTTGTGTACTTGCAACTTTACATCTTGGGACAGGGAAGACTCTCTCAGGTTCTCTCCCTGTTCTTTTTCAGCCTTGATGCTGGATATTCTGGCCCTGAATCAACAAAACACTTAAGCATATGCTAAGATGAAGGAATAACTATCTAGCTAACTAAGCTCTCTCATTTTATATATGTGCCACATAAGAGCTAAATAAATATGTCTATAAATATGGTCAATAGATATGGTCAATAAATGCTCACCCTAAGGTCAATAAGTTTCATACTGAAGGCAATTGGATGGAGTAACATTATCTCAGCATGCTGAAATGCTTGGTTGGATCAGGAACAAGGATCAGGATCGGGGTGCTCAATAACTTGAAGGATCATATTGCTGAAGAGTCTGGGTGACAATTTCAAAGCTCTTCCCCATGGATTCCTACCAAAATGCATGGAAACTGGGAGTCTGGTTCTTCCAAGTTAATATTGATGGTTGTGCCCTGCATCTGTATTTTGTTTTCTTCGGTGACCATTTCCAGTGACAATTTTTGATTAAATTATTTTGGTTTGGTTTGGTTTTTTGTTTTGTTTTTTTGTTTTGTTTTGTTTTCATCGAGATTAGAAACATACATTTTGGTACTAAGAAGGATTTAGATTTTGTTAAATTACATTTTCTTATTAGCTGAAATACAGACTCGCTCACAAAGAATTAAACAGCGTAAATGAGAAAGAGAATACTTTGCTCTTGAGCAGTGTGATTTCTTTCCCTGGTATTCATTCAAAGGGCTGCACCATCCTCATGTATGAGGAATTTTTACAGGAACAAACTTATTAGTCTGGAAGGCAGTGAATCACACGGGGTTAGGAAGGTACTTGAGAAAGGAGTGATAAGCCACTACCAGCATGTTGGTGTTGCTTATTATTTTGATCATGGGAAAGCCTTAGCATTGGAGATCAACTCATTCCTGATGATGGTTCAAAATCAATAAACTTGTCAGTTACTCGGTGAAGGCTTGTGCAGTAACATAGCAGCACTGGCAGGACAAAGTAAGTTAGCTTTAGCAGAGTTTGTAAGAAATATCTGAACGACTGAACCAAATGAAGTAAACAGGCAATACAACGGTCATGACATTTGTTGTCAATAAATATAAAGCAATGGATACTGTGAGAAGACTGAATGGCTTGTAAACTTTTCAAAGTTGTTTTTTTCAGTTGTGCCAGATCAGGAGTCATCTGAATGTAGCCGGTGACACCTCAGTAAAGACAGGGTAAACAGAAGACAGCAAAGCAAGGGACAGAATCACTCCCATCCATAGTCTCTCCAACCCTTTTCTGAAGCATTCACAGCTCGACGTAGTCAAAGCCAGAACACAGGCAGACAGAGCAGGCACAGAACTGGGAATGCCATTGGTATATTTATCTATCTCTGTGAAAATAAAAATTAAGAAATGCTTGCAAAATTTGCCTTCAAGTTCTTTCTACCTTCCAGGTGCTTTTTCAGTTCAGGAAAAACAACAAAAAAAATTATTGACACAAGGAAAGCTGTAAACTCTGCAGCCAGAACTTACAGCTAGGTTTTGGGGGAACCTCAGCTTCCCCACTGCTTTCAGTGTTAATGTCTCAATTCCATATTAGAAATGTAGTGCAAATGAAAAGCTGACACATACCCCAAAATGACATTTACAAATGAGAAACTAATTATACTGTCATTTGTACGTATTATTTTCTATATTAACTGTGAAATATTATTCTGAAGAACTTTTTATTAGACTTTAACAATCAAAATAACAACTCTAGCTGTCCATAGACACACTTCCTGTGAAGGCAGGCACCTTACAGATCCCAAGCACTCAATTTTTGAAGTTTCTTGAGAAAACAGAATTTTTATTTTTATTGTAATATTGCCTGGACTTCACAATTTAGCACCGTGTCTTCATTTCCTCTGTTGTGCAAACATGCATGACAGTATTTTGAAAATGTCTGTCTCTAGAAGACCAGTGAGGAAGCCTTACAGACAGAGAAAAACACAGAGGAAACAATTGCAAAGATTTATTTAGCGCATTCTGTGCTTGGCACTTAGAAACAGAGTTCCGTGCATAGGGCAAATCTTTATACACCTTTTTCTTCATACATATTTTACATACCATTTTTATTGCCCTCTTTTATATTCATAATATTGAATCCCTCACTAGGCATATAAATACATTTATCTACAACACCTCACAACAAATCTCAATAATATCTGTATTCTGTTACCTGGTATTTGCATTTTCACACAACTTAAATGCATAGCTTGCACCAAGCTACAATTGTATTCTTATTTTTAAAGGTTTTGAAGGAAAAAAAAAAGAAAAAAAACAGAAAAGAAAGATGTCAGAAGGCAATGATCTATTTGGTTAAACAGAGATCAAGTGGCAGGCGGGAGGCTGCCGAATACTCGACCTCACTGTTACTGAAATGCTAATGGTTTTCTATGGCAACTCTTGCATGCAAAGTGAGGGAGGCCGGCTGCGCTGCGCTTCTGTAAAGCAGGGCTTTCTTTTCTCATTGCTTTTCCCCGTGAGCTCAGTCTGGAGAGTTTCCTCCCACTGGGTTGAGTGCTGTGGGATACACATTCCCCGCAAAGGCTGTCGTCCATTCGGTTTGGGTGCGTCACTGTGGGTGACATCAACAGGAGCTGAGCCCTCTCTCCCTCAAGCATCTTTCCAAAGATCAGTCCCTGCTTATGTCTGAGGCTCACTTGTGGGTTAAAAATTCTCTCTCTCTTCTCTCTCTCCCATCTATGTCTGCAGGCTGTGTGTGCTGGTAAGCTCAACCTTCGCAAAGAAACCGCCCATCGGGCAGAGCTATGGTGAAAATGCAGAAACTTCTTTGGGAGAAGGTCCAGCCCAGTAGTGCCATTCCTGTGCTACAGTGGGAGAAAGAGCCATGGGCTGCTGTTGGCTTCAGAAACAGTCTGAGCCATTCCAGCAGCAAGGGATGGTCTGGGAAGGGGGGAGGTCTTTAAAGCAGTGCAGCTTCAGAGGATGAAGCCTTGGGAGACTGCCTTTCTTCCACACCTGGAGAAGATAGCACAGGGACACAGCTCCCTCCATGCTGAGAGCTCACACAAGCTGAGAGTTAATGCGTAAATGGTATGTTCAGCTGCTCCTCTCCAGCTTCTCATTAAAGTCATGCCCTTCTCTCTGCAATGTCCAGAAGAGCAGAGGCTCCATGCCAGGTCTGGAGGACCTGTGCTACAACAAGCTGTGATGGCTGACAGGCGAGGCTTTCCACAAGGTTTGGTGGTGCATACCTAGGTGGCTTGTGTTCTTATTTATCAGTACAATACTAGTTCCACTATAAGTTTGAAGGCAAAAAGGTACTGGGATGGGTTTACCCATGGAAACAATGAAGGTCCATCTGCCTTCAATGCCAAGGAGAGTCATGGCTTGTTAGACCATGTGCACAGACATCTGTGAGGAGGAGCCCTGAACTGCACCATATTGTCTGTTGTCACAGGCGTTGGCCGTCTGCTGGTTGCCGGAGGGAGGGCTGATCATGTGCATCCCGTGATCCATCCCTGTGGAAAGGTATTGCCTCTCTCCGAAGGCCCCGCTGGATGGGGAAGAGCAGAGTAAAGTGCTTTGGGAGGTGGTGAGTTTCTCCGGGCTCGCCGCCAGCCTGGGGGAAGCAGGGAAATTGTATCCATAGAGGTTGTAGGGATTGTGCAGGGAGAAGGCATTGTAGGAGCTCTGCTGCATGTGGCCACCACCGAACATGTGTGAAGAAGAGGAAGTGGAGGCAGGGCTGCCTGCTTGCATGACATACTGAAACTGGGAGCTGGGGAAGGACCCCAGCTGGCCACTGTACGCCTCCATCTTGCTGTTGCTGGGCAGGGATGAAGGAGTCGGCATTCCTGAGATCAAGGATGGAGTCCTCTGAGGCATGAAGGTTTCGGAGGGCTGGGAGGCAGAAGCCGTGCCACTCTGCAGCCGGTTGTAGCCACCATCACTCAGCCCTGGGTAGCTCTGCAAGGCGGCCATGTTGCTTCTGGCGCATGGGGGATAATCAGACAGGTTGAGGTTGCAAAGCTGGCTCTCCCGGCAGCCAACGTTGAAAGTGTTGGGGGCCAGATGAAAGGCTGGAGGGGAGCAGGATGGAGAGAGAAGGTGAGAGGAAGCAGAGGGTGACGGGGTCCCTGTGCTGGAGGTGGTCGGGGAGGTGCCTGTGCTGCCTCCTGCAAAACAAAACACATGGGAGGATGTTCAGAGCCCAGGGCCACATCTGCAAAATGAGATGGTCTCATTAAAAAACAGCTTAGTTTAATAAAGAAACAAGGGTGGTAAAATGGCCGCTGGAAAACTTTCTTGGCAAGAACCCTCACTTTATTAATAGCATCCCTTGGTCTTTCCTGCTGCCTTTTTGTTATGATTTTGTTTTTCAACAGAGGGTTTCTTCCCTTTGAAAATAGGAGAGGGAAGCAAGCGTGCCACAGAGCACTTGAAGGCAGCAGGAAAATCTGCAAGGAAGAAACGCTCCATCAGTCAAGAGATCTACCATTTCCAGGCATGTTTATCTTGTCCTTATTTTAAAAAAAAAAAAAAAAAAGGGTCTCATTTCCCTCTCCTGCTCTGCAGAAAGACCACCAGTCAATGGGCTGCATGGCCCCACTACAAACATGCTTTATCATTCTCTCTGGGGGCTTGCGGCGGAAAGTGGCTGAAAGCATGTTGGACTTCTGCATCGCTCAACATTTTTTTCAGATGGCTTGTGGTGCTGTGGTACTGATTTAAGCCAGAAGTAACACTAAAATGAAGGGACACGGTTTCAAGACATAGGCTGTTCCACCAAGCAGAGAAAGGGGATGCGTCAGGATTTTCAATCATGTGCTTTAACTTTAAAAGGGATTCCATATGTTGTCTCACTGGTGTTAACAAAATATTGAGATATATGCATGTCAGTAGTATCGATGTATTATACATTATTTATGCTATGAATGATAGAATTGATTATTTTACACAGCAGGGATGCTCACATGTTCTGACCTGGGAAAATTATACTGCATAATACTACCAAGAACAGTACAAAACTGAAAGTGATATGAAGAAGCTGATGGCACAATTATGAGCTTGAGAAGAGATTATTTATAGGCAAGATCTAGAGTTAGAGGAAGTTTCCTTGGTCAACCAGGAAAATGAGTTCTGTGCTTAAGGGAATGCAGTTTTCTGGTGTGAAACTTTTTTTTTTTTTTCATTTGAATGATTCCCTGTGCTTGAGATCCCATTTCTGGATTAGGGTAACTAACACTGAATCATAGAATCATAGAATGATTTAGGTTGGAAAAGACTTTTAAAATCATCCAGTCCAACTGTTCACCTAGCACTGCCAAGTCCACCACTAAACCATGTCCCTCAGCACCATGTCTACGTGTCTTTTAAATACCTCCAGGGATGGTGACTCAACCACTTCCCTGGGCAGCCTGTTCCAGTGCTTTATAACCCTTTTGGTGAAGAAATTTTTCCTAATATGTCAACCAACTGGATTTAACTCCACTCACCACAACTCTTTGGGCCTGGCCTTCCAGCCAGTTTTATACCCAGCAAAGAGTGTGCCTGTCCAAGCCATGAGCAGCCAGTTTCTCCAGGAGAATGTTGTGGAAAACCATGTCAAAAGCTTTACTAAAGTCTAGGTAAATAACATCCACAGCCGTTCCCTCATCAACTAAGTGGGTCATCTTGTCATAGAAGGAGATCAGGTTAGCCAAGCAGAACCTGCATTTCATAAACCCATGCTGACTGGGCCAGATCACCTGGTTATCCTGTTCATGCCACGTGATGACACTCAAGATGACCTGCTCCATAACCTTCCCCAGCACCAAGGGCAGATGGACAGGCATGTAGTTCCCCAAAGACTCTTGTAAAAGGAGCAAAGAGGTGATGGTGAAGAGATTTGACCAGGGGATAAGTAGAATCAAAGAAACTAAGAAGACAACTGGTGAGGTAGCATTTTGGACAGACTAGAAGATAACAGGTGAGAGGCAACGGGACTGGAAAAGAGAGCATTAGAGTAGGCAGCTGAAATTTAACCAAGACAGAGACTGCACACTGAGGATCAAAAGTGAGGGACAGCTTTCTCTTGTGTTGCCTTGTGGAAAAAGCCCAGCAAGATTTTGAGACCAGTCTCGGTCTGCTGAAAAGTGAGGGAGGCACTGAATGCAGTGCAGCTTGATGAAAAGAGAATAGGTGACGCTAATGGTTAAGAGGTGTACTACAAAGACAGATTTTGTGTCAGTATGTGATGGTGACAATGTAAGTAAGATTATGTCTCAGTACAGGAAAGACATGAACCTGTTGCAGTGGTTCCAGAGAAGGGCCACAGAAATGATCAGAGGTCTGTAACACCTCTCCTATGAAGACAGGCTCTGAGAGTTGGGGTTGTTCAGTCTGGAGAAGAGAAAGCTTTGGGGAGACCTTAGTGCAGCCTTTCAGTACCTAAAGGGGGCTTATAAGCAAGTTGGGGACAAACTTTTTAGTAGGGCCTGTTGTGATAGCACAAAGGATAATGGTTTTAAACTATAAGAGGGTATATTTAGACTAGATAGAAGTAAGAAATTTTTTACAATGACTGGGGTGAAACACTGGAACAGGCTGCCCAGAGAGGTGGGAGATGCCCCATCCCTGGAACATTCAAGGTCAGGTTGGACAAGGCTCTGAGCAAGCAGATTTAGTTGAAGATGTCCCTGCTCATTGCATGCAGGTTGGACTAGCTGACCTTTAGTGGTCCCTTCCAACCCAAACTATTCTATGATTCTATGATAACTCTTTTAACAGATAAAACAGAATGGGGCATTAGGGTGAAAAAAATAATTTTGAGACATTAATAGTATTTGGGACTTTTTAATTTAAAAAAAATTTTCAACAAGAGCCAGAAAAAAGAACAAAAACAGCCTTGGATAAACACAGCCTGGAGTGGCTGCAGCTGACCCAGACAGTGTCAAGAGAATGCATGTTTCTGTGTTGCTAAATGAAAGCGGTCATTCCCATTATAAACCATAGAAATGAACGGTTATTACTAAGCCACTGACTCCTTTTGACATTCATTCAGAAGCACAAAAGAGAAGCATTGAGTCAAATCTCTATTAGAATTAATGAAGAAATTTGAAGTTTCAAATGGTATCATAGGCTCTCTGTATTCCGTTCTTGATAATGCTGAAATGATCAAACTTGACAGTTCATTTTCGCTCCAGAGTTCAAGGATTTTTTTGTGTGAATTTCCATTTTAGTATTCATTTTAAAAGGTACACTTTCCTGGTTCTTTTCAAGTCTATGACAGACAATCTCTGGCTAATTTTGTTGTGGTGAGTTAAGATGGTACCTTGTCCAGCCTTCCTCCCTGTCTCTCTGCTACAGGTTGTCAATACTACAAGATAGGCAGAAGGGAGCATCTGCCTCTGCACACATAGTTTCATTGCAAAGTCTGTCTTAGTTGAAATTGCTAATAAAGGTAAGTTTGAACTGAGGTACACAACTGCAGACATGCATTTTCCTGTTAGCCCCGCACTAAAGAGAATAACCTCTGACAGAGAGAGCAGGCAGACAGCTGAGTTTATATATTATCACTTAGCTATCAAAGCTCAAAATACAGAGGTCACATAACCACAAAACAAATAGAGCACAAAGTGAGATGTATTTAACCCACGGTAATTCTGCACTTGATTCTTTACACCACGTATTTCATGATCAAACTTCAGACAGTAACTTACGTGCTGACAGCGTCTGGAGAATAAGTAAAAATACATATGTATAGATGTATGAGCATTTAATGATCTGTTTGAAATGAAATATGTACAATAAATGATTAACTACAATGTCTTCATTTCAGTCTTTCTTTACCCCATAGTTAACCTTTAAAAACTATGCAAGAGAAAAGCACACACACCAGTTACTCAAGCATTAGGCTTTAAACATCTGCTAAGGAGTTACAATCGAGTTGTACCCATAACTGAGGCTTTGTCTCCACAGAGAGCAAGTAGAGATCTCTGATTAGCAGTTACAAGATATTCTTAATGGTTCTGAAACTGAAACACTGAATTGCACATTTCAGGTTACCCCAAAAGAGGGACTAAAGTGATTCTGCTCTGAATTATCCCTATCTGTATGCCAACAGGAAAACCCTGACGTGACAACACAGTAATTAGGAAACAAAGCAAAAAAAAGATTTTTTTCTTTTTCTCTGTAACTTTAAAATGATGAGGAGATGAGAGATCTATCAATGGGAGCAAATGCCAGACCTGATGATTGTCTCAAGAATGCTTTGCTGCAAATGCCAATGATAAGCACAGGACACACCACCCTTGTGCTGCAACAGAGCATAATGCAGAAGCATGAAGTTCCTCATCATTTGCAGAATAATCTTTACACCCATAAGGGGAAATGGCAACAATACAAAGCAAGGCCCATCTCAGCTCACCCTCTTCAGAAGGCAAACAGCTCTACTCTGAACGATATTTCTGATCCCTCTTTGCTGGCAGCACTAAGTATGGGCCAAACGCAACCTGGACTTTTGTGAAGTTATGTGAAGAACAACTTGGACTGCAGTTGTTACAAAGTCAGCCAAATACCTTTAGAGATGGCAGCAAGCCCAGCAAGTATATCCACACCATTCTAAAGTCTCAGATACACAGATGTGTATGTCGTTTTAATGGAAGGCATGGATACGAACCAATCTAGTTAAACTGATGCACAAGGCTATGTTTAGGTCTGGTTTAAGTCAAGTGAAACCACATTTAAGGAAGAATAAAATTAATTGCTCAAGAATTCCCCTCTTTTCCTTTTCTCTACTCACTACTGTCCCGGAAATAATTGGCAACATCGACAGCATTTACGATGAATGTCACAGCGTCTCTCACCTCCATACTTACCATGATTCCAGAGTGACTAATTGCTATTGAGTCCAGTCTTCTGAAGATAATTTCTGGCCCTGCATACATCAGTCCCAAGTATGTGCAGTTAGCACGTCACATTTGCATAAAATGCAAGGTTCCTAACTTCAACCCCCCCCTCCTTTGTATATGAACCCTGCCCCACGTGACAGATGGAAGTATCCATCCTCACAGTGTCCTGCTGTTATGTACAGGGCTTAGCCAAGCGCTGGTGCCCTCCTGAAAGGATCCTGCTCTCTGTCTGGGCACACAAGTGATAACTAAGTTGACCTTATCAAAGGGATAGGAGGATTTCTGAAGAGGGGAAGTGGAGAATCATCTAGTGCAAGAAAGGTCAAAAACTACAAACTGGACCAAGAAGTGAGAAGTCATTGGTAAAGAAAGGAGATGGGAAAAAAGAATGAAATCATGGTGGAAGACAGGGAAACCCTGTGGAGAGGGTGGGATGTAAATGCAAACCTTCCTCCCCATGCCAGCATTCCTTCTTGTGAACGTTGTATAGAAATGGTGGCCATGCCGTGCATCAGTATCAAATACCTACAGACGAGTTTTAGGGAAGAAACTACAGCTTCTCATCAGGATATAAATAAGAATCGCCATTAAGATTTCATCTCAAGTAGCTTATGATTAGTCTTTCTTCTTGTCACCTGTGTCCTTCTAAGCCTTGGTAACAGTGCTGTCTCTCTGTATGTTCCAAATAGACCCTCACTTTTGCCTTTACCTAGACTGAGCTTGTGTTAAGGACACTTTCAGGGTAAACTGCAAGACCAAACTGCAAATCCAGGGGTGTGATGTGCCTAGGGGCTGGAATATCTTGAAGCATTCAGCATGCCAGGGTGTCTGAAATGCAAAAGGGACCTCTTCCACATAGGGCAGGTCACGTAGAGAATTTCTAACACTACAGTGTAGATGGAAAACACATCTGTCAGCAGCCAGTGTTAGCCAAGGGAGCTTTCTGGCAGCAGGGAGATAGAGGGGAGAGCCTCAGTGCCAAGGGAGCCTGAAGCAATTGTGCATGGAAAAATTTCTGGGATCTCTCTTATGAATGACACCACACTAGTCAGTTGACCCACAACTTATCCCAACCTCCTTTATCTGAAAGGTGCACATAAATCACACTTTGGACTTAACTGCACTGTACTTTCCTTGCTAATATTTCCAGGCATCAGTTGCTACCATCACCTGCAGTGCCTCCGTACAAACCTCTCAGTCCTTGAAGTCCTTGCTTAGTGCAGAGGAGAGCAAGTGCAAGCTGAAGCTGCCATCAGCACAAGATATCTGAACATGAAGGCCATGTCTCGGGCAATGGTAGGGTCTCATCAGACAGCTAACAGCAAGAGCTTTAGAGCAGTTGGGGCAACTTGATCACTGCCATTATCTGACCACTTCAGCAACCTCCAGCTCTTGCTGTGGTTGGGCTCAGACAGTGATCACCTTGTATTCACTGTCTCATCACGAACAGATGTGGCCGAGGGGCCTCAGAGGTGGTGCCTTGACTTTGT
Organism: Chionis minor; assembly: GCA_013398295.1. Lineage (NCBI taxonomy): Eukaryota > Metazoa > Chordata > Aves > Charadriiformes > Chionidae > Chionis > Chionis minor. The sequence goes on along the minus strand of VZSF01009962.1, from coordinate 88,201 downwards.
AATAAGGGTGGAAAGCACAAGGTGATTTGTCTTAAGACTTTACATTTTGATGTGTCAGTTAGCACAAAGTTATTATTCTATGAGTGTAAACGCTTCTTAAACAGCTCAGCCCACTTCTACCTACAAGGTAGTTTAGCTTATCGTGGCCACAGATATGGCCTGCTGGTTCAGAGCTTATCATGGCCACAGATACGGCCTGCTGGTTCAGCATGGCCAGCCTATGGCTCAGAGGCTGTACTCAGCCCAGCAGCACAGGGTCTGACCCACAGCCTCACCCCAGCCATCTTCTCCCACTTTCAGATGTGAGCAGGACCTAGCCCGAAGGCCAGATGCTTGGGAGTGATGGGTGCCCAGTCTCCTAGAGGAGCCACAGCGCCTCTTCTAACACACACCCAACACGTCAGCGTCTCCACTGTGTGACAGGCGTGTGTTTGAGCACCTGAGGCTGTGGGAAAAAGGGGCTATGGCCACTACTCATTCATCTGGCTCATGGCTCTCCTCCTGGTGCTTTGCTTGAGCTAATAAGCCCTCCTGAGAGGCAGTTTATATTCACTTGGGCGCAGAGCTATGCTAATGCAGCTCTCCAGCTTTCCAAATGGAGCTGGCCGGGAGCTGGCATGTGTCTGGCCAGCATGGAGCACAGACAGAGGAGCCTGTCCATGCAGACGTACTCTAAGTCATTCCTGAAAGGTCTGATTTTTGTGAAGGCTCTACAGACACGTACACAGATGTAAAGGGATTTTATAAAGCATGGGAAAGACCAACCCTTCCCAGTTTTGTGCCATGTTCTACCCTTGGGTGCAACAGTAAATAAATGTGATGGCATGCCTGCAGGAAGCCAAATTTGAAGAAAAAGGTAACATTCCATTCATGTTCTGTGCACTCACACAGGCATGCACCCTAGGTATGGCTTATGAAACATACTCCCTGTCTTCTGAGTTACTGTAACTTTGGTCACAGGACAAAAATGAAGCATTTGCCTAAAGGTGGAAGTAATGAGGGAGGGTTTGTGCAGATTGACAGGTCATCTGACAGGTCATCAGAGGGTGCCACTGTAATCATCTGACCTCATGTGCTTTAAGAGCCAGGCCTAGCACAAATCTGGATTCATTCCTGCTTCAAGCAGCACATGCCTCAGTCCTGCTCAACACCTACCTGCATCTCCAGGTATATAAATGCCACAAAATCAGGTGTCACTCCTGCTCTCATATATCATGACAACTTTTGTCTTGCAAATATAACTGACGGCCCAAGATCTCTCTTCCCATTCCTAGTTTTGCAAAACTCAAACCTACAACCTTCAGAAGGACTGAAAGATTCTTCATCACATCCTTCTTGTACCACCACTACCCCTCTGAGTGCCTTCTTCACCACTTTGGAAAAAAAAACCGCTTTGATGCCTCTTTCTCATCTCAACAAGCAAGGGTAGGGACTCCTGGTTTGTGATGTGCTGGACTCTTTCTTTCCCTGTTTTTAGGAATAAAAACTTCCCTTTTTCATGGGAATGAGAGCCATTTCTGTCTTCACTGAGCATAGCTGCCTGTTTTCTCTCTAGAGCCCTTGGCCAATTATCAAATTAAGAATCCGCTGGTAAAATTTTTAAAAGGCCCAAATGAGACCCAAAGTCTACCACATGCCAAGTTGCTGGGTTGGTAGGGGAAACATAAAGAGCACTTTGTAGTTCTTTGAGATACAGCTCACAGAGTGCAAAAAAGATGATTGCAGCAATAGATTTAAAGGGGAATGTATGTACTGTATGGCACAAAAGTGAAGAATGAAAGGAAATTTTATTTAAGGTTAGTAAATTATAGAAAAGGATCTTTTTTATGTTTGCCTTAAATTACAAGAATGACTGGAATTAATGGTAAATCTAAAACAACTCAGAATAAGATTTTAGTTCAGTTTAGCTCTTACAGATTTCTGCAACACAAATTGAGCAGTCAGAAAGCTAGAGATAAAACTTGCCTCAGTTATCCTCTGAGATAAAATATTTTCAAGATCTAATGGTAAAAAATAACCCTTTTTTCTAATTAGACAAAAAGTACAATTCAGAGCATTTACAATCCAGGAGTATTTACAGAGCACCAAGAGAGCTCTCCCAAAAGTAAGAGACAACATCCCCTTCTCAGTCCCCCCAGGCTGTCTTTAATAGAAGGGTTTCTGCTCCCCATATAAACACATGGTATTCTTGGGCCAGCTCCCCACTCTCAGGAGAAGGTCTGTTGGATGGGATTTTCTGTCTTGTGTGTAGACAGTTGTAATGTGGCGTACACAACACTTTCATGAGCTGTATATCAGCTCATACAGAAATGTCTCCTGTTTCCCTTCTTCAAGAACAGAAAGATCAAATCAACTCGGGCTTGGAGGATGATGGACACCCCAATTCAGGGGAGAAAATTGCCCATCAGTGATAATTATGCACAGTTCGTGACATTTACAACCATCAGCTGGGCACAAACATTGACAAGGGGGTCATGTAATGAAAGCTACCCCCAGGAGATGACACTGAATGAACACAGAAAATGACTGTAGCACAAATTCTTCAGAAAGTCACAGCAGAAGCTGCTGCAACTTCACAGCTGAGATTAACTGAAATTGTGGCAAATTCTTTGGTGGTGACAAATGTAACCTGAATTGCAAACCTCTCCTGCCAATCTTGATGGAGTCTGCTTTGGGCCAACACAAGCCCTGGAAGCTCCAGCATATTAAACGGTAAAAAAATGCAATAAACAACTATAAAATCCCAGAGGCACTGTGGTTCAAATTTTCTGAACTGAGGAACTATGTCACAGTATTGAGTGGCACATGCCACTTTCTACTCGAGACAAAATAATGTGCCACTGAGTAAATTGTGTAAATCTTTGAAGTATCATTGTCCCTCTCCATTCATTCATGTGTAATCTGATCACCACCCATGAGATAACAGAGATTTAGGCTTCAGTAATTAGACTTCAGGGTAAACACCTTCAGGGAGTAACAGGGTGCTTTGGGCTCCCTTTAGGTCGTCAGGGAGTGGCACAGACTGACTCTCAGCCCCTCATGTCACATCTGGGAGGGTATTTTAGCTTTTCCCTGTGAAAGATGAGACCTTGAAGCACCAGAAACACCCCTTCCCTAAAGAAAAACTGTCTGCAGCTCAACCAAGAAGAAGCTGGAACAGTTTTCCCTGTTGCTTCATTTAGATGAGGCAATCTACTAGCCATTTGAAGTATGCAGCAGAAACCAGCTCTTGATCCCAATAACTCTGGCAACAACTGCTCTGTTTCCAATCTCCTCGTCAAGGTCAAAAGAATCAAGAAGATAATTGAGACCAAACCCAGATATCTGACCTCTGCCAATACCCTAGACCATTCACAATTGATTTTGAAACGGATGCAGCATCCAGATTATCCTGGTGGCATTGCTGAGAGAAACGATGGCTGCCGTCAGGAGGCAAGTGGCCAAGCAGATGTTCAGCCTCCTTTGACATCAGCAGCTCCACCCTTTTGGGAGACGCTATTTTGGGGACCTGGGATCTCAGATAAAGCCAAAAGGATCTTAACAGTTATTTGCTTCTTTCTGCCTCAAGGCAACTCTGATGTCTTCAGATGAAGTTGTGGAGGGCTCAGTCTTCCTTCCACTTGACACCAATACACATTTGTGTATTGACAATATTATTCTCAGGTGGGTGCAATCAGGGAAGCTCTCTGAGCACCACACCTGACACGGTGAATTGTATTAAACCAAAGAAGAAATGAGTAACAAACCGTACAGAAAAACTTTGGCAAGACAGGTGATGCCTTCAAGAAAAATATGTTTACAGACAAGGAATCTGGAAAAGCAGCAACGCCTCAGCTCAGGGTATCTGTCTCCCATCTGCTGATATATCATACAGCCTTAGGGTCTGTCTGGACTCATTGCTACTACGAGAAAATGTCGCTCCTTTCCAGCAGTAAATGAGAAGATTGAACCTCTTCCACACAGAGGAGAGTGAGCCTTTTGTGCATATGCTTGTTGACACGAGACTGCAGGGTTATGATGTCCCCTCTCAGAGGAAGACGGTAGGGGCCGTACTCAATCACCAGTTTATACACACGTGCTGCTCTAGAGATAGCAGCGTACCTGCTGATACCAGAGATAGCAAAAGCTGTCTTTTACCCACAAGCAGCGCACCCCTCTCTGCCTCCAGTACTCTTTAAGACAAATTTCAAGCTCTTGATGCTAATCTCAACAACTATTAATGACAATTTTGCAGACTCTCTGACAGGTGGCCTCTCTACCTCAGATATCCAGTCTAAGGTCAATGCAGAAGCTGAAGTTGATGGAGAACGGGTTGAATCTACTGAAAGCAATTGGTAGAGTCCTCAGCAGAGGCACCTATTCAAGCAAAGAAACCTCATTTGAAAGGAAACCTGCCTTGAGAACTCACCAGACAAAGCTAAGATGTTTGACTCCTGTGGATTTGGTATGCATGTATCAAAACAGTAATTTAATGGTGAAGTAAAATTTTATGTGCTGTAAACCTGCTGACATACCACATCGTGTGACTCTCATACTGGTCTGAATTTTTGCTTAGGAGGAAATTCTTTTTACCAGCTGCCAGCGTACCTCAATTTTGCTTCTTGCATAAGTCATCAGCTTTTGTAGGAAGGATCAGATACTGATCACTATTCTAGTATTGTCACAGTGTCTTTCTAGTCTGTATGTCCTGGCAAAACTTACAGTCACTGATAACAATCTGCTCATCACAATATCCTGTGGGAAACTGTATATCACATAGGAGCCAGCAATAGCTCTTTTTACTCTTGGAAAGTGACACAATCCAGAGTTACTGTAACTCCTATTTTCTTTTCTCCCCCCTCTTTTTTTTTTTTATGTTCCCCGTTAAAATCAAGAAACTGAGCCATGTATTTTTAATAATGAGAATCTGGATGAGGTTCAATCTAAATTTTGAAAATATATTCCAATTAAAAACTTTAATAGATTCTTGGCTTTCCCCACATCTCATTGCCATGTGCATTCAATAATCCCAAGCCCCCTTTTTCCCTAGTAATAAGTAGACTGCAGAGCGGGTGACATCATGCTCCAGAAGGTCAGCCTCTCTTGGACTGCCATTTTCTAAGCATTTCTTGCAAAGGTTTTGTTCAGGGGGGAGCTTTTTTTCCAAACTGGCTGCAGATCTGCTGTGATTGTGTCTAACATGGTGCTTGCCCTTGTAAAGCTGTGACGGCTTTTGGATTGCGTGCTCCAAAAGAGAGGTTTTGTTCTCAGGCCAGAGGGTTTCACTGACAGAAACAGCATGTTCTTTCCCTTGGTAGGACTGTGGTCACTATCGGTGACCACTCAGGTCACGGACCTGCAGAAACTCACTGATGTGCTTTATTTCAATGGCAACACATGCAAATAAAGCTCATGGACCCCTAGAGTCAGGCGCACCAGGCATCTGTGTGACTGGTCATGATACCAGGCTCTCGGTTTGTGTGGCAGCTGAAACCTATCATTCTGTAGATTAGAAAGTTATTTAATCCCTGTATGAAACAGCTGCATCCAGCGCGCTGAGTATCGATTCGGTGTGTCACTGTGGCCCTCGCTCAACATACAGCTTGGGCCAAACAAATGAGCAAAGCCCTAGGTTGTATGTTGTATGGCAGAAAGGATAATGTGGAAAAAATTATAATACCTTTAGATAATTGTATCATGTGGATGCATCTGGAATGCTCAGTGCAGACTTGTTTTTAAAGAAACGATTAAGGACCTGGAAAACTTCCCACTTGAAGAGAAATGAAATGACTGGTGCTATTCGCTGTGAGAAGCAGAGAAGAGGGACATAAAAACCTGTAAAACAATTAAATGTATGAAGAAGGTGGATAAGGGGCAACTTCTGTTCTCCTTATCTCTTAGCATCCCACAAAAAGGGATGAACATTCAGTTATACAGAGTCACCTGAATGTTCCACACAGCTGTGTCACAAAAACACAGAAATTGCAGTCACAAGAGTCTATCGAGGATGGTTGACACAAAGCTACGATATATTCGTCCCTCTACAAGATAATACAGGCTGTAACGATTCGGTACTTGATCTTCTTTTTGATTACCTATGCAAAAAATTCTCAGGCATCTTCTCCATCCAACAAACCATTCTACTGTTTTTTCCCCTGAATTCTCTTCAATCCCTTTCCACCCTTCAAAAATACATACAGTAGAAGACCACGTTGTAATGTCAGTTTGCAGCTAGGAAATTGTCTCCCCACTGCTTACCACTATTTTTTTTCTACGCCAAAGATTACATGTCCCTTTTTCTCACGGCATTACATACACTGCCTTTGCCTGTGCAGTGGCTTCTCCACTGAAATCTCCAAATTCTTGTCAGTGCCAACACTTTCCAGCACATTCAGTGGGTATGTATGTCCTACATTTTGTTTCTAGACATATGATATCATATCTGGCTGAACTAAAAATGACGCTTTGTTTGAATGCATGCAGGTTACCAAGCAATCTCTATTGCCCTTCGTACCTTTGTCCCCATCATTACTGACCACTTTGCTGTCTCAATGAGATCTGTACCTTCTAACAACTGTGTTCTTATTTAGTTCTGGACAAGTTAGTACTGGAACCAGTCTGCAGAGCAACGCTAGGACTGTCCTCCCTGGATGCTGTATTCACAGTTATCACATCATCTTTGACATCAGTCAGATTTTCATTTCTTAATACACACTAATGCTAACTTTTCCAAGCTGGCACATGTGGCATTAAGTTACATGCTCTCCAAAAATCCATCACGCCTATACAGTTATTTCTATCAGTCAAATCTCTAACCTAACCAAATAGTTCAGTTGGATTTGTTTGACTTGGTTGAAAACTGTCTTGGAAAAGGCCGGTAACACTTTGATTTCATGAAAAAATTACCAAGTGACCAAATAAAAGCTAAGAATTCATAAAACAATCTAGCTGGCAAGCATGAAAGGCACCATATTTGTGCTGCTAGAGTCCCAAACTTCTGCCCCAGAAAGCATTAGTTTTCCTACCACAGTAAGGGGGACTCTTCTCTAGAAAATCAAGACTGAATTCCACAGTTCCTATAGGGCATCTGTTCCAGCACTTCACTAGACTTCATATAACTTGAGCCTATTGCTTTTTTCCTACCCAGCAGAGACAGCATCTTATTTTCCCTCCTCACCAGGCTGAACAACCATAACTCGCTCCTCGTTGATGACATTTCTTCCTAGTCATGTGGCAACTTTTGCTGCTCTCTTCTTGTCTCTCTGCAGTAAATGTGCACTCCTCCTAAGCTGCAGTGGACACATCAAGTCCCTAAAGTCTCCTGTAGCCCCAGTGCAGTTTCTCAACTAACAATTCACGGGATAAAATGAAGGCTTGCAATTCCTCAAATGTTTATTCAGCGATGGCACATATTCACCCAGCTTTGGAGACAACAACATGATCTAGTATTAAAGTGTGTGTTTATTAAAATTATATCCTGAAATCTTCTAATTCATAAATATGCAAGGTATGAGACAACAGCATGCAGCTCAGAGCACTGAAGCTTCAAGTGGGAGAGAGGAATAGAACCCCAGGCAAGTTACTTACATGAAAAGACTGGCTAAGGCTCAGAGGATCTGAGGTGCAATAGCTTATGCTGAAGGCAGCTGTTAAACACCAGTGATTTACTCACCTGTCACACAGTTCATGTGCTTGAAAGCAAGAAGATGAAGAAGTATGGGCACTGTACATCCTGGTCATCTTACATTTGGAAAGAAGAATCACATGTGCCTTAAAGCCACCTCAGCATTTCTTGCTCTTTCTGCCAGCAATTCCAAGGCCTCCAGACCAGCATATTTGTGCTGGCCCTTGGGGGCTGTCCTGGCAGCCAGAAATTAAAATGGAGCGTGTTTGTACCTTGGCTTTGCACCTATTGCTGAGACCAGGGGTCAGCTTGTTACAGCAACAACTGAAGACATGAGTGCTGTAACGAAGGGAATATTTCTGATTCATTATCTTGAGATCATTTCACATGGCTAAATGCAGAGCTCAAGAGCTCTGTTTTGTAGTGGGTTATTAAGTTTTGAGACTAATCTGCAGACACAACTTTAGTTAAGGGCTGCCCTAAGCCTAGTGGTCTGTGGTGCAGTGGTGGTGGTCTGCACAGAGCCGGCTGGTCACAGGGTACTGGCTTGCTTCCTGGTTTTTCAGCTGCCAAACTATATTAAAACAAGCTAAAAATACATTAAATATTTTCCTTTCCTAATATTACCTTACCACGTAAGCAATAGCTGGACTTGCCACTAGGATGTTATCTGATAACCAATGGGAGGGGAAGGGAGGGGAGGCGTGCGAGCCCGAATAGGCGGTGAGACAGAGGAGGGAGGTTGCTTCAGCGACCATGACCAGGAGAAGGGGCCGTTATGTTTCTATTTAGGTGGGTGATGAAAACGTTTCTGAATCCCTGCCTTAATCCATCTCTGACCACACCCCCCACCCCAAGCGCTCCTCGACACAAGCCCCTGAGCTTGTGCAAAACCTCTCCTGCTCCATGTTGCGCTGTTTAAGAAGGGTTGGGTGGTCACGTAAAGACCACGCACAGGGAGTCTAACACAGCTGACAGGAATGTGCTCTGTCCTCCTTTGGTGCTTTGCCATCAGGAAAATGATTTAGCAGGTGACCTGGGCTCTGGGATGTTGCATGGGAAACTGGGGTGGGGGGCAGCCAGCCAGAAGAGATTCCTGCTCTGGATCCCCCTTCGATCCTGCCCTAGTGATGGGCAGCCCCGGCAGCCACTGCTGCTCCCCTCCCTCTGGAGGGGACTGTGCCGTCCACAGATGGATTCAAAGTCTAGAGGGAAGTTTTGGGGTGATATCAAGCTCAGGTGTGAGATGCTGGAGAATCTGTTACACAGAGCATGCATTTGGTTTCAATTGTTTAACCTCACAATTGAACATAATCAGAAAGTGTCACAATTGAACATAATTTTGAATGGCTTCTTTTCTTGCATGTATATTGTAATAAAAATGTACCAGGTTGCCCTGATACCTCTATTCCCAGTGATCACTGTGTTTTTAACTAGAAATAGCTACAATGAAGTGAATGGGGAAGTCCTATCCATGATAAGAAAAAAAATAGTAACACAGCCTGAAACTAGAGATGAAAGATCTACTTAGCAAGTGAGAGATGTAAAGGGCAGAAGCTATGAAAAGACACGGCATGAACAAGCGGAAAACACTTGGCCTACCCAATAATTTCTCCCAGACCTGTAGCAACAAAAAGCCTCTCCAGCAAGGCCACCAAGTTTTGAAAACAAGGCAGTGTGATCCTAGGGGGAGGCACATTTCTGGTCTCCCAAAGCTTCCAGAAGACATACACCCCTTCCCCTCATGTTCCCAGACAAATGGCAAAGGTTAACTGTAAATGGAGAACAATGTGCCTGACATGCTGGAGCATTTCCTCAGACTCTCTGTGCTCTCTTCACACTTATGCATGTACTTGGGCTGGCTTGCCTAACCCTGTGCTCCTTCCTGCTCTTCCTTCTAGCTCCAGTGCTGGGGACTCCAGGGAGATGAAACAGCTTCATTGCACCTCATAAGGCACAGCCTGTCCACCATTTCCACCCATCCTCTCTGCTCTGTGTCCTTTCACAGCAGTCGAGAGCTCAACAGGGTGTGTGACATCCCTATCCTGGCTGCTGGACACACAGCAGAGCACATTCCTGCTCTTACACCCTCTTTTCCTCCGCTTTCTACAGCTCTTTGCTTGCATTTTGTACACTCACCTTGTTGCTTCTGCATGGTAGTGAAGTCTTCGAAGGTGAGAGTGCGCACAGGGGGCCTCCAGAAGGCGTAGGTCTCCATAATGGCCTCCAGCCCTGTCCTGTGCCATGAAAATAAAGCAAGGAGAGAAGAATAATGTCAGTCAACTGGCAAAGGTATCGGCACTGGGGAAAGAGGGGTCTGACCTTGCAGGACAGGCTGCCAGCAGCCACCAAAAGTTCACCTTGGCATCTGTGAATTCCTCAAGTGAGCCTTCCTGCACAGGTGCTAGCCACTAGGGTAAAATGAAATTACCTCAGCCCAGGATTTCAAAAGTTCCTAACAGCCTTCCAGGTCCTTTTTCTTTTTTTAAGAAGGATCCCGAACTTTCTGTCTGCTTTGAAGAGGACACATGACCATCAGCTCCTCAAGGCATGCTTTATCCTAGGGTGGGCTTCCACACTTTGTGGATGCAAGCTGTGATGCAAACAAGGGAGGTCTGGGATTCAGCCATCAGGATCAGAGAGACTTTATGAATTGTCTTTTCCTGACACCTCCTAGTTCTGGACGCTGCTTTGAAGTGCTATGGGAAGTCGTCCAAAAGGAAATTTCCTTGGTTTTGGACTTCAACTTGAAATGCATAAGAATTTTTTTATAAAAGATCAGTGGCATCTCTGCTTTTGGTCCCCAACTCCCTGCAAAGACAGTAGCAAAGAGAAAAAGCTAGAAATCAAGTGAGAACTTTTCCTTTTGAAGGGCTGGGGTCTCAGATTTGTTCTTATTTTCACTACAGAATGCTGGCTCTGCTGAAAGTCTCTAACTCCAGCGGCTCAGTGAGGACATGGGTGCCTTATCAGGGAAAGAACCCCATGTTCTTTACAAGGCAACCCCCTGGAGTTTCTTCCCAGGAAAGGCTCTCCTCTGTAGAAGCTGCATATTGCTCTGTTCCCCATTCATTGCCTTCCCCTGCCTTCTTTCCAGCAATAGGTTATAGCCCTCACACTGACAAAATACGACTAAAGATGTTTCGTCAAATGCAAGAACATATCCCCTTTCAATGCAAAAGGCTCGAAAGGCTCTAACATCCCTGGAGCCTCTCATCAGATGTTGAGCTGATACTGGAGCTGCCTTTTGCTTCTGAAAATGTCTTTCTGCACGTGCCTCCACTCGCTCAGTTAACTTTCCAAAGTCTCCCCGGAAGCTCAGATGCTTTAAATACATTGGAGTTGGCAAACCAAACTCTGTATTTTAAGAGGAGGTTTAGAAGAGAGGTTGTTGCATGGTGTTTATTAGCTGCTAAGCTGTTAGAAGTAGAAACAGAAGACATCTCTGCATAGCAGTCTCACACTAGCGCTGCGCACATTACAACAAAACTATTTGGTTAATACAGTGTCCTCTGCCAGCTCATGGAGCTCAGAGACAACAAGGCAGTGAAGAACGTGAACCTATCTGCTAAGCTGGTCTCTGTGTGTAAAAGCAGCTCTTTGGCTACCGGTACTACCCACAGGATTTCCTCCACTCCCTATGTGAGAAAGCCGCACGTGTTCAGACTCCATTTGCTTCTCGACACACACAGTCAGGGAGAGAATGGTGCCTTTTTGCACCCTCATGAAACAGTCCCCAGCCCAAACACTGAGGGAAGACTTCCTGGTACCATATGTGCAGGGGGCTTAAAATGCCTTGAGCAGGTTGCAATGCAACAAGACCTGCTGTTGAAAGGCCCTGCCTTGATCATTAAAGCCAAGTGGCACATCCAGAAAGATAGACTCAAAGTTCCAGCTGTGCTAATCCAGCCGCTCTGCGTCTGCCACAAGGATTGCGCAGGTAAATAAGGAGGCCAGCTCACTAAAACCAGTTCACACAGCCTGGCCCAGTCAGATCCCCACGCACATAACCCCACTCTGCACCAGCATCTGACTTTTAGCTCTGCTCTCGTGACTCCCTTCCAGTAAAAACCAGTCTCTAACTGGAGATGGCTCAGACAAACTGTAAAGGCAGGTTAAAGCTATTAGCCCTGTCCCTGCCTGGAGCCTGCAATATTCTCAGCTCAGATTGACTCACAGCTCAAAGCTTCTGGCTCTCTGTCTACCACTTTCCCCTGTATCAATACAGTTCTCTCAAGTATCATATAATTTATACTTCTGAAAGAAAAGGGGGAAAGAGAACAGTCAGGAGATAATAAAAAGAAGAAATAAAAGAGTAAATCAGCAATAACACATTGCTTTCAGGGGTTGGACTCTCCTGTACCTGCGAGCCCACAGAGGGTGAATCGCAACACTGAGTGCGCCAGAGCAGCTTGCAAAGCTGCTCTATTCATGCCTTGTACATCAGGGAAAAGAGGGATGCCACCAGGGACCCACCTTCTCCTGCTCCAGGGGAGCAGGTCTGGAACAGCCCCTTTGCTGTGGACACAGCTGCTGTCACCCTACCCCTTCCATGCTGCAGCTGCTGGCAGTGACACTGTGGCTTCACTGGATTCACAGATTGCTGTGTAATGCTCCAGGCAACACTGCAGCCACAGGTACCTGAAGAATGGATGCCAAACTCTACAGTTGGCTTAAAGCCTCTTTCCTCTTCCTGCTCCAAATGAGAGTCCTTTACTCCCCCAGAGGTGTGCACGTGTTGAACATGCATTATAAAACACCCTCCCTAAGTATGTGGATGACAGAGCTCAAAGTTATGTCCAGTTCTCTTAGACACAAATTTAGGTCCCTGATATAAACGATCATCTTTTTTTTTTTTTTTTTTCTTCCGGTTTGTGTGGGTTTAGTTTTTTTATCTTCATGCAGAACAAATGTTGTGGGTATTTCTGAAACAGTATCTAAGCAGAACACAGCCTCACTGAACTTTCAGATTCTTCCATGCATCAGACAAGATCTATAAGACAGCAGCCTTTTGTGCTAACCTGATAGGCGCCTATCGCCCCACATACGGAGTATTGCAGAAAAACAGTGTGCAGCCATGCAAAACCAGCCTGAGTCAGAACGCACATCACCTTTGTGTTTTACAACTCTATCCCTAAACTTTCAATGTATTTTTTTTCTTCTTCCTGTGATGTATTGTTACTTTTGTAAAAAAAATTGTGAGTTGAGGGCGTGGGAATCAAGAAACTCCATCACTGCAACTCTAACAACTACCTCTTGCATAGCAGTTTATGACATTAGTGTGGTACCCAGATAGCCAGAGCCACATCACAGACCTCACCACAGCACAGAAAGGTAATGCTCTCCTAGTCAGCAGAAATACTGGAGTGCTATTCTGTGTGTGTCCCAGCCCCTAAGAGGGAAAACAAACCCAACCTGGCCAATGAAGAGACATTTTGGGACAGCAATAAATGCTGACAAAAAAAGAACTGCTTTCAGCATTTCTGAAATCTCAGCAACTTCTTTTGGGCTTTGGTGAGGGCTGCCGGTACCAAGTGTGCTGAACATTACCCATGTGGCATGCACTTTCTTTTCCAAAGAACTGCACTGAAAAAATGACTTCAAACTGTCTATCAGTTCATAAACCCTCCCCTCTCACACCATCTTTATGAAGGAAGTAAAAAAAGTATCAGAAGAGGACTGACTGCCAGCTTTATTTTAATAAGGTCAGTCCTTTAAAAGGTATCCAAAATTCGCTCTCTCTTTTTCATTCATTTTTTTATTTTTAGTGCTATAAAGTTTTAATAATAGGCCATAAATGAAACAGTCCCATTGTCTGAAAAATGAAAAAAGATGTATGAGCTATCTGTGCACCTCCGTAATCCATTCCATATGGCCAACCTTGCCATTCCCACTGCACACAGGATTCAGGTCATCATTTCATTGTTCACTGGGGAAACCAAACTATTGGCTCCAAGCACCCTCCTGGCTCTCTTACCCTAGACAAAAGCTCAAAGAGCATTTCCAGCACAAACAACTTTTATCCACCTCAGCTGCCCACATCTGAAAGGAAAGTGCTGTTGCTTGCCTTCAGTTTAGGGTTTTTTTCTTTCCTCACCCTGCTGGGTTTCCTGACTTTCGTCCCTTCTGGCTTCCTCCTGCATAAGGAACTCCCCCAAGGATCCCACTGTCAAATGATCTTAATTCAGTCTCCAAAAATAGGATTTGTGGCATTAAACCTGCACCCTTGCTACCCAAACATTTGGCTAGCTGAGCTCCATGTGTCAAAAACTCTGGTTCTCAATCTCTTGAAGTTCAGGAATGCAATTGAGAAATACCTGCCTCGTTCGTACATGATGTAGGTACCCTTTCACCACCAGGACCGGTTCTCTTATTTCACTTTTACAGATGCTTCATGCACTTTTGCAGATAAAGCAAAGAGGGACCAAAAACAACGCAGAGGGAATCTCTAATGAGAGAGAACTAAGAATTGGCCTTCTAACTTAGTTAGGGTAACTCCCTAACTCATTAAGGCTAGGTTTCTGAACACCGTTGGTTAACATGGTTTGAGTGCTCCAAGACAGCAAAACAACACACAGCTGCTGAGCTGTTTGCATCCTTCCCTCTGCCATACCTCACTGCTCCTTCTCCCAGCGCAAGGACTGAGACAGTCAGCTCTGAAGGGAGACAACCACGCAAGCAACTGAAGGAGATCCAAGAAGGGATCCATGAAAAGATCACTCCCCCAGATGGATACAGGCAGTTACATCATGATGGGGTGTCCCTAGGACAGCAGGATTTTAGCAGTCTCACGTACTAATGAAGGCAGAGCACACTCGTGAGGGAACATACGGGAAGACTGTGAGCTGATGGAAGTGAAAGATTTAAAAGGGAAACTGTTTTTTAAAAAAAACATTCAACCCTGTAATTTCTGCAGCGGACAACAGTGAAACAGTATCAGAATAGGAAACAACTGAAGGATAAACAGCCATCTGCATTTCATGGAAAAGCCTCAACACAAAGCAGAAAGGAAAGATCCTAGGGAAGAAACGGCCTAAGAGTTCCTCTTCTCCCACCGTTTTTTCTCCCAAAAAACGTTTTTTCCAGCGTTTGGGTTTTTTCTCCAGCATTTGCTGGCAAACTTTAACTGTTGCTCTGATTCAGTATCTCGATGTCACTGGGATATGATACCCTGGAGCTGCCTCAGATGTTCTGTGGTCCCTGCTTCTGCCACAGTACTTTTTTTTTCCTTTTAAGACCTTATACAGAAAACCTCTTGGACATATACTACACTTGCCTGCTTCACAAATGGCCCCTTTTCCAAATTACCCTGTTTCTTTTTCAAAGGAGGCCCGCATTTTCAATGGGAGGTTCTCCAGCTATAGTTTGCTGCACCATAGCTGACCAAAGTTGTTGTGGGGACGTGTGGAGCTACAGAGCATCACAATCCAGTTGACCAGTGATCCTGATGAGATTAGAAAGTCACAAGGGGAAGAGGAGTTAACCAGCACAGTCAGGTCCCATTTGGAGAGCCCTTTCCACACACAGCTTGGACCTTAATGCTTTTCTCCCTCCTAAGAGTCCATCTATGTCTGTATCCTCTTTAAAGGGAGCAGCTGAGCATCAGTGTCCTCTGCCATTTGACAACAGCAGTGCAACCTTAGCCAGACCACTGCTTGTGAGGCAGGCGCCTGACTGCTATATATGCTTGCAAATACCTTTGCCTGTTTTTTCTTCCTAAAGCCTCAGGCTGCTCTCTTTGATGTGTAATACCTTAAAGATTTTAATTCCTCTTTACATCAGCAGAGAGCCTTACTGCGCCCTCCCCACAGCTGCAGCCGTGTAGCAATTTCCTGCCCTTTCTTAAATCAATGAGCTACAAAGATCAGTAATTCCCAACCTTTTCAGGAAACTGTCCAAATTCACCGGGCTAGGACCTTATTAATGCCTTCCATGTTAATCTAGCCCACCATGTACCTGGAACTGCATCAATCCCTCTTCTAAGCCCAGCCTCCAGTGCAGCTGTATCTCTGCACACAGGGAAGACCTTGTACTGGAGGCACACGCTACTTCCCCCACGCAGGAGAGGAGAGCAGAGTAAAAGTCTGCCTCAAGGACCAGAATTAATGCTTACAGCGGGAATTAAATGAGGGTGGTAACATTTTTTCACACAGCTGCGCTTAGATCAGAACAGAGGAGCAGAGCTAGGAAGCCACTAGATCAGTAAGATGTCTCCTTTGTGATCCTGGAGAGCGTAGTGTTTACACGGGTAATGGGGAATACAGGGCAGTTGCCCATTCACTGAACACTTCCCATACCAAACCATGAATAAGACAGCGGTCCTGGTGAACGCACACAGTAGGAGCATGCCAGTAAAAACTGATTTACAGCACCCATGGGGACAGCAAATGAGGGCTACGCTCCCAACTTTCACTCTGCTCACTCAGAGCCTTGCTTTACAATCCTATGGTTCTTGTAACGTGGTCATATATGTCTAATTCTCTAGTTAATGTTTAAATCCTTTGTCGTGCTGATTTAAAGGATATCCACATCATTTATATCTGAAATATTTAGATCTGCTGCACACTCTACTGGATTCATGAATGGCAGAAAAAGTTCAAACTTTTTTGTTGGACTTTCTTATTCTTTTTTGATAAAATTGGTAACTGTAATGTCCGTTACTAATACAAAAGGTTTTTTTATTAAAGTTCCTGTTTTACTATTGTGTTGTTAAAATATAACATATTCTAAATAATGTGTAAGGTGTTCTACTTATAATTTCATAAAAATCCTGACAAAATTGTGTGACAGTCAAAGTGAAACAATTTGACATCACTGGAGAAAAAATGAAATTGTTTGAAACTAGAATATTTTGCACTTTTATCCTGCAAACCTATTAGAAACTCAAATTTTCTTCTAATGCAAAGCAAGCATTTGTGATTCAAGTTTTGGAATCTCCTGTGAAAACTTAAAATTAAAAGATCCCCTTCAGGCAGCTCTACATATAATAAAGAACAAGCAAAAGTGTCTGGATCCCTTATCCTACAGCTTTCATTATTTTTCAGAGTGTTAGTCTGTGACCTATTTGTATGGTTTACAGTCTGCAATCCTCCATTTTTCTATGTCTGTTTTTCATTTTAGTAAAAAAAGGGTTTTGGTTTTGTTTTTGTTTTTAGAAACTCTACAATGCCTTTACAAGCTCATTTATTTTACCTAATTCTTTGGATATCATGGCACCATATCAGTCATACATAAACAGTTTACTAGTAACTTATCAGAGATGCTAAAGAGGTTTTAATTGTGTTTCTCAACAATAAATGGAAAAGCTCAGAGGAACACGAAAGTAATAGAAATGAGCATAAGTAAATTAACTATCTAGCAGGAGAAAAAACCCCAACAACAAAACGTATATACAGAAGAAAACAGCCTTGGAAGTAGTGGTAACAAAAGGAATACTAAGGTAGCAGTGAATAGAAAATTAGACATAATACAGCAAAAAAGTACAGTCACAGAAAAAATGTTGTGGAAGCAGGAAAGCAATAAGATATGTTTTCTAAGAATATCTAAAACCCTCCATCAGTGTTTGAGAATGCAGGATCCAGGCAGAGGTAGGAGCAGCACTGAAGGAGACTTCTGAAAAGAACTGGGATCAGTCTAGCCAGCTAACCTGGGAAGTATTTTCTAATGAAGTCATCATTATACATTGGATATGTTTAGGCAAAGTAAAGCAGTCCTTCTAATTCCTCTGAGAACAAGTCTACACCAAACTTCTCCTGTAAAAATGAATTAGGATCACAAAACGCCTTTCTCAGTTTTGGGCGCATGCCCTGCGCACTTCGTGGGAAGGAGAGATCGGTAAGGAAACACAAAAAAGCTCCTGTTACCTGTTTCTTCCAGAATCTCTGAAACCTTTAGCGAAGGGGTTTCTGTCAATTTTTAATCTGGTGATCTACAAGGGAAGAAAAAGAGAATTAGTTGATCCCTCCAGATTTTTTTTCTTTCAACAAATGAAAATTACTGATGGTTACCACTCTTACCCAAACCACCTGTACGATGGTCCTTCACACTTATTTCCCCAGACTTATATTAAAGTTGCCCTTCTGTTATCTATGAACAGATTATCTGCTTAGCAAATGAATGGCATGACAGGCAGAAACCTGGCAGCATCGGGAAACCTGGCACAGCGCTGAGGCTGGGAAGCTCTTCCTGAAGGAGAAACACAGCTTGGACCTAGGTGCAAAGCCCCAGGAGCTATAACTCATCAAATGTCTTGTGGTTCAGGAAGCAGGCATACTGCTCAGGTTTGCCTGGTGTCTGGGTTATCCCAGCCTCAACTCTCTAGATATCCAGCAGCTGGATGCACTCATGGACCTTCAAACAATGCTAAGGAGAAAAGGCCAAGCAAAGCACCGGCTACAGCCTCCAAAGACAGCAGTTGGCCACCCGGTCGCATGCAGAAGGTGCTGCTGTTCTGGTCAGCATCTGGGCGGCCCTTCAAGGGTTTTCTGGTCTGGAAACCATTTTTTTATTTATTTCATTTTTTCCCTAAACAAAGAAGATGACAGCTGGACTGAGTGCTTTGGGGGAATCTTCCTTCCTGTTTTATTTTTAGGCATGAATTCCGTGTTGGTAAATACGGAAAATAATATTGGGATTTTGACCTTGCAGCCTGTCGAATCGTACTCCCTGTCAGCTATTCCCCAGCCTGGAGCTTCCCTCTGCCAACATCACCTTGTCCCAGAGCCCCTGTCTCTGGAGGGAAAAGGGAGTGAGATCTTCAGATCCTGTCAATTTTGAGGTACTTTTGCTGAAACTGCTCAAAAGGGACTAGTTTAATACAGTCTGATCTGAAACGGATTTGCAGGTGTTTTGCTTCTGTCAGAACTAAGCCCTTACTCTGGATATTAACCTCAGATCTGGAACACAGCTCCTATTTTTGCAGAAGCTTAATTTGTGGACCTAATTTCCGCTAGCCTGACTGCAGCTGTCCTGGGACTTGTGTGGACAGAGACAGATATGTTCTGTGGAGGATGGAATTACAGCAGAGGGAATCCCTGTGGTGGATTTGCTAACATTTTACAATTATGTCCAGAGACCCTTCTCCCAGTAATGCAAAGTTTTATAGCCACTGGAGGGCACGCAGGAAGATTCAGGGGATTCAAATTTATTTTTATTGGAAAGGTTTCTCCAACCCACCAGAATCTCCTTTACCGGTATTATAAAAATTCCCCCCCACACCTCTCCCCCCCCCAAAAAAAAATGTTTTGGACAAACCCCCTAGATGTTTGGAATTCAGAGAGACAGGAATAACTTTCAGTGCTTCTTTACAGCAATGTGGCTTACCAGTGCCTGAGAGAGATCCCTCCCTTAGCACCTCCCTTTCCTATGTAGTTGTCTTATAGGTCTGGTCATTAGGGAAGAACAACAGGCTTATTTCCTGTCATTTCTTCTCCTTTCTCTATCCTCTTTCCATGTCTGGTCTACAGTTAAAAGTTTGTGCACGTGCATTTGGGTGAGGGAGGGGCAGGAAATTTTGAGTGTTGCAATGACAGCAAACCCACCGTTGTGTTGCAATATTTTTTTCTTCTGGAATAGTTGATCCATTTTGGACACTAATTTAAGTCTATTCAAGGGGACCAGACTGAGAAAAAGTTAGGAGTGGGTATTCAGAAACACCCATGGGGGCACTATCAGCACATGTGGTCTCTCTTACATATTGCAAAATAAAAGCTATAACAATTCACTAAATTGTTACAATTCACAATTGTTACAAATTGGCTAAATATTACAATCTGCCCTAAGTTGATTTGACATGGGTCTGTCCCTCAGTGGAACAATACTAAATATAATGATGTCCACTGAGTTCTTGAAGTCATTCTCCAGAAGCACAGACATTGTCATGGAGAGCATTTCCGATTCAAGACTCCTCTGCAATTTATGGTGGAAAATTGTGTACCCTCTTTTCCTAACAGGCTTGATAACAGATTATTTTTCTTCCAAGCCAGTTTATACCCTCACTCTAGCTTATAACAGTACCTCTCTAAGTGGACACGTTATTAACATGACAAAAATCTTCACCAACGGAGATTCTGTTTCACATGGCTGGGAAAAAATAACATTGCATGGCCCTTTTAATGCCATCGCAACTCCTGCGCCAGTAAGAAGAAGCATGGCAGGAGAGGGAGATGGTATGTGCACAGCACCTCTCACCTGAGAATAAAATAGAGAGTATGTGTACACGAACAAAAGAAGAGGAGCACAGTGAGCCTAAAGCATGACAGAGGTGGTGTGAAGGCCAAAGGGAATCCCTGAGGATTCTGGCAGATGAGCACTGCAAAAGGAGGCAACAAAGGGAATTGGTGGAGCTCTCAATAATAAGGAGCTCGTAGCGTGTGCAGTGAACATGCCTGCAGACTAGATGAAGCTGGCCAGCTCCTCCTCAAAGACTAGGACACCAGAGTTCACTGGCCACTGAAGGAGAAGGGGGAGCAAATACATGTAATCCACAGTGAGCCTTTTTCAAAACTCCTTTCTTTCCTGGTGTCTCAAATGCTTACCTTCTCAAATGCTCACATTTTCCTAGCAATTAATTTCCTCTAAAAGTTATCTTATATTTTAGGAAAACAGGGATAGACAGGGAATTTAGTAATCAAACAAAGATGTTTCTTAGTTCCATGAAGTCTAGTTTCAGAAAAAGGGCAGATCTGTAACAAAGCTTAGTAGTCAAGGCCTCTGAAGACAGGATCCCACTGCGACAACATCTTTTCCTTATGATATCTGGAATCAATAGTAACACTCTCCACTGGGAACTGTGCAAGATCTGAATCAAACGTGAATTATGCATGACAATTTTAGTTCATATGCAATACATGGACGGCTGCTGCTTATGTTCAAAGGCTTCTTTTGTCAGCAAATTGATGAGATTCTTCTTCCCTAAAACTTTTTCCTTCGTTTCAGCAGTGAAAAAACCCCAATGTGTTTTCTCTATGAGATAACAGATCTGGACTAGTTGTAGTGCCTTAAAATTACAGTGGGAACAGGACACCGTAGTTTGTACCAGAGGCAGCAAGGAAAAGTGAAAACAATACATCTCTTTATGGTTTATTTCACCCTCTTATTTTACAGGAAAAACTGGAGGCACCTTATTGGCAAGATGGTTTTCTGGCTAGATAACTCATATCTACACACTATGCCATAGCAAGCATTTTCTTTTTGTACAGAAAAAAACCAGCGAGCCTGTAAAGTGTGCACTCTTCCTAAACTACGTTTCTTATAGAAGTTAATGTCTCAAACACTCATATTTTTATGAACACCCGACATAAAAAGCGCCTGAAGGCACACAGGTTTACCTGTTGATTTTGGTATGCTGTCACTGTGGTGAAGACAGTCTCAGGGAAGTTGAAGGTTTTCACCCCATCTCCTGAAGGAACAGGCTTTGTAGGAGAAAGATCACTGCTGAAATCCTTGCGGATGACATGAACACGGGGCTGGTACTTATGCATTGAATGTAAGATTATCTGAAGATAAAACAAAAGAAGACAGAAGAGATTTTTTTTTTCCAAATATTCTAGGTTACATCCAGATGTACAAGGAATCAGGGAGGGAGTAAGAGCTACCATGAAGAAAATTACCCTTTTCTTACAAGTATGCATGAGGTGAAGTTTATGCTATGTATATGGAGAAAGGGGCTTTATTGTTTTATAGCAATATTTTGAAGAAAAGCACTGAAGTAGGGAAAAAAGTTCCACAACTCTAGAGAGTGTCTACAAGCACACGTGCCGAGCAGGACACAGGAGCATTTCAGCAGCAGCATCACCCCTTTGAGTCTGAAAGGAGTGAGGCTGGAGCAGCAGGCACCAGGATCAGCTTCTAACTTACATGGCCTTGATCATCAAGCTCGTTGTTGGTCAGCTTGAGCTTGTCAAAACTGACCACCTGCCTCATCCAGGTGTCTCCAGAAGCCAGCGAGTCAGGGTGGATGTAAACCCTCGGGGGCACTGGGGAGTCAGCATTGCCAGCCACCATCCACTTGGAGCTGTGATACACATACCTGAAAGAGGAAGGGGAGATGGCTAAAGGAAGTTGTCACTCACTGGAGGAACATTTCCAGGGCTCCCCATCCTCTGCCACCCTACCGCATGCACTCCAAGCTCTCATTTGCAGTCAGGGGAGAATGTGCTTTATTGCAACCTCCTACCTTCTAAATGAAAGCCAGATTACCCCTGAGCCACTTGTTCAGACTTGGTTCCTTATTAAAACCACCTTTGCAGTTATTTTTGCTGTAAAACTCTGCCACATGTGCCTTCTCAACTCCTTAACCCTCTCTGAGCCAGAGAAAATATGGGTAAACAAAGCCCTCTGAAAATATTAATAAATGCCCTGTAATTTCTGGAAATCTGCACTGGTTGCTACACCAGACCATGCAAAACACGTGTCTTCATTCAGAAAGGGAAAAATCCAATGGATACCATGAGAACAATTGATAAAACAGAATTTTGGTTTGAAATGTTGAGAAATAGGAAATTCCATGTAGTATTACAAATATCGGAATTCGAGGAAAAAATAATCTGTTTGTTCCCAGTCTTTTGTGATCTTTTGTGTTCCTGATGTAGTCATCCTATATATGCCATAAATTTCCCCACCACAGCTTTCCCTAGACACTATTTTTCTTTCTGTCCTGTGGCTCCTTCAGCCTAAGACATTTCAGAAACAGTCCTGCTAACACCTCTCAGTTACACCCTGTGCTGCCCTTCATTGGGTCTCTACTCAGCTCTGTTAAGCTATTTCAGTCCTTACATACAAACAGTGACTCATGTCATATATTTTCAAAAGAAATGCAAAAAAAAAAAAATCTGTTCCTTTCGCTGGTAGTTTGTTCTATGTGGCTGCACAAGCTAACAAGGACAGAAACAGTGTAAGACAATGTGTTTATTTTTGACATTAAAGTTGTCAGAACCAAAGAAATGGGCAAAACATCTAGCTGAGTATTACAAACTACCTTGATGTTTCCCAGGAAAAGCATTTTCCTGAGAAACATTCTGCAGAATCTGAGAGCAAAAATGTCATATTTGGCATTTGAAGCAGAGGATCAATTCCTGAATCCTTGAAATGTGGTGCAATCAAGACTATTTGGGGAAAAGACTTGCTGTCAGAGGTCTTTTAATGAGTAGAGATAAATCATTCCTGTCTGGGGAGTTTTCTGAGCTGCAGAGGACCATGAGTTTTCCAAAGTAATTTTAGGATTGGGACCCCATTAATACCAGAGAAAACTCTTCTTCCTGTCTTTCAGCTCACTGGTAGAAATGCACCAGAGGGTTTCTCAGTTTCCCCATACTGTAGGTTAGGGCCCATATTCCCTGTTGCTGCTATGCTGGACAACAAATACTTTTAAACAAAAATCGCTCAATTCAGTTCAGGCCAGACCTGAGCTGCCACTTGCCCATTCCTTTCTTGCTGAAGTAGTTCTAGAGGCTCCAGACTCCCTGTTGATAACTCCAGTTATCAGTTCCCTGAGACAGTCATTGCTAATTGTGTCGATCCTGAAATACATGCTAGGGATCTCCAGAATTGAAAACTGCTATTTGAAAAGAACAAGGTTTCAATCCAAAAGTGCAAGAGAGCTTATTAAACCTCTGGTTTTGTGTCTCACGATCCTGGTAAAATCAGCTATGTTGGTGTAAATCAACATGGCCTCCTCCAGCATACCTTTGCAATGCTGTATAATGGCACGTGTCTTTCCTAGTTTTTCATTGACACTAAGTTATCACAATGTTCCTAACTCTGCATGTAAAAAGATTACCTGTATCTCTTGTTATCCACAGGCACAATGTCCATGGCAATATAATACTGCTGGTGGGGATCCAAGCCTGTAATTTTCACTCTCATGGCTGGAAACATTCTCCTGGGAAAAGAAGAGTATAAATAAGGAAGAAAATGGTGAATAGGATAGATGAAGGGGCTCCTATGACCCTCTCCGACATCAAGAGCACACTACTTGACACAGCCCAGTTCTTGGTATGACCCCTCTTGGCTTGGTGTGAGTAGCACCAATGTGGTTTTAATCTTGATTTTTTTTTCCACTTAAGAATAGGGGTAGCAGGATAACCTGCTACGTGTGGGTAACAATAAAACACTCCTAGACAAGCACTCTGTCTCTTCCCAGCTCCATAACAGTTCTGTTATGCTCCACACAAATTGTCCTCTCTAGGTGTTTTAGTACACGAATAGGCAGTGTACCTTCTTCCTGCTGTTTTTCCTGTTGGCCATCCAGATAGGATTGTTCTCTCATATCACATTAAATGCAGGATCACTTTAATTCTCTTTTTGGAGAAATTCACATTTCAGTACGGAGTTTGATAGTACTGGAGTAATATTTAAAGTAAATCCATTACCCTGAAAGATCCTCTTGCTCTTATGCTTATAGTTATTTAAGAGATAATGTCCCTCAAATTAATCTGCTTATTAGGCATATATTTCACATTTAACAGAAACACTGTCATTAACATCATGGTTTCCTTTAAGCCTAGGTAGTATTTTGTTCAATCTTTTTAATAAGTTTTGTATTTTCTATGAAATATGATCCAGATCTGTTTTAAGCATTTTCTCCTGATAGGCAACTCTACTCCAGAAAGAATCAATTCCCACCCATTATTTTCTTGTCTGAGCACAAGCTTAGCTCTGCTGTGCTCTAGTTACTGTTCTGGAGGTGTTTGTAGCAGGACAGTTATTTCAGAAGAGAACAGCTCAGAATGATTTTAACCTCAAAACATGTCAGTGTTAGTGTGGCTATGACATAATTTCTCCTTCTTAAAAAATTTCTTTTTGCCAGTTGTCCAACTGCTATTCCACATTTTGCTCAAACAGCATACTGAGTGAATTTTTTATGCCATATTATATTTGCAACTAATGTGGTATTTTAACATCTTCATAAAATATGAGGAGCAGAACTCAGTGAATTGCAAAAGGAAACAAGTAGCAGAGCACTGAAAGAAATCCTGCATTGTTTCACTGACTCTTAACTCAAACCTGAGCTCTACCTGAGTGGCTTAGCCCTTCTCAGAAAAACCTTGAGCTGAGGTCCTACAGGATGGTGTTACTCAATTGCATGACTTCTGCCCAGAAAATACAGAGCTTTGGTAAGAGAAACTCTGAGTGTACTGGATGCTGATATGAAATTACACTGAGGTCCTCTGATAAGTAGATGTCTCCTATGGAGTGAGGGTACTTTGGATGGGAGGATACAAAAAGGGAATTAAAACCCATTTAAAATTACAGTGCCAAAATCATGGAAAAGTGTACAAGACATGTTTATCCACTGTTTCTAGGGGCCATCCCTAGAAACTATTGTAATGCTTTCCTTTCTGTTCTGTGAGAAGTAGTGAAATGTCGGCGAAGATTTACATCTCCTCCCAGTATTTCTGTTTCTCAAAGTATTACCAGTGGACACAGCCTGGAGAAGGAAGAAAACAGGAAAGCTTATTTCAACATCTTCAAACATGTCCCTAAAAATTTGTACTGAAGGGATGAGACCATGAGAAGCTATTTTATTCTTTCCCGACCAGGCAACATACATTCACTTGCAGAAGAGAGTGGGAAGGAGGATGATGGTGCTCAGCCTTCACCCTACCCACAGCTCTTCCACTTCAGGCCATTGAGGAGGAAAGTTCTGACCTATTAGTAACTGAATCTGCCTTGGAAATGGGCATTTATTGGGCGGGGGCAGGGAGAGCACCACCCCACAGCTGCCAGAGCACAGCTAACCAGAGTTATGAGACACATAAAACTGTCAGAAAAGTTGTTTGCAGAAACCCTTCAAGGAGAGAGGAGATTTATGCAACTGATGGTGTGAGTTTGCTAGTTGAATGATTTGGGGGTGGGGGGGGAGAAAGAGAAATGGATTAGTCTTTGGGGGCTTGAGGGCATTACCTTGTTTCTACCACAAGGGCTTATTAAATATGCCAAGCCAAGTGGGTACAGGATGTGGCATTTTACAATCCATCTCTCCTTAATTGGAGAGAGGTGGCTTGGGAGCAGCTTAAGAGGTAGGGCCATGTTTCAGAGGGCTGATGAGAAACCCAGGATTAAATGTGAGTCTCTTTGGGTCTAAGTCTGTGCACTGTATCGGGAAGACCGAATGCTGCATGTTCCAAGAAGCTCTCTCCAAATCTGCAGCCTTGTGTAAAGTTGCAGTATAGCCTGTGGGGTTGTTTACCTATGAAATACGTTGTAAAAGATTACCGCAGACCATTCAACAGGCTTAGAGGCTAATCTCTAAAATGATCAGAGAGAGCTCGTTTGATCCCACTGCTTTCTCTAAGGTTTAAGTGTACTTTTAAAGTTTCGTAAATTATTACTGGTTTTCTTCTTCTGTGGGTGTAAAAGTAACTCAGGTTTCTTTGCCATAAGGATGTGGCCTGGAACTATCACAGCAGGTTTCCAACAGCACTGCTGTGTGGAAAGGGGAAAACGGGAAAGGCAGAAGCAAACAGCGGTGACTCAGGGAGGTGCCCAAGTGTAATCCTGGATAAGTCCCTGTGCTCTGTGTTTCCTCTTGGCTGACTCTTTGCTCTCCCAGAGGAACCAACCCGACAGAAAACAGAAAGCTCAAAGGTCTGGAAGGAGCTCAGGCCATTTGAATATGGCTGTATTAATAAACAGTCAAGAGCATTTCATCTAGAAAGGTATCAGCTAGCTTTATAGTCAACAGCTACAGACACGAAGGCCATCTGTTTTCACAGAGAACACATGATGACATCTGATATATTTTAGGAGGAGGTTTTATATCAGCAGCAGTTTGGGGTGATCAAGTTATTTATATGTCAGCTTTGCCACTCAGCAGGAAAACAGTCTTCCTCAACTCAGGCTGTGCACTGACACACAGTACCCTTTTAGGGGAAATATGGTGGGATATGAAAGAAGTTATTAGAATTATTTTAGAACCATTTAGAAGCATTTTAGAATGCATTTTGTAACAACCATGTGTCTCAGTCTACTCCATTGCTGGCTCCTTGCGTAATAGGAGTGATGTTTGTGAAATTCCAAATGTGAAAAAAAATCATTATATATATATAGGTCTATAAAACTTGATTAAAATAGTGTTTGCCAACACAGTAGCATACTGATAGTAAGAACCATGTCTGGGAACTTTCAGCAATAGAAAGAAATTGTGGGATCATGGTAGTCAGCATTTTGTTGTTGTTCAAAATTTTCATGTAACAAAAAAATGTATCTCAATTTTCCCTTGTGAAAAATGTTCAAAGAAGGAGAATGACAGGTATATCCCCAAACTGGAATTTTTTCCCCAGTAGTGTAAAGCTTCAGCTTCTAACCCTTAGGAGTCTTCAGGTGCCAATTCTTATCCCTGGGCCAGATGACCTCCGAAGATCCCTTCCAACATAAATTCATTCTCTGTTTCACAGTTTAGTTTTAGAGAGGGCAATTCCCCACTAGGGGTTAAGAAATTAAAAGGTATCTGGCAGGTTGTCTCAAAACGCAAATCCAATTCCTTGAAGCTCTTCAGATATTGGAAATACTCCGGTACAGACAGTTTAGTGAGCAGAAGTCAGATGAGAGTTTAAAAGAACTGACACAATTTACCATACAGTTTTCATGACTGTTTAGTGTATATAAAAATTTAAATAACATTAAATTTGCTTGAGGGTGACATATGCTAAAACACTAAAATAAAGGGATGTGCTCTTCAACTGTAGCAAAAGACAATTTGTCTGTTGACAGTAACAGAGAGAGAAGACAGTTCTTGGTCATAAAAAAATCTGATTGAGAAACTCTGCAAAATAGTCTGATTTAGGCTTGTGGATTAAGTGTGCATGGTGTTTACAATGTGCATGAGTTTACAGGGCAGTCTGAAGTTATCATTGCTTTTTTATACCTCATATTTCCTTGCCCTTAAGACTGGTGCCAAATATGTGTTTCCTTATAAAAACAAACCTATGAGGAGTGAAAGTGAGGGAAGGGAAGGGAGGGAAAGGAAAGGAAGGCAAGGGAAGGCAAGGCAAGGCAAAGGGGGAAAGGAGGAATGCCTTCCAGTTTCCCTCTGTAGCATGGGATTACATAGAGATGTTTGTGTTGAGAGAAAAGGTTGAGGCAGGGTTTGGGAGCAAAAGCATTTATTGTTTATGAGGGAGAGGGAGCACAGCAGATCTCAGTTGCTCCCAAAGGGGACATTTTTCCGGAAGCTGGAGAAAGCTTATGTGGCCCACTAGGCCAGGACCTCTGGGCAGAGGTTTGGTAGCTGTAGCCTGCCAGCCCTCACTGAGAAGTCCTCTCCACATGCCCCTTCAGCATCAACAGACCTTGACAACAAAAATCCCTGCTGCTGTCTCTAACTGGAGAGGACTCTGGGACCCTTCCTGCCTTCCATTGGAAATTTAAAAAAAAAAAAAAAAAAAAAAAAGTTTAGTAATGTAAACAGCTCTAAGCACACATTTCAAATTACTCGGACTCACAGTTTCAGGGAGGCAAAGAATCTCCAGACAAAATACAATTTAACCTATCAGGAGGCACAGAGGAATCAGGAGAATATAAGGTCACCTATTCCACTCACTGCTGTTTTTCTCCACTCTTAATACTAAGCACTGCCTCAGCACCCAGATTTCAGCCACAGTACAGATATGACAACTGTGATATGACAGATGAGATAATTTCTCTCATTGTTGATAAGAAATGCCGACTCTGTGACAGGTAGAACTTTGATCCCCAGTGGAATACCTCCTGGCTATGCTTGTGTGCGTGGTCACACTTGTATAATCACCTCCATAAACAGTAGGCAGCGATTCCCTTCCAGAGCAGGACTCCAAGCACTCTTTAAAATGTCTGCCCCTCATTAATAAATGCACATTGGTTTTTCCTTTGGGCAGCACTCCTATGCAGCGGTTAAATAACAGTTACCCCTGTAGCTCAGGTGACCATGGCCTTGAGCTGGGGTTAGTAGGGGTGTGGCAACAGATTCAAATTCTTCTGCTGATGTTGCCAGGGTACATGCGTAATCACCGGTGGTGACAGAGAACAGAGAAAAAGAGTTAAATATGTTTTTAGGACTAGTTGCTTAGATCAATATGACCTGGGGCTTAAGTTGAATTTATTTTATTTTGTACAGAGTCTAAGAATCACAGAATCACACAATCACAAAAAGTTAAGGGTTGGAAGGGACCTCTAGAGATCATCTGGTCTAACCCTCCTGCCAGAGCAGGTCCACCTAGAGCAGGTTGCACAGGATGGCGTCCAGGCAGGTTTTGAATGTCTCCAGAGTCGGAGACTCCACCACCTCTCTGGGCAGCCTGTTCCAGTGCTCTGAAGGCTGAATTTCAAACAAAAAGGAGATAAACGAGATTGCAGATCTGAATGCACTGCAGCTGACAGAAAGCCATTTGCATCTTTTGTGCAAAGAACAGATGAGTCTTGTCATAAGCATCTTATTAAATACCAAACAACAACGTTCTGATGGAAAGGAAGAAAGGAAAAGTTCTAAGACAACTGAAGTAGGTTTATGGAAACAGACAAAAAAAACCATCTATAAATACAGCATCAAGAAAAGAAAAAAAAAAAGCAGAATTAAATCTGAGTCGGAGTCTGAAAGTTAAAAAGTGTAATAGGCCTGATGTAGGCAGGATATAGCTCCAGGAATATGTTTGAAATGAGAATGTAGACTAGAAACTAGCATTACAAAGTTAGAGCAAAGAGAGATTATGGGGTCAGGCGGAAACCAAGCAATGTCTTATAAGTCACAGAAAATTAAGGAGCAGCTATAGTTATAGGCAATTGAGTCCATAACTGTAAGGGCTTTCAAAACAAGAAGGCCTTACAGGACTCAAACAGGGTTTCCAAAGAGAAAACAACTAGAAGAGAAAAATTGTCCCTGAAGAAGGAAGAAGCTGTAAATGATACTGTGCATCTCTCACAACTGCAGTAAGTAGTAGGACATCTTCACAAAATAACACAAATTCTGCTCTTTTTGCCAGAAATCATAGAATATAATGGATGAGATGCGTCATATATCAGGCATATCATATGGAGAAACAGAATTGCTAGACTCAGCTCTCACCCATCACAGACACGTCCTCGCTGAAAGAAAAATTTGTGAATTTCATCAGATCTATAAGGACCATCCCCAAGAAACAGATGTATTACCTAAAGAAACCATCCAACCCTACATTATGCTTTGCAATGGTTAACCTACAAATGTAGTCAGCAGCAAAAAAAAAATCTCCTCCAGTATATCTCCTCCAGTATTGTTAATATCATTTCTGGAGAAGAACATCATCAAGCTGAAAAAAATATAGATGTTTAGTAGCTATATAGATTTTGTATGGGCAGCTAGTGATGAGCCTGTTGGCCATCAGGACTCATGTAATGATAAGCATCTCCTTTCAGGGAGAAATAACATTATTTAGGATTGTAAAGAATACATGATTTGCACAGTAAATTGTGACTCTGTATTGTGATACTTGGTCTTCTCTAAGTGGAAAAATTATCAAGACTGGAGCTTGCAAAGGCACTTGAGAATGCTATTAATGGTGTTACAGAAAAAAATTTTGGAAAGATAAATCTCCCTTACAATCCTTATGGCTTTCCCTACAACTATTCACTACTAAACATTATCAAATTACATATTGTTTTGGACTACTTAAAATAAAGTTAGGGTGTCTATGTTTCTTAACATGTGCTGTTAAACACCTCTGACAGCTGGCTAAATAGGGAAAGAGAGGTTTCATCAGAAAACACTGAACAACCAAGGTTTTCCCAGAGTACAGAGACTTCTCCTCCAAAACATGAAAACCAAAATCTTTGAGCAAAAACCTAAGAAAACCAAATCAATTTTTTTATTTGGGGCCAGGTTGAAGCAAAGAGAAAAAATCAGGTAGGGGAAGCGATTCTGAATGTTTTGTTTTGAGATGCTTCTTCACTAAATGGGGGTCATTTTTCATGGCACAGCGCTTCACCAGAATTTTAGTTCAGCTGCATCATGGAAGGAAATGTGTACATCTCACAATAATTATTAATCAGCTTTCTGTTACTACTGTGTGATTAGGGATATGTATCTATTGTTTGTTATGATGATATGTGATGTGGGAAGCCATATTTGTCAGAAAGGCAACGTGAATGGAAAGTTCCATGAAAATTGCTGACATGGAACTGACATGGAACATTTCTATTCATAAATGTCAGAACAATAGTTTTTTATCAAAAGTGTCAAAATACATGCTTCAGACAGCTCCAAGCAACCAATAAGTTTACAGCTTGAAGATAGAAGACAACAAATTTAAAAAAAAAAAAAAAAAGTTGTGTTTGGGTTTTTTTTATACGGCAATGTATCAATATTGTAATTCCTAAGAACTTCCAAGAAACCACAGAATTTTCTTTTTATGTGTGCATCAGTCTGACCAAATAGAATTTTTTCATTTTTTGAAGTGATCCAAAGTTTTTCATTTCATGATGTTATATCTCCCCAGAATATTTCACTGTGTTTTTTTCCATTAAACCTTCCTGCTCCAGGACCCCTGCCAAATGCTGTTAAGGCTTTTGTGAGAAGTTGTGTTGAACAATTTGCAAAATTGCTGTGGCATTGATGTTGCAAATTTTTCGATGACTTTTTTTTAAAGTAAAGCTGTAATCAGGGTATGGCTTTTTAAGATTCCAGAATGATCAGATAATTCATTCACGAAAGTGTGAGCTGCTGAAATCATCTTCATACCACTAAGCTCTGGGCATTTCAGTGTGCATTGGTATTGGTGGGCTCCAAGATAATTTATGCTGCTGTTAAGTCTATCTACTCCACATATCTTAAGAAAATTAATTATAGTTGTTCCAACAGGTAACAATATTTTATTTTTCTGAGACAGTATCAAGGCACCAGGATAATAAAGTCAGAAGCAAGAAACTTAGTTCTGCCAGTGACATATTTGATGATGCTGGACAGATCACTTAATCTGTTTAGGTCTCAATTTAACCCCTTATGAGAAGAAGATAATAATAAATTTCTGTGCATCTGTTTTGATATCTCTAGAGAAAAAGTGTTGCATAATAACAAGTGTTATTTCAGTTTCTTTGCCTCTTCCATTTCAGGCAGAAGGGCAAAGACAGAAACCACTCTGTACTGATGCAAGATGCTTTCTGTACTAGTGAGATTGTACATTTAAAACCGGCAGCTAATCTGGTCACTCAAATTCCTCAAATTATCTGAGCTTCCTGGGGCTACAGAGCTATAGTGACCACTTCTAAGAACACAAAAACAACACATCTAGCTTATCTGGCGAATTCTGAGAGCGCAGAGGTGAAACAAAATTACAAACAATAGAAGACCATGGGGTTTTTTTCCCCAAAAACTTGGGGAAAAGCCCCTTCTGCTCGTCTGCGGAAGGGGTAGAACAGCTCCTGGAACAGTCACGTGGTTTGTTTGCGTTAACCGGCTCTGTCCATGGTGCTGACTCCCGTCCTCAGCGTTACTCGGAATTAAAACATCATTAGGCGGAAGTAAGGAACGTTATGTTAATGCAAAAATGTTTAAAAATCTGGGATTGTTTGTAGTTTGAGGGATCTAGAAAATTACAGCTAGCTTCAAGTTGTGCTTTGGCAAACAGATTTATAGCCCTTTTTTAGTAGCAGACAGCAATGGCAGGGTAATTTTTTATTTAAAAAAAATCTCTTATTAGTGGCTCTTCCTAACCTCAGCTGATATGGTATCACTTGCAACAGCAGAAGGAAACATTAAGCCTGCATATTTCTGATACAGGAAGTCATTAACATTTTATCTATGTAGAATTGCAGGAAGACATTCATTTGGTGTAAAGGTACATTTGAATTTCACTATATTTGAGATTAAATCAACTGGCTCATGAAGTGCAATGGGAACTGGAAAGGAAACTCAAATGGCCCACCCCCAAATTCATAACTCTTCTTAAATTCAGTACTGCCAACAGCACAGTGATCATTTCCTGATTTATTTGCTCAAAGGAAAGGCTATCCTCAACAGTTTCCTGCAGCTGCCAGTTCTTTTTTGGAGGCACTGATGCAAGCAGTAATATGAAACAACTTTACATGTCTTAAGAAAGCTAGTAAGAGATACAGCTGTGAAAATCTGACAACTTTTTAATTTTTCCTGAATATTTATTCCTTTTGCTTATCAAGTAGAAAGATGGTGGGGTTCTTCAAAAAGATTTTTTAAAATTTGTTTTGTTATGATCTGGTTTTTAACTAGACAGAAAGCCAGAGATATCTTACCTGCCTGCTTTCGTGATGATCATCTCTGTCCCAATGTCATGAAATCTTTTCCAGAGGTCAGCACACTGCAGCTCTACCTGGATCTCTTCCATGGATGAAGGTGGAGGAGGCTGAGGGCCTGAGCCACCAGATGTAAGGTCAGAATGGGAGCCAAATGAGCAGGATGTCCTCTCTGCCAGCACTTCTGTGTCTGACCCAGTGCTCTGCTCTGAGTCTGCAAAGTAAACAAGCTGGGTAAGACACTTCAGTTCTACCTGCTGTGAGTGGAAAAGGAAGGGAAAAGGAAAGCCAGCAAAGGGAGCACTAAAGAGGACAATGGTTTTTTATATATGTATATATACACACACACACATGCACACACATATTTATGGTTTGTTCTGATTTATGGCCTGATTTAGGGCTTTGGGCTTCCAACACAACATCTGGCATTTTTGTAAAGTTTTAGAAACAGCTGAAAAAAGGACCCTCAACATAAAATATAAATAGTAACAAACATCACGATAATGCTGGGAATGGAGTACAAAATGTAGATTTAAAAAAAAAAAGATATGAAAAAAAATTAATTCAACCCATAGTTTCAATCCAAGATTAGATGGGCCCACTGGAAAACTACATTCCATTTAATTGAATATCATCCTGCACTACCATTGAAGAGTTGGTTATTTTTAAACAGCACAGTTTTTTCCCTTTTAATATTCTTGTCATCAAAAATAATGAGCATTTTTTTTATTTTGCTATTTGGCAGCACTGTTTTGGAAATGTGTTTTATTTGGTCCTATAATATCTTTTTTGGAACAATGATGTTTCCTGAGAAAATTACCATGCAGCTTTTCGTGAGGAAAATGCTCTAGGCTACTGAAGGACAAAAAGGGGAGATAGTAAACATATGGAATATGTTACCAAGGAAAGCAATTGAAGTAAATTGCAGAAAAGAGCACATGAGACAACCACCTCTCTTTATGGAGGAGAAGAAGAAGTCTTGTTCAAAAAATAAGCAAACAAACAAAAAAAGGGAGGTTCAATTCATTGTTGGTGTGTTGAGTCAGATGGTCATTTCTTTGCAAAAATATCTCATGCATGTGTTACATAGGTATGGTGTAAATACATATATATGGTCCTAGCTGTCATATGGTTGGGCTAAGATGGAATTTTGCAAATAGAAATGGTATTTTGCAACAGAGTGAACACTCACATTACATCAAAATAATTCATAATAAATTCTGCAAAGCAATTTTTTTTATGTTTTGAACCTGATTTTTAACAAATTGGCACTAGTATTATATAGATGATTGACAAAGGAATGAAGTGTTCTGAAATACTCGGTTAAATGGCTCAAGAAGAGCTTTGTAGATTTCAGAGATGGTACAGAAACAATACTTTAGGGTATCCTCATTGATCCCCTAATTACAAGCATCCCAGTGAAGGAATAACACAGCTATTTATATGTATTCTCTGCACTTTAAGAAAGAAAGAGATGTCTCTGTCTGAAGGGGAAACTTAAGGAGATAAAAGGTAACAATCTGCGTTAAAAATGTGATGAAATCACCACGGCTAAAATTCCTTCCATACAAAGCAAGTATCAGAAACTTTTTAATAACGCTGAGGTTATGCAGGCTGAGTCTCAGATTTACAGTGTTTCTGAGAGATAGTGTCTCCTGGAGCAGCTTGCGCATCAGTGCAGAGGGCCATAGTTAAGAAGAGGCTGGGGTGAAGATGCCACCTGCAGAACCAGCAGTCCTGCCTCCTGCCACATGGAAATATTTCTGGAAAATTCATACTGCTGCAGTGGAATGGACTGTTTGACTGATGGTATATGAGAAACTTACAGCCCCAGTGCAATCAGGAAGCCTTCATCTTCTGTGAGAACCATAGGTGAATATGTCATTGGATAGTGGACTTTACTGAAGGACATTTTCAGTAAACTTTGCCAAGAACTTAGACAATCCGCCTGTACAATGTAGTAATTCTGTAGGACATTAGAAAGGTTCAGTGTGTATTTCTCTCAATCCATTCTGAATATGGATTCCTTTATGTCTCCCATTGACTTCCAAATTGGGCTGCAACAATAACAGGTCCATCCGTCTAACAGGGTAGCACAAACCTACCACCAGAGGATTGTTACATGGAGACCAGTACTACATCCAAAACTGATATCCTAGACACAAACTGATTCAAGATAATATGGGATAACCTGCTGGGCTTTTATGACCACAAGACACAGAATTAATCTGAGAGTACAGTGTGGCTGAGACATGTGCTCCCCACTTCAAAATCCCAGTGATGCATGAGCAAAGTGATACTTAGCTGCTCCCTCCAGCTCAAATTATTCCACATCAAAGGGCTAGAGCAAGTAAGCCTGAGTAACGGTCACTATGCTTAGGACATTTGTTTTCCTAGTGATGGTTAATCACTTTATTCTTCAACAAAAAGCAAGACTGTGCTTCACAAATAACAGTAAGAGCTTTTTGTATGTCTACTCATGTGCTGAACCATTAGCCAAAAGTCTTACCTCTTCTGTGAGGTCCTAAGAAAGTATAGGTAAACTACACTGGGCGTCTGAAGAGATTGGACCTAGGGAAAAAGCTTCCGTTATAGGGTCCTCTTCCCTGAATGAGTTACTAACCTGCAAGTTTGCATTTAAAGAGACTTTTAGACCACATCATTTGTGCTTGGTTTAGGTACTCAGAAGCTCTGTGCATCCTCTGAAGTAGTACGGTAAATGGCCAACAGATGGCACTTGGCTAGGTGCTGTCATTCCAGCATTTCCTGGACAGCCTTTCGAACTAGGCATGTGGCTGGAGTCTTGTGGATCCTTGGGAATTGACTAGAGTTGCATGCTGCAGAAAATTAAATACCAGAGGCTGAAGCCCCCTGTCACTGATTTTACGCGGACACCACTCCACTGACTTTAACAGGGGGGTTTTTTTGGAGGGTTTTTTTGACAATGATGGAAGTGGAAAAAGAACCACATCCTTGGACACAATTTGCCATGCTGGTGCAAATCAAAAATAGCAAGAGGAATTCACTAATTGCTGGTATGTCAGTATCTACTCAACCATGCAGTACCACACACAGGAGAAAAAAAGAAAAAACTTCTTTTCTTCCAAGGACTATTATTTTGTGCCCTGAAATATGATCTGCAATTACCCCCAAATTAATGCACAGAACAGCAAGTACCTCTCCTTCCTCCAGTTTTGGAAATGGGAGAGGAGGAGTCACTAGTGTTGTTACTCTTAGTTCAGTCTCAGTAGGTGCTGAGTTAGATTTTGGTGTCTTCTTCATCCTTTCCTGAGCTGAGCCCTCCTGAATGATGTCACCCAGTTGGAGACACTGAGTTCGTTCCAGACCCAGGGAATTCAGGGGAAGTGAAGTGCATCTGACATATGAAAATCATCTCTAATGACATTCAACTTTATAAGACTCTGTAACTTTTAGCTAGAGTTCTCTTCATGCATTAGGATTCTGGATTAATCAAGACACAGGTGTCAACATCTGTAAGTGAGCAACATACAGAGGGGTGCAGGGTGAACCAGTCTTGATAAGTAGTAATTAATTGTTACCCCTGGCAGCTAGCACAGCTTAAGCCACTCTGCTGCATATACTCACAATGATATAAGACAGGAAGAAGATCTGAGTTTTCTTCTGATATTGTAACAGGGAGCTTGGTTTTCATAGAATCATAGAATGTTAGCGGTTGAAAGGGACCTGTGGAGATCATCTAATCCAACCCTCCTGCCAGAGCAGGTCCACCTACACCAGGTTGCACAGGATGGCATCCAGGTGAGTTTTGAACGTCTCCAGAGTTGGAGACTCCACCACCTCTCTGGGCAGCCTGTTCCAGTGCTCTGCCACCCTCAAAGGAAAGAAGTTCCTCCTCATGTTTAGATGGAACTTCCCATATTCAAGTTCGTGCCCATTACCTCTTGTCCTATCAATGGCCACCACTGAAGAAAGACTGGCCCTCTCCTCCCAGCACCCTCCCTTTAAGTATTTATAAGCATTGATAAGATCCAATTTTTCTTCATTTGCCAGCTTTCTGCTGTTCTGTGGAGTGATGTGTAGCTAGAAGAAAACACAGCCCTTTTGGTCACTGTGGAGAATGATCCACTGACCACAGAGGAATGCCAATGCTTAACTCCTCCAGTCTAATACATTGTCCCCAGAGACAATAGGGAGAAAAGTTCATAAAATACTGTCCTTTTTTACAAGCAGTTTGTTGGAAAAACAGGCCGACAAAGTGGTTTTCACCATGGGACTTGGCATGATCTGTCAGAAACAGACAGGCTCTTGCAAGCATTGTATTTTAAGGAGTTTGAAACTATCTAATGTGGCACTACTGCAAAGTTCATGGAGAAGACCGATGGGTTCGATGTGCATAACAACTCTCTGAGGCCTGAAGCATACCGCTCTCTCACCGCCACTGTGCAAAAGGGCTGTTCCCTTTCTACTACCCTGTTGGATGGCTTCCTATCATCCCTTCTTACCACACTGACCATGCATCCAGCTACCGCAATTTAACAGTGTTGGGCCTGGAGGAGACAAAATTTCTCAGCACTTTCAGCAACCTTTGAGCCTACCAACAAGACCACAGGGTCACTTTCAGAGCTCCCAGGGATACCGCAGCCATTGCTGAGATTGCAAATGAACATTGAACTAGTTCAGATTTTTTCTTTCTTAATCACTTTCCCATTTCTACTATCTCCAGAACGCCCTGGAAATCCTCAGCTCATGGTTTCTTTTGATCCACAAATTCCCAGGCTTCTTGTTGGCAGATAGGAAGGAGAACACAATTCTCACAAGCATGGTGACTCCAAGGTCAGCATCCCCACTGAGTGCCCCAAGATGGTCGAAAATAACCCAAACTGGCTTCCTGCACCAACACTACGTGTCCTGGGATCAGACACTATGTGTCCTCTTCCACAGAACAGCAAGCTGCTACTGCCTGACTTCTTTCTACAGCTCAGCTGCCTAGTATTCCGCATGTGCATTCCCTGCTTTTTCATTAGTCTGGTACAAAAGGCAAACTGGTATGTGAGACACGAATTTTCTAAGCAACTTCATACATGTATCTTGAGCAGAATTTTCTCTGCAGCTGGAGCACAGCAGGCATACTGCGCCCCATATTTAACCAGGAAAACACAAAGAGCTCAGTTTAGTCCCCTGGCCTTACCATGCAGCTCATGCACTCAACAAATATTTTACTCCAAGGTATCAAATTATGTAAACTACAGGAGTGAGAACAATGACAAAAACCTTACATACATAAAACACCACCTACCCAGAGCAGCCTAAAAGACTTATTCTCTCTCTCTTTTTACTTTTTTCTTTTTTCCTTTTTTTTTTTTTTTCCTTTTTGCATGCGTGTAGATAATGTAGATCCTGTCAGATTCCATTAGCATAAAGATTTCTCTTGGGTGGAATGTGGCAGCTGTTACAAGCTGTTAGGGGTTTTTTTTTTTTAACTGTTTATTTTTGTTTGCAAGGTTTGTGAACCTTTAGTGCAACAGGTGGTCCTTCCCTCTCCCCTGCAGTCAATTTGCTGGCAGTCAGGATCTGCAGGCTACAAAAAAGGTACAAAATCCTGGATATGCTTGGGCAGACGTCACTTATTTTTTTTCCTCTGAAATCAGCTGAAATTAACTGAGAGTGGACCCTTTGCTTTTGCAGCTGGTTGCAGACATCGTTCTTTTTAGATTTCTAATTTTCAAATGGGCTACTGCCACCCCACAAAATCAGCAGCATGGGAACAATGCATATAATAGTGTGATGTTACTGGAATCCGGATACAAAATGTCACTACCCAGTGAAAGAACAGAAACTCACTAAGCTTGAACAGTTCGGCAGAGTGGGAGTTCATTTGGCCATGGTGTGGTGGCTGCTGGTGCAACTACTTCAGGTACACAACTGGTTTCCCCCACTAACTAATACTTGGGCAGAAGCTGAAACAAAGACCTTAGTATCTTCAGAATTACAAAAGAAGTCCAGCTATGGAAAAGACAGCAGGAGCAGCAGAGGCTGGAGTTCACCAGAGCTGTGCGGATTGGCGTGGCCGCATTTTACACAGCTGATCTGGCCATTGCTCTTGCTGTAGGCAAAGGTTTCTAAAACACCTCCCCAGTGATTGTAACCATATGCACATGCTGGACACAACAAATAACACAAAGATAGTTCTGCAGGTTTTCTTATATATTGTCTTATCCCCCTGAACTGTTTTCCATTCATTCACATACCCTACTACATTAATCATGCCTTCTTCCAGCATCAGGCCCATTATCAACTACATACAGCTAGAATTTGTAACTGGTTTATTACTGATAGTAGAGTCATAGAATGGTTCGGGCTGGAAGGGACCAAATTTTTAACATTATCTAATCTAACTCTTGATAATATTTATTTTTATTACATAAGTGACTACAAGTTGAAACCAGTATCAGGATTTACTGATCTGGGGACAGTACGAGCTTGTCACAACCCAGAACATCATCAATACTAATGCTGCATTGCAACCTCAGACAGGCAAAAGAAGCATTCAAGTAATCAATTTCCAGCCTAAGAGCCTTTTATGAAACCACAGCAGGACGAAATGGCAATAATATCAGCAAGACTTAAAAAGGCAAAATTAGAAGACGTTGTATAGATGGGAAAATAAGGCATAGACAAATAAAGAGACCTGATACAGTCACAAGTGAAATCACTGACAGACAAACTGATTATGAAGTGAAGAATTCCTGTGGCACTTCAACCTCAAAGACTTCTTCATCTTCTAAATTATAGTTTTATAAGGTGTTT
This sequence comes from Chionis minor, assembly GCA_013398295.1. NCBI lineage: Eukaryota > Metazoa > Chordata > Aves > Charadriiformes > Chionidae > Chionis > Chionis minor. The sequence goes on along the minus strand of VZSF01009962.1, from coordinate 48,594 downwards.
TCATAGGATGACTTGAGCCAGCAAAGCTTGTAAAATACACTCAAGCTGATGGCTGCCCTTACCAAAACAAAGATTGAGTATAAGGCCAGTATGACATGGAATTATTACACATCTATATCCCCATGGCAAACACAAGTAGTAGGAGAACATAAAAGCAAACACAAAGACAAAAAAACACAGTGGCTTTGGCTCTAAATGCAAGTCTTGCATCAACTTGACTGTGCACTGCCAGGAACTGACTGCCTCGGCTTATTCCATATAAGACTCAACAAAGGGACACAGGACCCAGCAAAGAAAAAATCCCTGATTCACTGGTATGCTCCAGCTGCTCTGCTTCACTCCAGCAATTCAAAACAGCTGTAAACCTGGTTTAACCAACAAGTTAAATTTGGTTTATGGCTTCTCAGTACTGGCAAAGAAGTACAAAGCAGCTGGGGTTTACTAGTATACTTAGCCCTGGGGCTTTGCCCTCAGAAATTAATTCTTGCTCCAGACAGGAGAAAGAATATCAGCCACAGTTAAACTTTAAAGTGATTTTTTCATCTCACAATCTATTGTATTTTTTAAGAATGCTGAGAAAAAGTAAACTGACACATTTTGCCAACATACAGTTTAGGACCAGATATTCAAGAGACCAGGTCCAGTTTTGAGCTGCATGAGCTGAAAATGGAGATTCTGGCTCCTAGGTTCTGAAGTCGTACTTGGCAAATACAAATTCTCATTACAAAAGTGTAAGCTAGGTGACCAAGAGTGTTCTGAGTAGTGTCACAGCATAGGGTTTCTATGAAGACTTCATATGCAATCGCACCATATTCTCTCTGGAAAACTGCCTGCAACTCATCAGTCTGTGCTTTAGACTACCCATCACAACTAAAAGTATCCCATCAAAAGGATGTCAACCAAAAACCTCTTCTATAACTCTCCCATCTCTGGATTGAGGTAACTCATTTGCTTAGAAGTATTTTATAAGCAAAACCTTTCACCAGCAGAGGCTTCTGGCTACTGTATTTCAGGAGAACAAACTCCACTGAAGCAGCAAAACTTGGACTCAGTGTTTGATGTTGTATTACTGTCTTTTGGATAGCTTGGATCTTCAGAATCTCGAACTAGCTTCAAGGAAAATGCTGTTTGAAATTTCAGTATAGAAGAAACCAAGACATTCCTAAAATTCCCTGCGGAGATCCTCTACAGTTGTCAGTCAGTATTGCCTTAGGACAAGGAATCACCAGCACAGCTTCACAAAAAGACTACTCAGTAACAGATTGATATTCTGAAATAATATTCTGAAACAATATTCTGAAAGCCCATATTCAAAATGGTAAAGAGCTTAAAAAGAGCTTGCAGAAAATAAGATTCTGTTAAATCAGGAAATAAAAGAGCAAAAAATTCAAGAAAATGCAGAACGCAGAGAATGGCAACTTTTAAAAACATGAGAAGTACAAGGGAGAAAGTGGGATGTTATTAAAAGAAGAGAGAGGTGAAATTGATGACAACTTTAGTCTGGCTAAGATCCTGAACTGTACAGACTACAAAGAATTTGTCTGGCCAATGTCCAAGAGTTTGTGTAAAATTAAAGAGTGGAAACACACTTGAAAGTTAGGGAAAGCTAAAAAAATTAAGAGACCAGGCATTAGATGCATTATATGCTGTAGCCCATAAACATAGAGTCATTATTCTTATAAATAAAACCATACAACAAATATTTAGAGACCAGCCTAAACCAAAATGTTGGCTCTGAATAACCGCAAATTGTGCAGGAGTTTGAAACTAGATCCCAGCTCTGTGGCAGGCCCTTCCCTGATAGAGTGGGCACAAGCTCCGGGACAGTCTGTTTCTGGATTCTGCGGCTTGGACTGCTCTCTGCCAGCCAGGAAAAAAAAAAAAAATCATTCGTAAAAAAGGAAAACATGACATAAGATTAATGCTGCAGAGGTACCTATTCTCTCTGAGACCAATGTGAAATCACCAAGAAATTTAAAATGACTGCAAAGTCCAGAAAATATTGCTGTCTTTTTGTAGGTATGAACGCAGCTCAAACAAATGAAGGCTAACATTTTAAATATTTGCAAGCTGAAGATATTTGATGGCCTACAGGGAAAGAGACATTACATGTTTCCCTATACCATGGTGGTTATCATGACAGCAGCATCAGGGAGCCAGCTGGCATCTTAATAACAAATGTCTGACCCTTTCCTGAGTCCTACTGAGCTCTTGGCACTACTGTCACAAGGCGGTGAGTTCCACTGTGTAACTGTGCACGCAGGAGGAGAAAGAGTCCTTTTTCACTTTAAAATGCATTGACTTTTTACTATGAGTGTTCATTTGGTGCAGTGTTATAAAGAGGTAAATACCACTCCATGTATTGTTTGTATTTCCTTTCTAAATGAAACCATTTCCAAAGGAAATAATTAGGAAATTTCCATGGAAATGGTTTTACATGAAAAATACAGCTCCATTAAGCTGAAGTTTCAAGTTTAAATTGTTCATTTTGTTCACAATCTACAATTTTATTTTGGGAAAACAGTAATTACCAGGGTAGTCCTGTTGAACTGTTTGTTTGAACTGGGTTTGTAATAATTCAACAAATCATTAAACTACTTTTTCTTTATGCACATGCTGAATTAGCCAAGCTGTCCTCCACACCCCTTTCTGAACCAGACTTTGGAAGACTGTCTTCTGTAGCATAATTTTGACTGCCCTCTACATAAGCTTCTTGACTGTAATCCAAATCCTTTCAGATTTTATCCATAACAAAGCTTCTCCTTGACTGTAAACATTTTAATTGCTTGCTCTTGGAATCTGTTCTATTTTTATTACATACATGCACACGCACATGCACACACACAAAGGCACACAAGTATATGTATGGGATTGAATATTAGATTGAATACTAGAAATGCATTTGTCTCTTAAACCAGTGATCTGCAGCTGGCTCACATAGCAGAAAATACATTTTCAATGGTACTTTCCATCAGGAAGTTCCTTGCAACCTAATGTTCTGTTTACTGTTTTGATCACCTCTGCAGAGTGACCAGATGTTTTTACTAAACAATGAGCCGGGGGCATTTTTCACAAGTGATAAACATATTCTTCCTTTTATTTGCATCACATACAACTGACTTGTGACAAAACCAGCCAATTTTCTTGCCTCTGACTATGTAGCCATGCAGGTAGGGTTGAGAGAGAAGATTCTCCAGAAGCACCTGAGTCTGATGCTGTTTTTTTAACTTCTGATGTTTCAAGACCAAGCCAGGAACATAAAAAACAGCTTTTAAAAGTGACAAAATGGCATAGTGTTGGCATGAGTTTGTGGGGAACAGAACCACAAGAGACTGAATATATTACAGCGCTGCATTACGAGAGTATGGTGCATGGACTTGGAAATTATGTGTTAGGAGCTTAGATGCAGCCTGTGCTATGAATGGCAACGGTGTCATAAAAAAACAATTTAATTTGAAGTCTGAAATCTGAAATATCAGACATGCATGCCAAGCCATAAATGGAATCTCCCCTTCAACTACAACCAAGAATGTACCTCATATCAGTTTGAAACAATTATCTTAACAACTTTAAAATAGTCAAGCGACTTATGAAAGGCAATGATGCTGAGGATGAGGTTATTGACAGAAAGTGTTAAAACTGTACAAGTTTTCAAGGTTGCAAAAGCTGATGCTTCACTCCACATCCAGGCAGTAGTACCAGGCACTGATGTTTAAGAACATCTTAAAAATTAAACCACTGCCCAGATGAGCTGAAAGATTGAGGTAGGCAGCACATCTACAGCAGCTGTAGTTGACAGAACACAGGGCAGGGGATGCTGAAAGACACCTAGGGTTAAGAAAGGACAGATGAGTGGACTTCCGTACTGTCATTTGATTAGACAAAATAACCCTGTGCAATTCTGGGCAGTGCATACAGAAACAATGCCTCAATGACAGCCAGGCTGTGGCTGCATTTAGCAATCAGGGCAGGAGGAAGTCCTGTAGCTAGAGACTCCATACCGCAGAGGAAGGAGATGCTGAGTTACATTCCTCCTCAATCCAGCAGATAGGCAGGGTGAGGAAGGGATGAGGGACAGAGGAGCACAAGCTTCACCCTGTGCTCAGAGGTGGCATACCAGTGGGGATAAGCTGTTCCCCTATGGAGCAGCCGTGCAACAAGGAATGAGGTCATGGCTGAGAGCGAGTTCAGGCCCTCCCCAGCTCCACCACAGCTATTAAATTAAATTCATTCTACCAAAAAGTCAGACAGTCTGGACGCTCTGGACAGTCCAGACATCAGGTCTTGAACACCAACCATTTCACTCTGCAGATCTGCTCCCGTCAGGCTGCATCACTTGTTAATGCAGACTTTGCCAGCAACTGAATTATGTAAAAGATCGATATTCTACAATCTCATAGCTTCCATGTACTTCCACAGAGAAACAGCAGCACAAAAATGGTGGTTTAGCCTGGAGGATAAGTCTCAGTGCATGTATTCTTTCCTTTTCCCTTAACATCCTTGCTCCTTGGATGTGTATTTGTGGCTTGGCTTTTGCTCTTTTCTTTTACTATCTTCAGCTCAAGCTCCCAAAGTCACATCCTGACACACTTTGCCAACCGCAACCCCACAGGTCAAAATCCCTACATGCAGTCACACGTACTGATTCCAGGAAGTGCACACTGCTGGACTTTGTTGACTTCCAGTGAGCCACCCTGATTTATGCTAGCTGAAGCTATGGTCCCCAGTGTAATAACACCTACACTGCACAGTTGTCCCACATGTGTATATCCTATTATCCAAACAACAGATGCACCAACATGCATGTACACGCATATTCCAACATCTGGCAATCACAAGTTAACTGTAACAACTCCATGAACTTCATTCATCTTTACAAAACTCACAAACACTTCATCTATACATCCACTGAAGAGGTGCATAACCTTTTCCACTTCACTGAAAGAAGTATGTGCTCTTAACCTGGCATTCACAGTCACACGCTCAGAAATACAACCAAGCACTTGCACTTACTCTTAAAGCACATATTTAGTCCCTTCTGAATAAGAGGGTATGAATGGCTCTTGACATAAACACTTCACAGATGTTGCACATAATGTGCATACAGATATACACCTCTTTATTTCTCAGTCATACATGTACACGTGCCTACATGCCCTTACCTGCTATGAGGCACACTTTTCCACTTTCTGGGTAGAAGTCATGCCAGAATAAAAGCAATAAAAGGGAATGAAGGATCACATCTAAATATCCACCTATCTGTTAACTCAAAAACATCCCACTGCTTAACACTAGCAGTTGATACTTGCATAATTCAGCATTTCTAGAGGTTGGAAATCTCCAGTCTGTTTTCCTTTCTTTCTCTCATCCACATCCAATCTAAAAGATGTGTTCAAGGAGAATGTGAGCAAAAACTTCTGATAGTTTGTGTTTGGCATTTTATGAAACATACTCTAATTCCAAAAGCTTGTGCTTCCTGGCTCCCAGTTCAGCGCACTGGGAACAATGGCATGCCCCAATGACAGTGTCAACAGACAGCAAAATACGCTGAAAAGTATACAGTCTGGAAGCACTGAAGTTGCAAAGGTCTCAGGTTTGCCTGATTACCCCATCACCAATGTCACTGCAACACTGGTGACCTCAGAAAATGCAATGGTGGTGACCTCAGAAACCTGTTGGCTGTTTGCTTCTGTGACTTCAGATAGCATCCATTATGGATGTTAAAAAAAGGGGTAGTTATTTTCTGTGTGTACAAATACCCACACATTTTCAACCATGCAGAACTAAGCTATTTCATAACCCATTCTTTTAAGATCTTTAAAAAGCATGTATTACACTTGGAAAGTTATATGCATGTTTTGAGTTTATCGAGGTTTTTTTCCAACTGTCTTCTCTCTAAAAAAGTTAGGTTTTTTCACAGTAGGAAGAATAGCTTGCTGTGTCTCACTGCAGATGAGAAGAAACATGAGGCATTCTACTGAATTACTTTAGAGTTTCTGGTTGGAAAATGAGGATGAAAATTTTCACATGGAAAGAAAAATCTGCAAAATTCTTAAAATTTTCAATCTTAACTACAGGTAAGAATGCAAATATTCCATATGCCTTTGAAGTAGAAAACAACAAGAATTCACTTCATTAACTTCTACCTTAGCCTTCAGGATATGAGTTTAAAATAATCAAGTTTCCAGATCTCAAGTGTGCAAAAATCCGTGACAGCTAAATGAATGTCCTTTAATGTAACAGCAACTTCTTAGGATTCTGGGCATCTTGAAATATCAGCTCTGAATGATGTGATTTCTTCCATATATCTCATTGTGCTGTTAACTATGAAATTGAAGGGCAACTGTAGTGATAATAGCATTAACCATTTCATTAATAAACAGATATACAAATAGCACATGGCTTTTGCAGTCTCCTCGTGCCAAAAGCCCAGTTCAACCTCGCTCTGCCATCCAGAATTAGAGCTTGCACACTGAGAAACTCTTCCTGCAGTTGGGAGTTTCCATCACAAATAACTGTGGCACAGAAAAAAATGATAGCATGCTACTGCAGAAAATACACAGAATGGGAAGTCAAAATCATTCGGAAGACATCCATGGACACCAGCACACCAAGAATCTAGGTATCTACCAGTGCTTGTTACCATTTATCATATTCCACATTAAAAGTCTTAACAAAAAAGCACATGACTTTTCTGATATACAGATGATTGCTCACATCCTTCCCAGACATTGCTGTTAATTTATCTTACTGGTTGGCTCAAAAGTCTTTCAGAAGAGCAGAGAGAAAGCAGAGTTTTAACTGTCACTAGGGTTTCATTACGAGTGGAGTATAAGTGCACAAGCAGCCAATTATCACATCCCTTCTTGGGCCTCCAAAGATATTATTTCATGACTTAATTCATCTCTGGTGCTTTTGTGCACCCACCCATGCCCTCCTTATTGCTGAAATGCTGCCACCTGTGGCTTGAAAGGTCCTTTCAGCCCTTCCCATCCTACAGCACGCGATGGTTCGAGAGAAGCACTAAACTCCTAAGAGATCTACCAGTTGTCATGGGGGCAAAGAGAAGGAAAAGATAGTCTTCAAACAACATACTTTCCTCCCCATCTCTCCACCTTCCCTTCAATCATACTTCTGTCACCCTCTTCTTGTGTGGTAAAACTGGATGTGAAAAGCGGCCCAAACTTGTCTCTAATGCTGCTGAGCTTGACCATGTGGCTACAGATGGAGGCAGCAATTTCCTCTCCTAGTGCAGTTGTGAAGCCCCACAGTGACGCTTCAAAGTGAAACTGTGACCCACCCCTTCCAGCCTGGAGCCCAGCAGGGTCTGAGAAGCAGCTGGACTGCTCTTCAGTGAGATGCGTTATGGAAGGCAGGGAAAGAGAGGGAGGGAAAGGAAGAAAACAAGGATAAAACAGAAGTTAAACAAATGTACTGAGTAAGAACGGAGAAGGAAGAGGCTGGGGATTAGGACAGTTTATGGGAATTGGCTTCTTGAAGCTGAATGCTGTAAAGGGAGGACAGTCCAGGAAGCATTACAACTCTGTACCTTACACCTTCTCACAAAACACCTGAGAGGTGAGAGAGCAGAAGGAATGACCCTGAGCCAGACTAATGTCCTCAATACCACACAGTTCTTTCCCTCCTTTTCCACAGCTCGTCAGACAGTCTTGCTTTCTGTTGCTGGCTGCAGGTCTGCTCTGCTCAAGCAGATCAGATGATTTCCTCCCGTGTGCCTCAGGTAAGTAGGGACCTCTCAACCCATCTCAGCAGCTCGCTTGCCCACTTCCATTTCAAGTTGGAGGAAAATATGGACATAACAGAGAAATGTGGGCTTGCTTCAACAGGATGCCTTTTGTTGCATGAGGCACCTTGTTGCATGAGAATCGTGGATGGAGAGTCTGTTCTTCGTTTAAATCTTATGGCATTTAGGTGTAAAGAAAACAGTGCTAAAAAGCCTTTCACCCATCTGCAGACTCCTCCTTCTCCCAGCTCTGAGCAGACACACGTTTCACAATACTCCTCACTAACAACACAGTAGTTGCAGGCAAGTTCCACTGAGGCAGAGAGGAGAAAAGGGAAGGGAAAGGCTGAAATTAAATAGCTATTTCTACTGCTGAATGTCAAGGTGTCTTTGCAAAATGCCAGTTTTTCACCCACAGGTATCTTTTTACTGCTAGAACAAGTCAGGATATTTACAGAAAGGTAAATTAATGCACTTTGGCGGCCCCACTGGAAAACAGGAGCAACATGTTTTCCCCAGAAGGCAGCAAAGCAAATCCAATATTACATCTCTTACATCCCCCGCCTCTCCATTACTTTTTCTGCAACCAGGGCAAACCCCTCACAAGCTCATTATATCAAGTATTTGAGAGAAAGACAGCTAACTTCCTGTTATGTATCTTACTGTTATGTGCCTTTTTTGTAGGGAAGACACAGTTCGAGAATAACCAATTCTACTGTTTACTGAGTGGGAGGAACAGAGGTCACATCCCTGAGGCTTGTTTTGTGTAATAACTCTAGTGCTTCTAAATCCAGTGAGGCATCTCCACATAGACTTATAGGCCATGGATACTTTAGGGTTACTTCGATAGCAAGCATGATGTTGTTTGGGTTTTTTTCCCCTCAAGTAAAGCATACCTTACACTGATTGGCAATCAAAAAAATTCAGTAAGAACCTCCTGTGCAGAGAAGCGCTGGGAGCAGAAAGCAAGTGTCCTGTGCAGGATATTCCTAGGGCAACCTGTGGTGTCCCACTCATCTCCCTCCCTCACACCCACTACTGCCACACTCATCCACCCTCACACCCCCAAAACTTGTACTGCTCGGGTCCCTTGTGTTTCAAGCAGCAAGTGGCCATGCAGCACTCCTGAGAGGGACAGGTGGCAGAGGTCTCCCCACTCCATGGCACAACCAGGAGGCACATGCCATCCCCTCCATTGCAACCTGAGCCACAGCAATCCCCTCCTTCAGGAAAGCCTGTGACAAGGAGCATTCCCTCACCCCAGGAAGACCAGGAGGTTCTCTCTTGCACAGGAGGTCCTCTCATAGCACAGGACACATGCATCAGCACATCCCTCCTGCAACCAGCCAGTTGCACTCCACCTCTGAATGTAGCATCAAGTTGTTCCCTTGCTACCGTGCACCTAACACACTATACAGTAATAACTGTTGTGAGCTACACATAGAGAAAGAAAAGGCAAATGTACACCAGAGGGTGTTACAAGACAGCTGCTCCTGCTGTTCAGTAAAGGCACTGTTTATTTGTTGGTTTTGCCAGGCTCCCCCTCCTTCATGAAACTCATACAAGTCAAATTTCAAAGTCTTCTCGACAGACTTCAGCAAGTCCACAAGCAAGCAACCTTTGTTTGGAGGTCCACCACAAACCTTCTCCTCAGCAACAGCACACCTACCACCCTGACACCTAATAAGGGTCCCAATCCTACTCACAAGGTACAAGGTACCATCATCTGACTGTGTTAAAAATTCACCCTTAGAATTCACCCTTCAAAGGTTTTCCCTGACATAATTTACCTAGCCTACCTCATAAAATATTCATCATTTATCAGGCCAGAGATTCAAATGCTGTAAAATGGCTGGTGTGAATAGCTTTCTGTAAGCATTATATCTGCCATGGTGCAATTTTGGCCCTGGCAGGAGCTGTTTTATGAGGGTCTACCTGGTCTCAGGCAATCATTATGCTAAACCCTCGAGAAGCCCACAGAAAGAGAGCATCTCTGCTGCTGAGAACAAGACTGAGTAGCCAGTTTGTGCAGTAGGAGGAGGAACTGAAGCTCATCAAATTCATCTTAAAGAGGGACCGCTCTGCATACATGAAGTTGGGGATAACTGTTATTCCCCCTGAGCTAGCCTTGATTCAGATTCTGATCTGGTGCTGAAAGACTCTGTAGCCCAATAGCTATGTCCTGAAGACCTGCTGGTGCTAATCCTCCATTTTCAAAACTGAGACTAGATTTGTGGAAAGAAATTGACCAAACCAAAGCTGAGATCTTAAGAGCCTACCCAAACAGTCTTCCATTCTCTGTGCATAAGAGAGAGCATCATCTTCAGGTCCAAACGCTCTGTTTGTCACCCCCTTTACCTTAAATGGACACTGCACACTTGCAAATAAAACACGTAGCACAACATCCACAGATTTGTGACACCAAAACATGCTAATAATTGCTGTAGGAACATTACACTTTTTTTTCCAATAAATGCAAGTTTTTATTGAACTCAGGAAGATGGAAAGCATAGCAGGGCTTAAAGCCAAAATGTTTCTACTTACACCTACTTTTATCTAACTTTTAGGGCAAAACATACAGGAGAGCAATTAATAGCTAAGAAGTATGTTGCTACTCTGTACATGCACAGGCCAATGCTACGTTTTGCAATGATCTAAGCATTAATCTACTAGTCGAAAATAGTGGCCATTAAATTTTCAGTTTCTACCCCTGGTCTGACATTTGACATTAAAATGAGTAAACATAATAAAATCCTATAAAGACTGCTAATCAACAGTTCAAGGTAAGCCTTTACATGTAAAAAAAAGTCTCAGGTCTATATCTGAGCTAAAGAATCAGTTGTTTTTCATGTCACAGCGATAGAAGCATCAAGAAAAGCCATATGTAGGTCAACTTGCAGAGGGTGGTACACAGTACTAAATGACTATTAGACAAGAAGATAATTAAACAAAAGGAAATGTCTTCTCTGAAATGCTCATTCTTGAAGACCACATGAAAAAAAGAACGAGATTGAGCTTCGCTAGGGCAGACACCTCAATTAATTTCTAACTCTGCCAGGTGCCCACCCTGTCTGTAAGACATGGTGAGCCATTACCAGAGATTACCCCTACCTAGAGGTGTGAGACCCAGGCTCATAAGGAGACCTGGAAGTTCCTCTGGCTTTCCTGCATAACGTATTTCTCTACAAGACTACGAGAAATTCATTCTCTTTGACTTAGTTTCTTAAAAACCACATGCAGCCAGTATCCTGTCTCTGTGTTGTGAAATTGATGCACCATGAGCAAAGCCTGTGCCTTTTCATGATAAATCCATAAGATTTGTCAGCACCAGTATTGATAAGATGTGTCAGTACTGTCATCTTGTTCACTGCAAAATCATTTTTCTGGGACCTAACACAGTCTTGCCACAGTTACATTAATGTAAAATGTCACTGCGATGATAAAATTCCCATCTTGTCACCTAACCCTTCCACTCTCTTCACCTTTTCTGCTACGTTATACCAAAATGAAAAATCTTCTTTCAAGGACTTGCCCAACCTTTTCCCTCCTCCCCATACACCCACAGAAGACATTGAAAGGCTCTCAGTGCCAGCAGTTATTCCCAGCTACAGAGGCACTACAGACCTCAGCAAGCACCTCCGTGTCTTCTCCTGTGGCACCTTTCACAAACAGGAGGACACATTTACACAGCCAGGTCATTTTTCTCCCTCCAACCATTCCTTCAGAATTGCCCCCACCAGACCCATATGAAAGCCCCAGGAACAGTTAGTTACAGCACAGCTGAGCTCACCACCACCACCCACTGAACTGATCAATGTTGTCTCATGGGGAAAAAGGTCTGGCATAACGATGCCCCTGTAATTAAACTCCTACAGCCAAGTTTAAGCATAATTTCCATAAACACACATGCATACCAGCAACTGTGAGTGAAGGAGATCAGCTGCAAAAAAAAATAGGTCACTTTGTCTCATTAATTAACAAATTTGTTACAGGGGTGCTGGGGCCACGCTTTAATGCACAAGCACCAGGGGGCAGAGCTGAGACCAACCTTATCAACTTTTCCCCTGCATTTTTTGCCTGTAATGCCTAATTTTCCATGAAATTCCACTAATCCACAAAAAAACAATATTTGCTTGCAGGAGACAATGTACTTAAAACATAAGAATAACTTCCCAGTTGCCTCAATTGGCAGGAGATGCTCCACAGACACTTCAGCATCCCTTTGGGGTTCCCCCACCCTTGCTGTACACAGGACTGGGCAGAGGTGCTTGGGAACTTGCAGGGAACTAAGCAAGAACTCCAAACATGAAAACCTTAACTCAGTGAATGCTGCTTCTGTCCCAGCCCTACACACTGACCCACTGAATGAGTCCTGCAGACTGCCGATGCAAGGACTGTGTGCTACTATTCCATCCTCGCAGTGAGAGTGGCACAGCACTCAGCTTCAGAGGAACTGGAGTATGTGTACCTCTAGCTATAAAATGTTTGTTTAACTCCTATATTGAGCTACTGGAGTGGAGCAAAGCAGCCTTCAGGCTGCTTAGCACCTGACCCACTGTTTTTTCTGATTTTATTATATCTCTTTTACAGTATCATTGCTATTTCACACTTTATTTCTTTCACAATCCTTAGGCTGTCTATGCACTCCTGGTGATTTAGTGCATGTGATTTCCTCCCATTTATTTATGCACTCAAATACTCTACAGCTTTTTATTTCGAAGGTTTTTAAAGCACTTGAAAGAATCTGGCAGAAATGTACGGCTCTCAAGCAAAAAGCATATTACAGTTCATACAAATCAGTCACACAGGCCAGCACAGTCTGCCTAAGAATGAACAGAGCTTTCAAACTTCATAAGGCAGCATAGTTGCCTTGACAGTATAAACCACCAGAAAGCAAAAACCTCTGTGGTAGCACAGACTGGTTTAGTGCACAGACTGGTTTAGTGCAGATTCCAATAAGTGCTTTAATTTCTGCATACAATTTAAAGCAATTCTATGCAGAATTTGTCACAGATAACTCTATTCCAGCTTCTTCCATGAGCTTGAGCAATTTCTTACATATTTTAGACCAAGGGTGGTTTGAGAGGGCTTACACAAGGGTTACAGATGTCCAAGAGCAAAGACACACACACATCTGCTTACACACAATGCCCTCAAAGCCCTGCCAGGACTATTTCCCTGTGCCTGTGCTCAGCTGTGCTAGAAACATCCTGGGTAAGTCCAAGCTCAATCATACTTACCAGAATTGCTCAGATCTGAGCCATTCCTTCATAGGTGCTATGATTAATTCACAGATGCTGCCTGCCTCAAAGTGGGAGTAAATCCATTTACATTCACTGTCAGCCAGGCTGCCTTCCTGTACAAACATGAAACTCTCGCACAGAAGGCAGAGTTGGGCTGACTGATGATGCCTGAGGACTTGCACAAACCACCTCAAGTTACTGCTTACACCAGTGCTACCAACTTTATAGTAGAGAGATCTACGACACAGTCTTATAACAACTCCACCTTGTTAATGCTTGCACCAGCTCAATAGCTTATGCACCCACACATTCCACTGAGAAAGGACATCCCATCTGCACAGAGGTCTCCTGGGTGTAGAAGGAAGAAGCCAGGCTCCAAGGGAAAAGAGATCTAAAAGCTGCTGTGGACATCAGTAACCTGGGCAGCAGATCCCTTCTCCCAGCCTGTATCCCTTCACACTTTTCCCCATTTCCTTGCCATAGGCAATGGCAATTCAGCCTGTAGGGCAAGTGGCAGCCACTGATGCTCTCACAGACCACATGCTACCTGAGCACTCAGCAAAGAAAACAGTCACATCAGGCAGTTTCCTCGCTCTGCTGCTGAAGTCGGAGCATCCAGCAGGGACCATTACAGGAGAAACACGGGTAAATTTTAGGTCCAATACAGTTGCTGTCTCAGGAAAGGTAATCTTCAGACCTCCTAAGATGAACACTCCGAATTTTGATTTTTAGTATCATAAAAACCTGTTCCTTACAGGCATGGGGCTCTCTCCTCTTGGCAGTTTTAAATGGAGCAAGCAAAGTATGACAGGGACAATAAGAGCAAGAAGAATACAAGGAGGAAAAGGGTAGAAGCAGCAAGATGAAAAAGACCTGGAACGACAGTGGATGGAAATAGATCATGTGGTGGTGTTATGGGGAGAAAAATAATTTGCGAGAGGGGGAAAGCAAAATAAAAACAAAAAGTCAAAGACAATGAAATAAAGGAACAGGGGAAAAATAAAGCAAAAAGAGAAAATCTGCCCACAGATACATGAAGTAATTCAGTGACTGCAGACTTACTAACCAACAAATTGAATCACTGAAAACGTCCTCAAGAATTTGCTATGTGCCTTGGAAGCTGTGGCAAACACTCAGGAGCCACAGGGAAGGCTACAATACTTTTTATTTACTAAAATTAGGGCTTTGATTGTAGGATTTGCTAAAAGATCTGTCAGCTCATATTCCCCCCCAAAACTCTTAAGGACATCCTGAGTCCAGACATTTTCAGAGCAAACAGCTAGAAACACTGCAAGTTGCACAGCAGTAAGATTGGGGAGAAAACACAGGGAAAACAAAATGGGGAAAAGCTGCAGAGGTCAGTAGGAGAAGAGATTAGGAGGGAAAAAGACAGTAAAAAACTGTAACAGCACAGCTGGGGACAGGGACAGAGTGAAAAATAAAGCAAGATAAACATAAAGACACTAAAAGGACCTTAGAAAGACATAAGAGAAAAACGTAAAGAGAAAACAGACTATGGAAAACGCAACTCAAGCTGAAATTCAGAAATTACTCTGACACTGCAAAATGGTTTGAACAGCTTTCCAGTGTTCCCTAGGTATAATTTCTATACTTCCATGAGGTGCCCACATTGCATGAAACAGACAACTGTATTCAGAGGCGGGCACAAAGCCACATATACTGGATTATGGAGAAAATACATGAAACTCCTCTAATATTGAATCTTAACCCACCACTCTATTTCTTTGTGCGCATTTAACTCAGTGCAAATTTCAGTTCTCTTCTCAATCACAACATTTACATCTATCAACTTTGATGGCATTTTTCCTCATTTACAGTGATATTAGAGATTTCTACTTATTCTCCATTGTGCAATCTTTCTGCACAGGTATAGCTCAGACAGTAAACCAAAGGAAAATGAGCTCTCCAGTGTAATACAGTGGAGAAAATATTTCTACATCTTCATCTCAAATCAGTAATCTGTTGTGGAAGACCTTGGAATGGACCTGCTCAGACAGACAAAGCCAGTACTTCCCCTACCATCACATGGAACCTCAGGTAGAAGTCATTATGGAATTATTTGGAAAACAGGCAAAGACAATATGTAAGAGAACAGGTGACAGCATGAAACCACTGTCATATCATTTGGCCCCAAATTGAGGGCCAAATTCTCTCTTCTCCACCAACAGAAGCCTCCAGTATCAGAAAGCACTCGCAGGAACAGAGGGGTGAAAACTGCTCAGCTGAACCAGCTTTTGCAGCTGTTAATCCAGCATAGGAACAGGAGAAAACACTTTGCAGAGCCTTCAAAAGTCCAGTGATAGCAGGGAGAGGGTGGGTCGAGGTGCCTTACACAAAATAAGCAGTAACAACAGAATGTACTGTGGTCCATATTGTTTCTTCCCTCTTGCCCCATCCACCAATGCCTCTTGATCAAAAGAGGTTGAGCAGCTGCCAGCAGAAGACTTGGCTGGGTCCCATGGTCCTCTAACATCAGCCTCTTGAGGACAAGGCTATAACCATGGTGCCTTACCAGGCTACAGAGCAACCATGACCCTCTGCATGCCTTTCTTTTGGACCATATGGGGACTCACTAGCAGAAATATTTAGAAGCATTTGTAAAACATGGATTGTGACTGAAACATCCAAGATGCCTAAAACGATCTTTATATCTATTTACATTCAGCACGGTGCCAAAACACCTAACTATTAACCACAATGACCCTACTCAATCTGCGTAGCCATCATAACCCACAGTACCAAACTAACTTTGTAATTCCTCCCCAGCCCTGAGAGGAAAATGTGGGATGAATACGTGACATGATTTATATTTTGGCTTTTTATTCAACCTGGGGAAGAACTCTGCAGGGATCAAGTGGCATTTCTCCTGCAGTGCTCCTCCTCCTGCCCAGGAGTGCACGGAGAGGGAGGTGGAGATGGACTGTAATACAAATCTCATGTCATCAAGCTAAACCAAAACTCTCTGGTTGCCCAGCCACAGATTTGTGGGTATGTGTGCATTTGTACCTGCAGCAACGGATCCACTGAGAGAAGGAAGACAGCAAGGAGGCTGGAACTTCATGAACACTAATTTAGTAATATAAGATACCGGCATTTTTTTGACTCTTTGTTGTTCTAGTCCAGTTGAGAAAGTCATAATAAAATGAAACTATAACTGAGGCTGGTCAAAGATGCTGAGATTTCTTTAGAATATGCAATTTTGTAAAAGTAGAAATGTATCAAAGAGATATTATTATTGTTTCATAATTGAAACTGTCTAATTCCCTGTTTCATTTTGATGATTACAACCCTTTTTGTACTGACATTTGTTAAAATGTCAATATTAAAATGTCCACGTATTTTTCTGGAATGTCTTGCATATTCCCACTTGGTAAAATATTTTACTCTGTACTATATACAGTGTTACAGGAAACATAAAAATAAAGTAGATAGCGAGCAGAGTAAGAACAGATGCTGGGATGATCGGGCAAATGGAAAGAAAGGTGAGGAGCTCTTGTTCCCTTTCCATTGTAACATTTGATTTTGCAGGTGTCTTGCTCTGCTGTGAGCTCTGTTTGGTGTGGGAGGCTGTATGGCCACATGCCTGTTATGGTGTAAAATGCCCTGAAAGACCACAACTGCTCTGAAAAACTAAAGTGTCAGAAAGGACACCTGTGTTCCCCAGTCTTCAATCATTCCCAGATTAAGTCCATTCAATTCCTCCATTTACAAGCAAAGCAAGTCTGAGGAGGTTTTCTTGTTTGTGGTTGTTACTCTTGGGTTGGCAGGGGAGTGTCTAACCTTGAAAGCTGGCCTGGGATTTGAGACCCAAGCTGAGCTCCTTCCAAGAGATTCTCCTCTACTGAAACAGATTTTATTCTTGCAATTGCAACAACACCTTTCCTGAAGGAACGCAATCTCAATTCTCTTGCTACTCTAACTCTACTGCAGCCGTAGAAATAGGAAGTTGTAAAAATACATTTTATTTTTTTTAAGCAGAAATTACTCTAAGAGCAGCCCTCCACAAAATAGAGGTATTTTGCACACAGCACTCCTCAGATTACAAGAGATTTTTAATTTTAGCATAGGTTTTTGTTTATTTGTTTGCTTATTTGTGGAGGTACAGTTTATAAACAGCAGCTCTGCCCTCTGACTAAGAATCACTCTTAAATGGCCTTCAGGACATAACCACAGAAGTAAACAATGTTTTAGAAAGTATGAACTCATTACTCCCCAATTCCTCTAAAAACACATGCTACAGCATAATCTTAAGACAGGCAGTGCTCTGTAAGTGTGCCCTAATGTAAATGCAATGCCTAAAGAAAAGCACTTTCTTTGGCATTGACAGTGAAAGCCAATGTTTTGGTGCCATTCACTGTCATTTCTTCAGGATTCCCTAAGCGGTGAATCCAGCTGCTTAAAACTCTTCCTATAGAGAAGGCATGAGCCAGCTGAAAGTCGTCTGCAGCAATCTCCTGTCCTGCTGCCTTGTTTTTGTTTGAGTTTAGTGATGTTTTTTGGTTTTTTTAGCATGAGATTTCGACGGAACTGAAAATATCCTGTAGCACAAACTTTGCAACATGCTGTGAGTAATTTACAGCTGCCAAAGCCATCTAAATCAAATCCCACGAGGGATTCTTCTTTCTTCAACCCACGCATGTCAGAAAACAAATATGGCCAGCAGCCATCCTACTCCTCCTCCTCCTCTTTCGCCAAGCAGATTCCTGCAGCTGAAGCAATGTCATTAGAAGCCGCACTTATGGACTCCAGGGCAGAAGCAAGGCACAGTTAGATATGCAAGACAAGCAGTTTGATTCATGACAACAGCTTCATCTCTTTTCCTTTCCTTTCCTTTCCTTTCCTTTCCTTTCCTTTCCTTTCCTTTCCTTTCCTTTCCACAGGTGAACACTGTGGTCTGAATTCTCAGTGTTGCACAGTGTGCCAGCCATACAGTAATTTGTAATTGCCATTCATCCGACTGCATGCAAAGGCAGTTCAGGCATAAATTAGGATTTAATGTCTAACTGGTGTTCTGCCTGTAGGGTTTCTGTGATTGTGTTCAATTAAAACAGGTTTTTAAGGAAAACACTGAGAAATCTATAAAACACCATGCAAACCAAATAAGCACACAGAGCGATTCAGGTTTTTCCTCAAATAAAGCCCACAGGCGGCTTTGAAAAATGTGTGCCTTGATTTATTGATTGAGGAAGTTGCTTCTAAGGAGGTTTTTTGCTCTCAATTTTCGATTTTCAACCTCCAAAGAGAAGCCTCAGAACTATGCATGAAGGCGAGCGTATACAAGGTGGGGAGCTCACCTTCCACAAAATGCTGGAGAACATCTGGACAAAAACCAGCAGAAGACACAAAATATTGGAAGTAGTCCTGGGCCATACAGAAAACAGAGAAAGCAACTCTTAGCCAGGCTGACAAAACACTGCTTGAGCTACGTTAACAAATGGAAAGAGCAAACTGAAGCAGAAAAGCACCAAAATGAAGCAATGCCATGAGAGGTTTCCAGAACAAAAAAAAAACATCTATTTGCAAAAGGACTTGGTGAATCCTAAATGTCACGTTTCTTGACTTGTGGGCAAAATTCCCCATCCAGTATAATCACTCCGCTTGCTCAGCGCACAGGACCCCAAATGGAGACATGCTTGACCTCAGGCTGCGTGGGGCCTTGCAGAAAAGCTGACAAAGGTGGCGAGGAGGATTAACAAAGAGGCTGCTGCCAGCAGGGCCTGCTCAGCTGCTGTTTGGTATAAAAGAGACTGTGGGGAATCTGTGGGGAAGGTTCAAAGCAGTTCCCAAGGTTTCCTTCCCTCTGCTCCTCCCACCCCACTTCCCTGCCCACCACTTGGCCCGACTGCTTGGGCCAGGTGCTGAAGTCTGGATTTAAGCCTCTGCACGTTTAGTTTCTGTATAGTAGCTGATGTTCCAAATGGGGTTTGCTCCTTATTAAAGGCCAATCGCCATTATTCTGTGAGCACTGGCAAAATAATGTTCTGTTCTGAAAATCTATATGGGCAATATACTGTGCAGCCTGACTATAAACTGCTCGTTTTCTGTTTTTTCCAGCATCACACTGTTTTCCCCAGCTCTAGTGTGGCAGGCAAGCTTTCCCTTGAATTTTTCCTCTTCTAGAGGACAGAAGGGTTCCAGCCATTTACTTTGTCTCAGAAAACTGAAGCAGTGAAGCTGTCCTCCTCTGGCAGAGCAGTATGTGATAGTTCATTCACTTACACTTCTTGTTCCCCTCCAATGCCACATAAAATACTGGTGCTTCTTCTACTGCACAGTGAAAATCAATAGTGAGAGATGCTAGCCGGGTCTCTGTGTGGGATGATTCCCATAACCAGGTCCTGTGGTCCACGCCACGACAAAATGCAAACTAGATCGTTGTTTTTTTAAAGAAGCTTCTCATTGTCTTCTGTGTCTCTCAAGCCAAAAGCAATTTTCTCCAGCATTCTTCGTACCACTGCCTGCATGGGTTGTGGTAAAAGTTTGTATATTTGTAAGGTCCTATTCAGAGATATTTTCAGCACACCAGAAAATGAAAAACATTTTAACAGAGGAGGAAAAAATTAGCAACATATTAGCTAAAACTGACTTCCAATTTAGAGCCATCAGCAACCACTGGTATAGTTAGTACAGAAAACCTTTCCAGTTCAGGTTTGGTTTTGCTCCATAATTCACTCTTACATAGTTAATGTGACCTGAATTATGCCTTCCTGATGCTTCCCTTATGCAGGAGTAGTTTTACTCTTCAATGTTCCCAACCCCCTGTTTTCCATTATTTTTATTACTTTATTTTTCATACCACTTTCTTTTCCATGGTGCTTTTTTTTTTCATCACAAAAACTTCTGTACATTTTAATTACGGTGATTTTCATGCCTCTCCTTCCTTTATCAGGACAGCAGGCTACGCTTCCAAAAGAAAGGCTTTCTGCAGAACTTCACATTTAGCCTCCTCCGTCCAGCCTCATACAGCCTGAGAAGGTTTCCTTCTTGAGCATATTAGCCCCTCTTTTATCACCAGAAGCTTGCCTCGATGTAATCTGTGTTTGAAAAACTCCTTCTTTGGCTTCAGAAAGGTTCTATTAGAAAGAATTTTTTAAGCAATGTTACTGAGCAAACCAACACTAAGCCTTACAGGGAACTCTTTAAGCTAGGTAAAGAATACATTGTTTCACTTTTCCTTAAGTCAGCTCCTTATTTTTTAAATCCATCTCAAGAAAACTGGAAAAACTATTCATGTTGCTTTAAAACTTACCATCTTTACAGGAATTCTTCTTCAAGAGACTATCTACACAGAGACATTCAGGAAAACTATACTAAACCAATGAAATTGGCAATTTAAAGTGGATTTGCTAAACTGCATTAGGCCACTCAAGTGGAAATCCCTACTGAGAATTAAGGTGACCCTGATCTGATTTTGATACTGCTACTGGGAGAATGAGGTACCACCCACAGCAGGAGAAGACCAGGTTTGAGACCAGCTGAGAAACATGAAGGTGTACAAGTCCGTGGGACCTGATAAGATTCATCCGCAGGTCCTAAGGGAACTGGTGGAAGGAGTTGCCAAGTCACTACCCGTCATATTTAAGAAGTTGTGGTGGTCTGGTGAAGTTCCCACTGACTGGAAAAGGGGAAACATAACCCCTGTTTTTAAAAAGGGTAAAAAAGAAGACCTGGGGAGCTACAGGCTGGTAGTCTCATCTCTTTGCCCAGCAAGACCATGGAGCAGATCCTCCTGGAGACTCTGCTAAGGCACATGAAAAATAAGGAGGTGATCAGAGACAGCCAATATGGCTCCACTAAGGGCAAATAGTGCCTGACAAATTTGGTGGCCTTCTACAACAGGGTTACGATGTTGGTAGATAATGGGAGAGCAACAGACATCATCTACCTGGACTTGTGCCAAGGCATTTGATACTGTCCCACACGACATCCTTGTCTCTAAATTGGAGAGACATGAATTTGATGGATGGACTACTCTGTGGATAAGGAATTGGCTGGCTGGTTGCACTCAAAGAGTTGTGGTCAACAGTTCAATGTCCAAGTGGTGAGCAATGACAAGTGGTGTTCCTCAGGGGTTGGTACTGGGACCGGTACTATTTACCATCTTTGTTGGTGACAGGGACCGTGGGATTGAGTGCACTCTCAGCAAGTTTGCCGACGACACCAAGCTGTGTGGAGTTGTCAACACACTTGAAGGAAGGGATGCTATCCAGAGGGACCTGGACAGGCTTGAGAGGTGAGCCTGTGCAAACCTCATGAGGTTCAACCAGGCCGAGTGCAAGGTCGGATTACTGTGGAGTACTGTGTCCAGCTCTGGAGCCCCCAACATAAGAAGCACATGGAGCTGTTGGAACAGGTGCTGAGGAGGGCCATGAAGACTATCAGGGTTGGAGCACCTCCCCTGTGAAGACAGGCTGAGAGAGTTGAGGTTGTTCAGCCAGTATCTGAAGGGGGCCTACAGGAAAGCTGGAGACGGACTTTCTAACAGCCTGTGTAGTGATAGGATGAGCATTAATGGATTTAAACTGGAAGAGGAGAGATTTAGATTAGATATGCTTTCAACTTACTTCAGCAGATCAGAAGGCCCTTCATCACATCAGCTAAATGCATGGGATGGAAGCAGTAGGAAGACAGGTCCAACAAGAAGACTGAAAGTGGCCAGCTGCCAAAACAGCTCATTTCATCTGCAACCCGCTCACTGCCCAAGTCACAGGGTCATTGGAAAAGGAATGAGAAGCAGAGAAGGTCTTTCATACAGAATCATTAATTGTTCTGGTGATCCAGATGTGTACTCTACAAAGTAGGCTATCACTTCTGCACTCCCTCCCACATACCTATAGTCCAGTTGGGAATGCTCTGTGCCTGCATGTTTTCTGCAGGGAAGGCATCAGAACAGTCCAGACGATCATCACTGTAAATACATGTCTAGCTTTTTGCTCCTGCTGTCCCACACTTCTGATAATTGGATATCTGACTGTTATCTTGAGTTACCTTTTAATAGTTTTCTCTTTATTTTCACTATCTCTTACCACCATGTTGTGAACATAATTGCTGCTTACCCTGTTATCTATATACTGATGGTATATAGAAGAATTGGGACAATATTTAAGTTCTGGATGTTTTGGAGGTAGCAGATCTATGTTTACTTTTGCAAAATTTAAATTATTTTCTTGCTATCCTCTGCCACGCTCATTGCCCACTGTTACTCAGTCTGGCAGACTCAGGAACCCTTACATTTTTCTTGGTAATATAAGGATTTTCAGCCTCTTACACTGTAAATACCTCTAATGGCTAAGGGAGATGAGAAAAGATCTTGGTTGTGCTGCTGTTCATGATTTATGAGGTAATGCTGGTGTGTGTTGTGAAAAACTTCCATCTGGGAACAGTTTTAGGGTATGTTGTTTTCTTAAGTGAAGTGAATGAATTTGAGCAAAATGTATGCCTGTTTCTAAAGACAATGCGGGGTTTGGGGATGTGTTTTACATGGAAGAAGATTGGGAAGTGTTTGTTTTTTAATGAAGCAAAGGAAAAAATATCAGAAAATCCACTTGTGTCCCTATATTTCCATGTTCTGTGCAAATGCAAATGTACATATGTTCATATGCACTGACACACATCCAGTTCAAGCCAAAGAATACAAGAGAAGCTCTGGCACAACCCTTTTTCCCCTTCTCTAGTTCTTGTCTTCTTCTAGGGAAAAGGAGAAACAGCAGTAGTTATTCCTGTTGCTGCTGCATCTTCCCAAGCTCCTTCCCATGGCAGGATAACGGAGTTATATGGCTGGAGTCTGCCCACCAAAGCAGCATGATCGGGGACAAGCCTAGAGAAACCTTAAATGAACATGAGCTGGCGGTTATTTGTACCAAATCTGAATGGAATGGAAATATTCCTCTGCAAAATATCCAGTTCTTGTTCCAGCCTACAAGTCTGTGGGAAAGGAGGGAGATTTCTGGCTTAGGATGTTGGACCCTCATTGGACCCTCACCTTGTCTCTACAAACAGCTGAACCATTTTTAGTCTAGTTTTGAAAAGTAAAGAAAACCACCCCTGAGCAAAGAGCAAGCACAGTATATTTCAGAATGTCTCTCTAGGATTACAATCGAGACCATGGTACTACCTATTTAAGTATTTATATAATACGGTATTTCATACAGTCACGTGCCAACATTTTGAACCATTTAATGTGGAAAAAGACTATATTCTGTGTTTTGTGCATGGTTTGCATTTTTTACTGCAGACATACCTGCAGCTCCCAGCTCTGTTGTGATCTCTGCTACGTGCACCAGGTATTTTGTTCTTAAATTTGTCTGCCTGTTTTTGTATTATGAGAGCTAAAAATTTATGTTCAGTCTCCTTTTCATTTGTTGGTAATTATCTTTACTCTCTACACTGAGTAATTGCAATTTTTCAGTCTCTCAGCCTCTGAAGGCCTGAATGCCAGAAAAAATACCCGTTCACCAATTTTTTTTGGGTGGGACTGAGCATAAATTAACAAGCATCCCCCAGGTGCCTGTCAGTTGTAAGTGAATGTTCCCCCTATTTCTTCCTTTTCCCTGTCATTTTCTTCTAACACTGACCTGAAGAAAAATGGTTCCCTACCATATGTATCTAAATATATGCAATTATAGTAGCACTCTGATTCCCATTTGCAGGTGGGAAGAGCAGGCTCAGGAAGAATTCAAGCCTGTGGAAACGTCATTTTATTCTCTGAACTGAGCAAACATCAAGATCTTCTCCAAGAGCTTGAAGATGGAGGCAGCACCCTGCCATACAATGGAGGTGACTTGGTAGCCATCAACCCAAGGCTGCAGGACCAAAGAATGAAAGCCCTGTATCCGCATGAATGTCAGCAGGACTGAGAGCCCCCAGTCCAGAAGCAGCTGCAATTCTAGAATTACAGCAAACTATTAACACACACCAAGGCTTCCTGATAACATGTGTGAGAGCTTCCATTGAGATAATCACTTTCATAAAAATAGTTTTCTCGAGGGAGGGGGCAGAAGATTAACACTTTTTGTGGTTAACAGTTTAAGGGTCAAATTGTGTTCTCAAGCCTGACCCGAAAGCTGGTTAAACATGCACAGGTATTTGTATTAGAAGTGACACACTTCAATGTCCCAATAGGATTTGAATTTGCGGAGGAAAAAAGTAGGGGTCCATAGGAACCCACAGCATGAGGGAAGAAATGGGCAAAGGAGGTGATTTTGGCTAGAGCTTTGAATGCTCTGAATGAGTCAAGGGTAAATTAGCCAAAACCAGCAAGGAAGTCTGCATTAGTAAGTGTTAAATACAACAGGGAATTTACAGGCATAACACGCTTCATCAGAAAACAGCAATAAATACTAGCTTGTAGCCTATAAAAATAAGAATTCTGAATTAATAAGATCAATGCACTCAGATACATTAGTATAAATACATAATAACAATTACTCATGCCTGGGACTCAGAAGTAAGACAGCACCATGTAAGAATGATGAAGAACATCTATATTTATTAGTAACAGAGGAGGATGCTAGATAAATTCAGATCAGTCCCCTAGGAGTGAGTATATTCAACTTGGCAGGCTAGGACCACTTGTGCACAACAATTCTAAGAGACTTGGCTGAAGAGATCTCTGGCCTGCTGTGATGGTCTTGAACTTATCTTGGAGATGCAAGGGAATGCTGAAAGACTAGAATAGTGTCAGTATGAAGTGAATGGGACGAGTGGAGGAGCTCTGCTGACGAGCCTGGTATGCCTTCTGGGTAAGAAGAACGTGAAAGCCAGGAAGGGATCCCATTCATAAAATAACTGAAGAATAAAGATATAAATAAAGCTATATGACATAATTCTATGGAACATAAATCTTTTTAAACAGGGCATGCTAAAGCAGGCGAATGCAAAGCTGTATATTTAGGAACAAAGGATGGGAGCCAAACATACAAACTGAGGATTGTATTTTGAACAGTGGTGTGTCTGAAAAGGACTGGGGGGGGTCACAGTGACAAGCAACACAATATGAACTCCCAGTGCAAAGCTTTGGAAAAAGCGAGCAACTGTGTTTAAAATGGGGAGTATTAAGTGGGGTTTGAGGTAGTTTTAATCTAGATTTTTTAAAGTTTTTTTTAAAGTAGTGGTACTGCTACTGGAATACTGCACACAGTCCTGTGCACATATTTTCTAAAGGATGTTTAAAAGCTCAATGGGATAGAGAAAAGAAACAGCAAGTTACTTCTGGTCTGGAGAAAAATGTGTTACAGAAAAAGATGGAAGGAGCTTTGCCTGCTTCATATACCAAAGGAAGACAGGGTGAGTTTATTACAATGCAGGAATATGCTTACAGTATAAAACATGAAATATAAGAGAATTCTTTAATTTCCTGGAGGGAGGAATGACAAAAACCAATGCAGGAAGGTGAAGCCCTTTTCTGAGGGAGAGAAAGAAGACACATGTTCTTAGCAGTGGAGTGATATCTCCTGCTGCAGGCAGTGCTGAATTCTACAACTTCTGAACCTTTCAGATGAAACCTACATGCTTTATCCAAATTAAAAGTTGACCGAGTAAGATGCTGCAATCTGTGATAGACGGAAAGGTAATGAGACAATCTAAGGGTCTCTTTGGTCCTTAAACTCCATATATCATGATTATGATGCACTTACCATGATTAGAAGGTAGGCAGGTCTTCGTGGATTTTCATCAAAGTAACCAAGAATGTTGTCAGGGCCAAAGACCATTTCTTACTCCACACAAGGACACCATAAAGCTACAGGCATCTCAGATGATTTCATTAAGAAGAAGTAACTCTTTCAGTCCTTGTGCTCATTGAACTTAGAGACTTTTCTATTAAAGCATTGAACAATGAAGAAGCTGTTGGCTTTGGATAATGATAATGACTTCAAGGGGACTTCACAGCCCATTTTCTGTGTAAGGCTTTGACCCTCTTGATATTAAAAGAAAAAAAATTAAATAGAAGTTCAACATATGCGTTTTCCCTAGTATCATATGATAAAAAATGTAAAAACGGTGAATAATGCTTTGCATTGTAAAAGAAACGTGTAAGTTGCTAATGTAATTTATAGGAAGGAAACAGTAAAATGCTGTAATTAATCAGCATAATACCAAGAAAATCCTAGGCAGGCCACTAGAAGCTATCAGTAGGTTATTCAGTCTATGCTGTCTGTGATCTACCACATATCCCAGCTGCTAGTGGAAAAGGTTTGAGCTGCAGTGTTAGAGTACATAGTGTACTTGTGTTTACTTATATTAAAAATAAAAAGCCACTATTGTGAAATAATGTTATTAAAGCTAGAAAGCCAAAAGTTCTCTTTGAGTTTCACTACACAAAGGATGCAGACATCACAGGAGCGATCAGTTATCTACCCTATTCAGCTCCTCTGTGCTTCAAAACCGGCGGGAGGTTGAATCAGAAATAAAGCTGAAAAAAAACCCTGAGGTAAAGCAAGTTCCTTTTCCTCCAATGCAGATGGACTGAATTCCATAATGCCCTTCACCTTCCCCCACCCATGGCATGAATCCAGAGGATGTCTGTTGACACAAGAGGTATTATCAGGACCTCATGTCTGCACCAGCTTCCGTGCTAAAGGCAGCTCTCAAATACATCGGTATGACAGTAAATTTGCAGCAAAGCCTGTAAGAGTAATTTAATGTTTGCATTATGTCCTGAATTGGGTTGCTTTGCTATTTCTCTTTCCATCCGGGAGCATTTACTGCTCCAGCTTATCCTATACTCTCCTCTGTAGGCTCAGATGGAAAGAACAGGGAGAGGTATTTTTCTGCTTGCACATTTGTCGGGCTTTACATCTTGCAATGTTTATGGCTTTGATGTGACTTTTTGAGGAAAAGCTTACACTGGGCTTTGCGTGGGCAAATTTGCCACATTCTCCCACTTCATGACTTCATCCAAACCATACTTCAGAAGCTCTGGTTTTAATATCCTAATGCATTTTTGTAGTTCAGAATCACAGAAAAATCAATACACAGGAAAGCAACACCCTCAAACTATATAGAGTTCCCCTGTTAAATTACCGTCTTCAAGCTCTCTTGATCAGGTCTGATTTCCTCTTTAAACTCCTTTAAAATCTCTTATGAGCCCTGGATATCACTGTAGAGCACATCCTGCTTTCAAACATGTATTCACAACTGCTCGCAGTTTCAAGAGACTTAATAACAAGCAGCACTTCCCCCGTCTGGGCAGCAGAAACCTCTCTAGCGAGGCAGGGTGCCTTCCTTGCCTTGACTTTCAAAGAAAGCAAAAACTTCGGGGACGCCCAAAGTCTACTGCTCTGCCAAGTTACCCCGGATGGTGAGGCCCCCTCCATATGTAAAAAATAAAATTCCTAGCGGACACCCTCCTCTTGGCAGGGGGCACACAGTGTGCAGAGACACCGTATTGAACTGGGCACGCTGCGCTCGGGTTCAGGCAGCCTTTTAAACCCTGTCCTTTGTTTGATTTGAATGATCTGCCACAGATCGGCCAGCAAACAGTTGGGTTTTTTGTAGGCTGTCAGGCAGGCTAGCAATTGACTCCACTGGCCAGGCTGACAGAGTTTTGGAAAGTTTGTGATGTCCTCCCATACCCACTCTTTCAGCATCCCTCTCCATTTTGCAAGCACCTTCCACTTTAATGGTCAGTACCTTCTGTTATTGAGGGATTTCTGGTGACTCAAAGTTGTAGTTGTGCTCCAAAGGGCAGAGGACACAGCAGCGCTTGGCGACCCAGAAGGGTAGCAATAAGGTATTTAAGACATGAGAAATTCAGAATGCCTAAAGTTAATTCAATGAAAGTTAGGGCAGCGCTACAGAGTATGAAACACAGGAAGCAAGGAAGTAAACCAAGTGTGGCGAGAAGCCTGAAAAGTTATTTGAAGACCGTGTCCTCTCTATCAATAAAAGGGGATACTTGCTGTTGCAACAGGCAGCATTGAATTTTTTATAAAAGTGTCAGCTAAAAAGAGTAGAATAACAGCCTGTAAGTTTAAATGTTAAGAAAAGCAACAGCTGGAGATCCAGTAGGACAGATGAACCAATTCAAATGATGCCTTTAAATGTTAAATGGTTGACCAGCTTAGGTCAACAAGTTTTACAAGCAATAAAAAATAAATATAATAACATGACCGTACAATTACAAGAAGCTCCTTTGCAGACCAACAATGAAAGCTGCTTGAGATGCAATATGAGAACAGACACCATACTGCTCCTCAGGCCATCAAAAGGAAAAGGGGTGGCAGTTTTATTAGTCAAATACCTCCTTTTCATCCTAAAAGCCTGGTGTTTGAAGATGGCAGATATATTCTGATCAAAGACCTCTAAAAGGGTAACTTAAAAGAGTGTATACTCCACACTGTTACATCCAGGAGCAAGCATCTTTCACTTCACTTTTATTTTTCAAGAATTTTTAATAAAATTTGTGACAGGAGAGAGAACTGTAGTCAGTTAATGAATCCAGCCGTTGATAGACCAAGGTGATCAGGATTTGCAGATAAGAAGGTAACTTAAAGCTAGTCACCTTGTTAGATGCTGGTAACGTTCGAAAGGGGACGTTCTTACTGTTGTCAACCATGTGATGCATATTCAGGCACTGAATGCCTGAATATGATGTATTGTGTTATCAGTATTGATAATACTGATGTATTCCCTGTCACTAGTAGCTTGTTAAATCCTGTTACTTTGATCTCTCTGGATGTAATCCATCAGTATCCTCACTCCTCATGCCTAATTTTAAAAAACTGAAATTTAAACCAAATTATATTGATGGCAACTGGCAGAAACTCTGCTTATAACATAGGGTAAAAGAAATAGCTATAGCGTTTTCAGAGTTATCTAAAAGAAAACACTAAGGTCGCTGAGATAAGAAAACTTGTGGGATGCTTG
Organism: Chionis minor; assembly: GCA_013398295.1. Lineage (NCBI taxonomy): Eukaryota > Metazoa > Chordata > Aves > Charadriiformes > Chionidae > Chionis > Chionis minor. Next base: position 19,719 of record VZSF01009962.1, on the reverse strand, counting down.
TAAAGCAAGGATAAATGGTAAAGTTACCAGTAAAACTTTCCATCTTTAAAAATCAAGAACCAGTGAAGAAAAAGGCCTGGTGCATCCCTTTCAGCCCAAGATAAGCAGAAAGGTTTTGTTAAAAAATTCATAAATCCACAGGGATTGGAGGGACTGGATTTCCTGCAAATCTGTTAAACAAAACCAGCCGAAAAATTCATTAACATTATATAAGGGAAAGATGGTGGGCAGGCTTTAAAAAACGCAGATAATATGGCAGTTTCTTCAAAAGGGACAGCAAGGGACATCTGGTAACATGTTGAGAAGAGATGCTGGGTGATTTGAGACCAAAAGGTTTTATTGATCACAGGTCAACTCTCCAAACGCCAACAACTTCTAGATTGTTTTAAGGAATTCTTTCCCACATAACCACAAGAAAAATACATAATTCTTGGATAACCCACTTAAAAGGAGAAAGTAAGTGCTATCCTTGAAAGTCTGAATGCAAATAAGACAGCAGGAACGGATGGGTTTATGACCAAATATGATGTCATTAAATTTTTTTATCAAGATGCAAAGAAGAGGTAGTTTCTCTTGCAGAAGAAACAAATAAACTAAAATTTTAAAACTCTAATAGCTGCAAAGCTTTAAAATTATACAGGTTGGATTTCTTGTCTCTGAATGTAGAAATATATTTGATTAAATAACAGGAACATGGAACTAAACATAACAGTCATGGCACTAAAAGTATGACTTTGAAGGTATGTTGAGGACTTGCACTTACGCTCTGTAAAGTTCCTACAGCGCACCTGCTAGTGGATTGAATGTATTCAAGGGGAAGACAGCTGACAAGGTCCTGCCGATAGCTGATGGCTATTTGCTTCGACCACGAGGAATTAAGCATAATTCTCAAAATAAAGCAACTGGGGGACACATCAGAGATAGGACCTGCGATAACTCTCTGCGAAACCTTCAGCACAGGATGCTTCATAAGCAGTGATGTTCCAAACATGCAGATACAGCCCAGTTTCTACACATAAAATCGTTAGTCAAGATAAAAGGAAAGTGTTGAGTTTCTGAATTTCCGAAAAAAAGCTCAGATACACAAAACTGTTGTAGATTAAAGATTAAATGAGATACCTGGATATCTCAGGTCTTTTAATATGTCACAGTGTATTAATCTGGTTCAAAATATAAAATTTATTTAAGAAAAAGAAAGGAACTTTATGAAATGGAGTAAGAATGGAGATTTCTGAGATGGGCTAAAAAACAAATTGTGAAAATTAATATACTCCCTCACGTTCTTTTCCTGTTTCACTACTTACTTGTATGTGTACCAGACAGCACTTTGAAGACTTGAAAGGCTGCTGTCATTAATTTCATCTGGTCAAAACCAAACAGTTCCATACTATTGAGGCCTCCCACAATGGGAAATCCTACAGGGCTGAAGGAGTGACACATTATTACAGAGCTCAGCTGAAATAAGGAACTCAGATGAAGGACGGTTTATACTTGTGGGCAAAACCATATTTGTAGACTGATACAGCATGAGAATGGTGTAATGGTGAAATTTCTGAGATGAGTGCTGCATAAGAAAGGGATTAAGGACTAAAAATAATAAAGCCACCTCTTTATTTGTCCTTCCTTGATATACAAAGATAAATAGGAAATAAACTCTTTTCCCTTTATCTTTCCCCATTTACCATCTTGGTTAAAAATGAAGAATTCTTCACTCAATCTAATGTATAGTTCTGTTTGCATTATGACAGCTGTCATCCATTTAGATTAACTCTTTCTGAGGAGGATATCAAATCTTATGAAAAGATTTGTGACGATAAAGTAGGAATTCCTCTCTTCTATCAGCAATAGCAATCAGCAATAATCGTTTAAGAGCTCTCATCTGACCTTTTTGCCCTTTTGAGTAACTAACATAAATGAACTCAAAGAAAAATGGATTTCTAAAATACATGTCTTCTCCATTGGAGAAATAGATATGTCAGCATAGGGAATGAGAGAGAGAGCGTATAAGCTACTCATCTTCCAGGTGTGATTTGCTCAAAAACAACATTAATAAAAGATACGTCTGTCTATGTATCTGTCTCAGTAACAACTGAATGTATATTCTGTGACGGTGACTTTGCCCACTGGAGAACCTCTTAAGAGATGATCTTTCTGCCATCCTGGGTTGCAGCAGGAGCCCAAACATTCTGAGTGGACCTGACCAGAGCCCTAGCCCTTGTAGCAGACAGCAATATCCCCTCAGATCCGCTGGTGTTCACTTGGTGCAGAAGGAAGAGGATAACCCTCTTGCTGTAAAACCCTAAGTGTGAAATGATCAAATGTGGAAGATACCAAGTCTCTCTCTTGAACCCCTCCCTCTCCTCTCCTCCTTAAAGATGCAGCCTGCTAATTCTGGGACACCTTGTTAACAGATGGAGAACCCCATCAAGTCGCATCTCTAGAAATTCATCAGAAGAGGAAAAAAGTGTTTATAAATCCAGTTTCTGTTCTTTATTTACACAAATGCAGGCACTCACCAGGTAATAAGCCCAAGTTCCTACCCATGATATTTTTTATTCATAATATTGGTTACTTACATATTGCCCATATATTAATCACGTGCTACTTTTCTTTACATTTGTTAACAGGCGTAATTCTTCATTATATGAATCATATCCTGTTAATGTTTTTGTGAATCTTGTATACCTTGTTTTGCAATTTCCACATGTTTTAGCTGTGTTTTGCACTGGGTTTTTTAGCTGTCTAAACAGAAATTTGTCTTTGTTTTTGTTTTTTCTTTAATGGAAGGTAAATAGCTTAGAACATGACTGGCCTGATGATCACGAGCCAGACAACATCTGGAGAGAATTATCAGCAGTAATGTTGCTGTAGGCAAGACGGTCTAAGAGCATGAGCATGGTGAGTTTTCTAGCGAAAAGCAAAGAAAGAGAATTCTGAAACAAAAGGGGAAAGCTGGATAGTTGGGGAAGAGATAGTGAGAAACAAGCTGAACAGAAAGTAGCTTAAAGTAGCCAGGAATAAGCAAGAAGGAGCAGGGTTGATGTACCCAAATAAACTATCTGTTTTAATGATGGATACTTCTTCCTCACCAGGCAGGCACATCCTTCACAGAAAAGGTGTGTCTGGCCGGAAACTTTGTTCTGAGCATTTCATCCCAATTGGCTTCTCTGCAAAAGCCCAAGGTAGGAGAGATCCTACAGTGTCTTAATAGACCAAGGAAGTAAAAGGCACTATGTGTGCAAGATCAAATTAAAGCCTCGAACCCGTGTCTCAAACTCTTGTAAATTACCTAGAGGAAGTCATAGGCACACAGAAGAGATGCAGCCCATCCTGACCTCATCTGTATGCCTTGCACTGTGCAATTCTTACTTATATTGAATCAAAATAAAAGGAATTTATCTCAGATTACACAGATAATGCCTACCTCACTGTCGTTCTGCCCAATTGGCTACTGTATTCTTACTGCTGTCTTTCTGGGTCAGCCTCACATAGTATCAACAAGGGAAAATTCACTCAGGTCACTGGAACTGATTTATAGCCACAAGAATGTGGATTTTGTCTTTGTTTTCCTTTATGCTGCTTCCCCTTTTCTCTACAGTATTATTTTTTTTCCCCAAACGTTCTTGGGCTTCATGTGCCTTATACTGCAAAGACAGATACAACTGACTTCAAAGAGCAGTCCAACTGCAGTCGTGGGTTGCATGGTATGGGTCTGACCTGCTGAGCTCATGAAAGCCAAGTTGCATCTGTTTTGCGGATCGGGCTCTTGACCTGCCATAAAAATAAATGCTATCTTCTACAGTTATTAAATGGTAGACTGTTTCTTGTTACTGCTGTGGTATACATGTCTCTTCCATATGCCTGTCATTAAAAATAATAAATTGGGTTCCCTTATCTTATGGAGATCTCTTATTTTCCCCTCCTGTTTTGGTCTCCTGTTCATTTCCACATAGTCTTGCTGACAGACTTGCACAGTTTAGATGAAAACGAAATGCAGCAGCCTTTTTCCCTCTGACAGTAGATATGTTAACAGTTCGCACCTTCATTTGATGTTCCACTAATCAACAGCACTCTTTGAACACAGGAAGCAAGGTAAAAAATCCTGCACAATATAAGAGGAAATAAAGTTGTATACAAAGATGGTATTCCCACTACTCTCCAGCATTGTTAAAACATTACTTGATTGTTAATATGCTGCCAGTTTGTGTACTCTTTGTTAATTAATTCGGTATATATTCTTCCTATGCCATGAAACTGCAAGTGTCTGTTTGTATCATGCAATAGCTGAACAGGATCTTGAGTATTTTAGAGACTGAACATTTCACCACCTACAATGTTGCTGTTCTGAAGTGACCAGTTATTGATTATCACTAATATTCTCCACGCAGTAACTTCATTGACTGATACTTACTAACAGTCTGGGTCCTCCAGACTTTATCCCTTATGCTTCCTCCAGTGAACGTTACACTTCACAGTGATTGCACCACAAGAGACAGAATTGTTTTTCTGCCTACATATTCACCAAATAGTTGATCAAAATCAACAAACCTCCTTCTACTTCCGTATGTAAATTGATTGCAGTAAGTTTCTTTTTTTAAGGGTGGGCATTCACAGGTTTTGTTGTACTAGAGACGATGTCCTTTGCCTTTGTCCTACCACAGGCACCTAAAACACCCCATAGATTTTACACCAATAACAGCCATGGCAAATGGTCACTCAGAAACTTTTCAGGATAAGAAATCATCCAAAGGTACTTTCTGTCTTGAGGATTTGACATTTTTAGTCTTTTGTTATGGTTATCTTAGTTCCTCAGTCCTAAATTTTCTTTCTGTGAAACAGGCAATTTTTAAAGCCCTTAGCTTCTTTCTGTTTGAAAAAGCACATTATGCTACATTTCAGGTTGTCTCCTTAAAGTTTTACACTGCTTTTTTTATCAAAGCAGCATCAAAATATGAAAAATGAATCCTCTCAAGATATATTACTAATCACTGTGGTAATTTTTTTTCTTTTGAACTAGCCACCACCATCTTATTTTCATGTCAGAAATTACACCATCTCTGAAGTTCTGCATGCAAATGTCCTAAGAAGTTGTGCTGCTGAATGTGGTGTGAATTCATTAGATGTGTGTGTATACTGAAATGTTATCCAGGAACATTTCTGAACTTTTTCTGTATCACTGACCAGCTAGATCCTTCGAAAAAAGAACAACTCATGAACCAAACCAGATGACGTTGCCAAAAAGGTTTTCCCTTACAGTCAAATAACAATTTGCCAAACATTTAATGTTTATTTATTACTTTCATTTTCACAGCTTGTTTTCTTGCTCACAACTGTACTTGTGTTTTCAGGGTGTTTCACACACGACCCGTAAGTTCAGTCCCACTGCTATCGAATATAAAGACTGCTCCCATTAACTGTGATATGTATAGAAGCTGGCTTAGTCACAATTACATGGAGAGTCATTTGAAAACTGCATAATTAACATTATCAGTGGTTTTAGTTTTGTTTATATTGAATTCATCTGGTGAGCATCTCTTTACATTCCCTCCATGGCATTTCCATGCATTGTTCCACTCTCTCCCCAGTGTTCAGCTAGAAGAACAATGGGAGAAAGTAGTTCCACATTTCCATCTATCTATACACAAACAGAGTCAACCCATGCATTATTTTTTTCTTATTTTTTCCCCCTCAAAAAAGCTCCCAGGGCAGGAAAGGAATGCTGGATCAGGCCTGTCCATAGTCGTGTGTTCCTTAGCATCCCACAGAGGGATGTTGTTGCTATTATTTTAACAGCAGATCTCTGCTGTTGTTGCTATTTTAATGGCAGATTTTAAAGCTTCCGCTGACATTGGTACAGACCCTGAAGCTCAGCTCGAGAAACAGAGGTGGCGAGCAGATGGTGATACAAAGGAGGAATGTTGTATCTATAAATATTCTGGTGCAATTCATATCCAGTGTTCCACACAAGAGCCAACAAACTATACTAAACCCTTAATATGGGGTTTAAATTAGTCTGTGGTAAATGGGTTCTTAATCTGGGTTTCCCAGCCAGGGAGATTTTCACTCAGAGGATGTAACTATTTATATCAAATCACTGAAAAAAATTATGAAAGTTTAATTCTGTATTAATTATCATTAGAAAAATGTTGACATTTACCAAATAAGGGGAAACGTTTCCTTCTGAGTTGTCAGGGCTTCTGTCAGCCCAAGGGAAGAGGCAGTAGTGAGGGTACAGCAACCTCTGGGAAGATGCTCCTGATGATGTTCATGATCTTTGGGTGCTAATTTGTTCACTAATCATGATATACTGCATTTTGTTAGCTGTTTTTCCTTATCAAATATTGTGGGAAAGGAGAGGAAATGCATTTAAAAGACTTTTGCCAGGAACAAAAGAGCATGGAGAATCAATGTCTTTTAGCAGCATGTGCATAAGCATTACGCAGTTGGTTTTGTTTCCTAAAGTGGCATACAGATCTAAAAGTTGAAGAATGGAGCCATACAAATGACAAAAATTGTGTGAAAGTGTGGAACATTATTTTTTCATCATCCTTTCATAAGCACATAAAATAAGTCTAGCCTAAAGCATCTCCATTGAACACTGGGATATAAAATGTAAGGAGATAGATCAATGTCTATGTATCAAACATTTTAGCTATATTTCTTAGGAAATTAGGCTCACAGGAGGCCATCAATGGGTCAATTTTCCCTTTCCCCTTAATATTTTGGACCCACTGATCCAAATTGTCTCACTGGCCAGCTTCAACCAACTCTGACAGCGGGATAGAAGTCTCAAAGGAGTTAAATTTCTACAAATTCTGTGAAAATCAATGGCTAAACAAATTAGCACCCTCAACTAAGAGGCTCTCTTGGCTACTCGCTCAATGTGCTCCTCCAGGCAGAATATCCCAAGACAGGAGACAGATGGAGAAAATGCCACCCTGTTCCTGGTAGCGGAGTTGGAAATGAAATCGGGATGCTAGGGGATATTCAGAGAAAAGTATATGGAGCTGAAAATGTTGGTAAACAACAGGATATAGCCATTGGGGAAGGGGCAGGAGGAACTTATATTTCTGTGATGAGGACATCAGGACATAGCACAAGTTATTTGTCCAGCTGCTTGCAAGAAGCTTGCTTCTTTGACCAAAATACCCATTTAAAAGTCATCAAGAGTTCAGGGCCCAGAAGAAGAACAAAACTAGGCCTTTGGAGTGGAAAACGCTTATAAAATCTTCCTGGAGTGCTGCTATGTGGTCTTTTGTATTTTATTTTACAAGATCTAAATACTAACATCTTGCCTGTGCTCTGCAAATGGCTCTCAGTGAAGCAGCTGCACCAGCATGCGAGAAGAGAAAACAAGAAATAAAGATTGCCTCTCTTCCTCAGAACATTCCTGCAACTGAAGTCCAAAAACTCGGTAATAGCAAAACACTTTTCCCCCATTTTTTATCTCCGGTCGATACCCAGAAAGAAAGATAATTTCTCACCTAACAGCTCAGTCCAGTATCATTCCCATTCTTCATGTAGTGTCTCATAGAGAGAGGTTTGCACAATGACTTTACCTGACTCTGTAAGATGACAGCAGGTTCGCGGTCTTTCTCTCAACCCTCTCTAGCACAAGTTAAAGGCAGCATGCTATGGCTAGATGAGATTTTTCAATTATGGTCGTGCATGCCAGTGTCATAATTTAAATCTTGATAGCATCTTTGAAAGCACATAAGTGATTTAAGTACACTTTTTTTCCCCCTCCCAATTTCAAATGCAGTTTAAGCTTTTAGGTTCAAGTAAATGTCTAAATTGCATCTGATATATTTTCCAGCTTCCAGTGACTTCAGTGAAACTATTTTTCTGAATAAGGACGTATAAGGGGTCACAATTTCATTTTGTTTAACATTCTGTCTTGTGTTGCCACCATAAAAGGTGGCTTAATATATACTTTTCAGTTTCTGAATGGCCTTATCTCCAGTTCCATCATCGGAACTGCTAAATATGCAAAACAAGATCATACACCAGGGAAATAAAATCAAAGTCGGACTGGAGTTAAGTGGCTAGCAACAAAAGGGCTTGACAGTTTTACATTGAAAGGAAAACATAGAATGAAAATAACGAGCCTGATTCCTCACCTCACAACTACAATCATTTTGATACATGCTATTCTAATAGCTATTTCTGCTTAAAACTATATACTTATAACCTGAAAAATTACATTCCTCTCTGAAGGGTCACCCTTACTAGAGTTACACATCACATCTAGCGTTTCCATAATTGAAGTATTGAACAAATATATTTTACTTCGTATTCTCTATTGTTTACTTTGTGCCACGGACAGAACTCTGTGCAGTTTCCATTTCCCCTACAATTAGGCGCTGATCCTACAAACACATAAATGTGAGTTCACCTTTCCTGCTGGGAGGGATTTTGATGGGAGACTCGCCGCAGTAAAGGACATGCGTACCTTTTGGCAGGATCAGGGCCTCAGATAGCATGGAGGAAACTGGCTGACAGAAACCACCTTTGCAAACACAAAGAAGGAAAGATCCCGGGAACAAAAATTAAAGTTTTATACACTTTTAAATGCCAGCCAGAGTATTTAAAGGGAGTAGAAACTGGAGGACTTAAGAACTGATTTTTTTTTTTTTAAATCCGAGTTGAGAGTGTCCCTTTGAGGATTTATGGCATGGCACAGCCCAGGGTTTGCTTAGTTTGGCTTCTGCTAAACTATTATTTTCTTTTGCTAAGAGATTCAGCACAGTTTTTTCTTCCACACAGCTGTTTGCTCCCATACTATCGAATAGTTTCCCTCCAGCTTTTGCCCTTGCCTTGCTCACGGGCTGTAAACGATGCAGGAATTTCAGCTGCTCTGCTTCAGTTTAGCAGAGTGATAATCTTAGGCAAACGCTTGAAATCTGTCTTTCATTAAAAGAGTTTTTTGCACTTCTGTTTAACACGGAGAATTTTTTAAATTGCCCTTCTAAAAGAGGATTTCACCTCCACTTTCGCCTGGAGGGAAATCCTTGCTGCCATGAATATATCTGCCGGATAAATCGGAATGCTCTTGTTGTCGGGTGGTTCTCACCAAAGACGGTAGACATTTCTGCCTTCAACTCCTGAACTTTAGGTACTTGCTGCAAACTTAATGGATAGATCGAGGCATAAAACAATGCTTCTCCCATTAAAAAGCAAGGCATTTTATGCTGCCCTATACAAAACCAGATGTTTAAATTCTAGTGTAAAATGAAAGTAGCTTTCATTATCAAATACATGAAACCTCTGGCAGAGCACGATTCTCTTATTTCTAGCCATCAAATGTAACACTAGTATCTAATACTTGTTGCCATAACAAACTGTAAGTGCAAAATAGGAATGGAAAGGATTCCTAAGATACTTAGAATGTGTTAAATGTTTAAATTCAGGGTTTTAGTGGCCCTAAAAAAGAGACTAGACTACAATCTTTTTAAATATATATGTATATCCAAAATATTATTAGTATAGCATATACGTGTACATATTATAAATCTATCTATATAGAGAGGCTTATACATGTGCACAATTTGGAGAAAGTATACAGCACGCAAAATGGGATTTGAACTCAAATTCTTTGCTGTTCAATATTAGACAGTCACTTTTTCTGAACTGGTAAGAGCAGCGGGAATTTCTTCCCTGAAAAAAATCCCCAAGTCTTAAACAGAAGAAATCCTAGAACAAAAGCAAAAAAAGAGAGAGAGAGCTACATTCACTAAAAATGGGGAATATTAGATATTTGGTCTCAGACATTGCCACTGTTAAGCTTTTGTTTAAACACAGTGACAGGATGGGCTACAGTGCTCAGCTGCTTGCTGAATCTGGCCCCGAATAGGTATCTACATACTCTTCTGAAGAGAAACAAAGAAACAAATATTTTAAAATTACTTTTGAAAGTCATGTCCTCATAAGAAATAACCTTTATATGTGCGTGAGGGTAGCCAAAATTTAAATGAAGAAAATGAAACTGATAGATATACGATTTTGCAAACCCCTTGTCTAAGGGACTCAGTCACTGACTGATTCCTGTGCTTTCCTTACTAAATCAGGATGTATTTTGAGCCAACAATTTGCATTGGGAATCCTGTTATTTTTAATTGCACTGGAAACTCTGCACGCTAAGCCTTCAGCTTCAGATTGCTCTCTGCACCCGCAAATGAGAAATTACTGCTATCTACTCCCTTGTTTATTTTTAAGATATACAAGAAGAAAGGGCTTTTCTCCCAACATCTTAGACAAAGGAAAAGGAAACATATCTGAGGAATTTCTGATCTTTTTTCACAAAATATTCCTTTACATCATGGAGATTTCACCTGTAATTAATTGTGCTCTGAAACAATACAAGATCTCTGTTCAACTTCACAAAATTCTACTTTCATTATTCCCTCATTCTTCATTCAGGGTTTCCACTGTATTAAGGTTTGAGTTCATACACAAGTATCGTCGAGCATCCCTTTGAATTTGTTATTAAATTATGTCAAACTCAGACCACAAGTTAAATAACGACAAATCCTGGTTGAAGTCCCCATTTCCCTGATGACGGAGATACCCGGGAAGAGTTAAGAGCGTTTGACGTGCTGTGCTCAAAGAAGCAAAGTCTGGCATACAAAATGAAGATCACATCTTAGTATGCGCATGGGAAAAAATTTAGCCAACCACAGTGTAAATGGTTGGCACGAATGTTGTCATATTAAAGGAAGGTGACTAACCAGCAACACCTTCAAAATATTATTCTTTGCACAACTGTAACGTCCTGAAGGCCTGGATGGGGATTGACACTCCGTTGTACTGTTAAACGTAAGCAAAGGAGATCACTGGGCTGCCCCAAAGAGTCAACAATCTTAAGTATGTGCCACAGCCCAAGTGCTAATAATGAATCACCTCTTGCTTCAGAAATAAAGCTAGAGAAGCATCCTGATTTACAGGAGAAAAATTGTGACTCAGATGAGTCAAAAATACTACAACTGTAAATCTAGAGTAAAGAAAACAGGAAGCAGAAATAGGGAAAACAGACTAAAAAAGAAACACACTTAATTTTCAGGAAAGGAATGTAAAATAACTAGCATAAACTTAATTAGATTACTATAATAATAATAAGCTTTTTCTTTCCACTTATCTGCACAGCAAGTATCATTGCATAAAGGCTACAGTGAATAGCAGCTATCTGAGATGTAATTATTTATATTTTAATTCAGGACTGTCAGGCATTTTCATGAATGCTCAGCAATTGTCTGCATATTCACAAATAAAATCATTAAGGGTCAGTTCACAAATAAATATTCTCATTCAACTACAGATAATTGCAATAAGAAAACATTACTACTATTTGTAATTCTTCATTTAAATTACATGGCCCAGGACAGAGTGACATTTCCAACAAATTTTGCTATTGTGCAGAAAAGCTGCCTCCCTGTTCCCTCCACCACCAGGAAAAACACACAAATAAACAAAATAACAGGTAGACATTTTGAGCAGAGGGGGAATACTGAATTATCTGTAGGACTTGATTATCAAAAGTCAAGTTTAATTACTTCTTTAACAATAAGAAATGTGCTATGATTTAATTAGCAATTAGAAATTGCCTCTAGGTATATATACCTATGTATACCTATATAATAAATAACTACCCATATTGCAATAACGACTAACATGTTTTCTCAGGCACATAAAAACCTTCTGTATACTGACAATTTAAATATTAATAATACAAAGCACTGAGATAGCTGATTTTTATATACAATGGTAATCAATAATGTATAGCCAATGCAACCGCATAATAAAATAGATTTAAAACAGCTCCATGTGTACCATCTATTGACTATAAAAAGGCTGAAGGCCTGAGTAAAACTAGCAAAAGTAGCAAATAGGATTTTAAATATTATTCTAAAAAAAATCTTATGGAGGTCACTGTTAGAGAAAATATGTCATCTAGAAAAGTCTCTATAATTTTTCCTGAAATTCCTGATTTTTTCACATCAAGCCATGAAGAACAAAGACCATGGGAAGAAACATTCTTTTTCCTGAAAGTTTCTGCTTATTTGAGAGGTTTCCCCTTTTCCCCACCAGGGCTTTTATGTATCTAAGCTACACCAAATTATTATGTTTTTCTGGTATAATGTACTAAGCTGCCTTCATAAACTATTTTGAACAGTATATTTCATTTATAGGAATCATGCCATTCATTATTTGGAAAACAAAAACAAACAAACAAAAAAAATAAAAACAAAACAAAAACAACAAAAAACCGAAACCAAAACAAAAATAAAAATAAAAAACAAATTGGAGGGTACCCGGACGCAGGGAGAAAGTCTGAAAACAGTTTCTAATTTCTCCTTGTGCCGCGAGCAGCCAGTGGGTAGGAAATGAAGCCCTGAACCGCTCCCCTTCCTGCCTCCTTCTCCTCTTCCCAACAGTGATCCCCCTTTCTGCTTGGCTTTCGACTCTTTTGGCCCCGTTAACTTGTCCCTTCCTGATTTCACCACTATTTCATCCCCAGGAGGCCAGGACTCAACATTAAAATAAAAATAACACAGTGGTGACCCAGTCCATGCACTGGTGCGTTATGTCCCTTGTCCCTGCCAAGTGGGCCCCCCCGGAGCAATATGGGGCACCCAGTCCTCGTCCAGGCTGAGCGACAGCACTCCGATTCCAGATTTGTTATTCCTCTACTATTTCTCAGCCCCAGGAGAAGCCGGCACTGACAGAAGCCCAGGGACATCCCAGTCCAGCGGGTGTCTGAGAGCACAACCAGGGACGGGGCGTCTGACGTGGCAAAAGGACAGAGGCAACATTTTCCATCCCCTTTTGGGGCTGAATTGCTTTTCTGTTAGAGGCTGTAACCATACTGGACTACATGCTCATGTGACCCATATGTACCCAGTCAAGCCTCTCCCCACTTTTCCTAAACCAATTATTCCCAAATTACCCTGGATAAATGATGCTCAGCACTTTAATGTAACTCGAGCAATCAGTCTCGAAACACTCTTAATAAACAGCCACTTCACAATCCAATCTTTCATTCCAAGAAGCAGAACGAGGGGTTTTTTTTCCCCCTGAAGCTGCGTTATACGACTATATTTTCACAAAAGCTGTTAATTATTGTCCGTCTCCGTAACGGCATGCTGCGAGGCACTTCCACAGCCACCCTCCCTTTCCCCAGCCCAGGCGCAATTTCCTGAGTTAGGGAGTAAACAGAATTACTACGTCCAGAATAATCCGAGCAGTCTCTAGGAGGGCAGCGCAGGCTTTCTGCCGCTCTGTCGGCATGGCAGGGACCTGCATAACAGAACTGTGATGTTACAGTCTTATGTGGGTAACGCTCCCAAGCACCGAAGTGAATAACGTGACTGCCTTGCCGCTAGGCAGATGGAGACTTTGCTAGGCTTGTTTGATGGTAAATCAAGACTTTTTTTTACTTGCTCCAAGGAGCCTGGCACAGGAAACCCCTAAATCCTACAATAATAAATCTTCTATTTATCTTTTAAATTCTGGAGCAAAATAAAAACCATTAGGCACCCACGGCCATGTGCTATATTCTATATTTTCCCAGCTTCCTACGACCTTCTGGCATAAAAAGATTAAGTTTTCTGAAGTAAAAAACAACTCCTCTGTTTAAAAATAACCACCTCGTTGCCTTGTATGGAGCATTGTTTTATTGTATCACACAATAAAAAAGGCAGGAGCACTTAGAAATATCAAAGACGGGAATAATCCAGAAACCTATATCTGCTCCAGCCTGATAGTTTTCACGCTATCAGGCATTTGCAGGAAAACTGAAGAGCAGAGGAAAACATGATCCTTCCAGAGCATAAAAGTGATCACCCAGGCATTAACCTCACTGTCATGATTATTTCACTCATACAGACTGACACAGCATTCCAGCAGATGAAAAAGAAATCCCCATACATAAGTCAAAATTATCCCAATCCTGACAGTTGTGCTGAGGGGAGGCTACTTTCTGGCTATCACTGTCTGTTTAGGGCATCTCAGAGCAGAAATCAAGCGAGAGGTCAAAATCTCCATGGCAATTACATGTTCTTAATGCCACTGAAAATAAGGTCACAAAGGCTACGCCCTTGAAAATCAGCCCCATAAAGTCCTTTGAAACACAGATGCTCAGCATCTCGCAGAATCTCCTCTAGCTGCTGCCTCCTAAGTGTTTTGCAATGTCATGGGACTCTTCCAAGGTCTTTGTTTTCGAATTTTGCAGATATCTGATAAATAAAAGAGCAAACTCAGGGGCAATACACATCTTTGCAAGAGGGTATGTCATCTAAAATTTTAGGATTGCCAATCCCAATTATTGCATGGCATTTTATTAAAAGTTAAGGCAGCAGCAGAGTACTGTACAACCTCAAGGCTGAAGTCTGTTTTTAAAAAAGGCAGTGGGAGTGTTTCTATTAAGGTCTGAGGGGGAATGCTCAGCTGGTCTTCTTCTGCTTTTTTTTTTTTTTTCCCTGATAAGAAAGACTGCTTAAAGCGCAATAAAAAATTGCATTTTTTCTGTGCAAAGTGCACCTACATGCAACGCTGAAAGAGGGATGACAGGGCAGCGTTCGGATAATTTTTTTATCAAACTAAGTAATGCTTGTAGAAGTAATGACAATAATACCTACAAACATTTCATAACGGACCTTTTAATAGGATTCTCTGAGCAGGATCGAGGACAACCCAGTGCAGCAAGTAGGGGAAAAAAAGAGTCTCTCTCTGAATCTCTCCATCTGTTCCCAAGGTCCATTCTTCCTCAGCAAACAAACTTACAGAACTGATGTGCAGGCATTTCAGGGGTAAAAGAAGAAGAACGCATTTTTGAAGACTCCCTAAGCTAATCGTCGTAGGCACCCTACATTTCTAAATGTTATGACATGTTCTCCTTAGAATTAATTTCTGTCCGTAAGAATCCACACAGTCAACACTTTTGGTATTGTATTTAGGGATACTGCTATTAACTGGTGCGGCTTCTTCAGAAGTCTACGATGCACAGCTCTTCACTCTTATTAAAAGCAAAAACAGCCTGGCGTCTTCAGTTTTCCCCTTAGTTTTGGGGTTGATTTCTGATCAGGGAGTTCTCTATTTCCTGAAGCTCCATAAAAATAAAGGCTTGGGTTTGTTAATTCATTGATCATGGGAAAAATGTTAATGTTAGCCAAGAGTGCATCCAGTTCCCTGAGTAAAGTCAAAGAACTGTAAGTCATTCATAATTATTCTGTGTGCCCTGGCCCACTGACTTTCAAACAATTTTTGCTGTGGCTTCATTCATATAAATGTGCTGATTATTAATATGATTTGTGTCAGTTCTTAACCAGTTGGTTAAGTACTCTTTAGAAACTGTAAATCAGTTCTTTTAAAGGTGGTTGGCAATAATTTCTTCGCAAGCTCGTTTCCAAGATGCTGGACATGCTGAAAATGTCCATTTAATACTGGAAGATGTCCTTCCCAAAAAGCAAAAGCCTTAAGAAGAATGAGCAAATGCAGTGAAGTGAAACTGTTCGCTATGACAGGGACTGAATTCTACTGTGCAAGAGTTTAACTAAACTTTTTTTTTTCTTTAAATACATATATTGACCAAGAAAATACCACTTTGGAGAAATGAGAATTTATTTATGAAATCCTGCGTAATTTGCAAAATAACTTTGATTGTTAAAAGAAGAAAAATTGTGAAGCAGTTTTGACTGTCCAAATGCTTTAATTATTTTCTAAATGAAAATGCCTTATTTTTTAATTGCAAATTCATTTTATAATTTATTATATACAGTAAACATTAGGCAACCCACTGTCACAGGGGTTTGACTCAGACAATCCTTTCACCATCTTCACAATACTGTCAGATCAATAGCTCAACCGAGCAAATGGTGTATGGAAATATTATTGTAAATATTATTGTAACAAGTGCTTTTGTCACTTCTTGGATTGATTTACTAATTCATTGTTTTCTGATCTTGCAGAATACGCAATTAAAAGATGCCCCCGTCATGAATATTGTTGCTAGAACTTGAATTGGCACTATGTTTCCTCTCAGAGTTCTGAAATTTCTTGATCTCCTTTCAAAGACATTTCAATTTAATTTTACAATAACACCATGGTATTTTTTCCTAGTCCTTCTCACCAAAGCACTCTACAGCTTTTACCACAAGAAACGCAATGGCATTGTATTTTGAGACAGCAAATGCTTTGCACGCAGGAAGGTAGGGATCATAATCTTATTTTAACTAGTATTGGAAATAAGCAGCGAAAAGATGCACCATTTTTTTTTCTCCGAAAATAAAAATGTCTCAGCGTTGCTGCACAGTACACTCTGCCTGTGGAACCTCTAGTTCAAATAATAAGCCAGAAAAGCCAAATCTTTCAATGTCCTGCTATGCAGAGCTGCTCTGGGCAGGATTAGGCACTGGAGCACTGGGAAGCCCCCAGTTGCCTGCCTTTCCCTGTACACCCAGGTGCCCACTGCGGCTCTTCCTAATGGAGCCACGGAGCTCCCAGGCTGACAGACACTGATCATTCCTGTGTATACCTACCCTGCTTTTGCCATCAGGATTTAAACATAACCTCCCATCCCATTACTGCAAAGTAACTGTATTGTTCAGGAGGATGTCAGATTGCTAAAGACTGGCATAAAATCCTGTAATTCCATCAACGGGTAGTAGCAAGCTCAGCCTCTCTGGGAAACTCTGTTGATCTCTGAAGCCTTGTCAGTTTTAGAGAACTTAAGCTTCCTTCATTGAGCTTGATTTTACATCACTGGTGTGAACTACAGATCTCAATATTGAAGCTTGGGGTGATTTAAATCGCACCTGAATAGATTTTACTTGCAACAGGAACTGACGTAAGTGCCATTTGAGCTGATCTCAATACATCCAGGAATTTTCCGAGTGCTCTCGGACTGATTTTAATGCATTTTTTAAACTAGCATAAGCTTATTAATCTAGATCAGAAGGCGGGAAAGAAGAAAAGCTTTTTAAAAAAACACGCTCTGACCTTTGAAGACACAAGACTGCAAGCAAAGATTTATACAGGAATCCAACTGATTAAAATAGGAAGAGTGATCCGTGTGAATAGAGGTGACTTAAGTGGCACTGACTGTGTTGTAAAACAATGCAAATGTTCTTTCCTGAATGTAGTGCTCTTGGAAGACATCTTTCAACATTTCCATCTGAAAAAAGCATCAGTTTTCCTCAAAGACAGCTACAGATAAAGCAGGACACTTCTGCCTGAGGAGAGGCTAGCTGGGCTGATATTTGATATAAGCGCTCAGTCCCAAGTGGGAGGAGGAAGAAGTGATTGATGGTTTGTAAGGAATTACTTGACATTTGCTTGTAACAGAAGCTTTTTGGATTCTCCCAAAGTTCTTGTCAAAGACAAGAAAAGTCTTTTGAAATAGCAGCTTTCCCCTTCCCAGCAGATGGAATAAACCTGTGTAAAAAACGCTGCAGATTTAAAATACGTATAAAAGAAAGGAAGACATTGTTTGACACGCTGCCTTTTTTCTAATACTCCACCGTTCTGTAAGATTCGTCTCTGTTATTCTAGTACCTGCCCCCTTAATACGGCACGAGCAATTCACCTCTCTGCAGGAAGAGTTTCACAAACCCAGCAGCAGGAGTTCACCAATTAAGACGCGCGTTACCGCAGAGCCAAATCCTTCTCGCTCTCTGTCTCCTCCGACTCCAAGGTCAGAGTTGGACGAACTTGACCAAGGCAACTCTTTCCCGAGCCCCCACAGGGCTCTCCTGGCTCTCATCTGGACAGCTCCATCTGCCTCCTGCGACCGCCTCCTCTGGGAAGGGCGAGAGCATTAGCTCTGCGGCCAGAGTGCAGGGGGAGCAGAGGCGTTACGAGGGTCAGATTTTCGCATTTCCTTCCATTGTATACACAAGGGACCAATGGATCTGAGCTCGGTATCCCCTCTTCAGGAGGCAAACTGATGATCCAACAGGTGGGATGAATTCGTACAGTCCCAGTCACACGCACATTTGTTAAAAAGACGTTGCCTCGATAAATCCCAGTCCCAAGCATTTCTGCCAAAGGCAAAGCTGACGCTCTCTCCGTCTTACACCTCCTTGTTACAGAGCATCGCTCATCGGCGAGCCTTAGGGACCACGCAAAAGATGGTGTACACCAATTCACCCTACCTCAGGAAAGAGACGAGAAAAAGGTCTCGCCAGCGCTTGAAATCCTAACCCCATCCACCCGAGCACTCAAACAAAAGCTGAAGTGAGAAACTACGTCTGGAAGCAGTTTAACAGCGGGTTTAACAGCCACTGCTCAAAAAATGGGACTTCATCAATATGAGCATTCAGAAGCAGTGGTATTAAAAAAAAAAAAAAACCAAACAAACCAAAACAAACAAACAAAAAAACACTACCAAACCAAACAAACAAACAAAAATCCCAAACACCCACCACGTATCCATCACATTTCTCCCGCTCTTAAAATGTGTTTGCCCCTCCGGAGAGCACCTCAGCCGGTGGAGGAGGTTTGCCCGGGGACAAGGAGGAGCAGGTACCCTGTGTGGGAGCGGGATTAGGATGGATATTCGTGCAACCTCCCAGAACAGGCAGGAGAGCAACGCGCCACGGTAAAAGAGATGGAAGTTTTACTCTTGCCAGCCACGGAAGCACTCGGATCTTAATCTTATGGATAAGCAACTGTAATAAACACATTGTAGGTCTCAAAATGTGCGCCGTGTCATTTCCTCTCGTTGCAAAGCTGCGCGGTAGTTCGTTAATGTGGCTTTAGAAAAACATACGGAACGAAAAAACAATTTGCAATGCAATGTCTTCGCAGAGTGACAAAAATAAAACCCTCGAAAATGGCTTTTTTGTTTTGGTTGGTTTTGTTGGGTTTTTTTTGTTGTTTGGGGTTTTTTTTGTTTGTTGGTTGGTTTGTTTGTTTAACTGATGTGTGCATTTTTAATACAGGCAATCAAAAACACCGATGGGGTGGATGATACGCAGACTGCACTGGCGAAATTCGTTTACAGCCTGGCTGGCGCGTTTCTTTGTGAGGAACAGGAGCGTCCCAAAGCCGAGAAATTTTAGATTTTTAGCCGCACCGTTTTACTCTGCCTCTGAAGAGCCAGTGTGGAGTCTCTCCGACCGCCTACGGGAGCAGCCGTATTTCGGGGGGCGGGGGGAGGGAAACGTGTCCGTGGCAAGACGTGTGTCCCACCGCAAAAAAAAAAAAAAAAAAAAAANAGGGGCCCGGGGAAAGAGGGGTTCCCCCACCAAAAAAAAAAAAAAAAAAAAAAAAAAAAAAGAAAAAAAGAAAAAAGTCTTAAACCTCCGGCGAGCAAAGGAGCACGCTCGGCTCTGCCTCACTCAGTCCCTGTGCCCCTGGGGTGGCAGAGGGAAAGGCCGGCGAAAGCCACCGCTGTAAAAGATGGTAAATAATATATACATCAAGGGAGGCAACGCCTGGGGGCCCCGTGACCTTTCCGCTGCTCAGGTTTAATCTATAAATACGCAGAAGACACCCGAGCCCATTGTTTTCCTGCCCTCTGAAACCAAACCTGCCAAGGGGACGGAGGGGCGCCCGCCGCCGCCTGCGCCCCGCCACCCTCCTCCTCATCATCATCATCGTCCTCATCCTCATCCCCCTCCTCTCCGAGGGCCGGCGGAGGATGCGGGGCGGCAGCGGGGGAGGCTCCGCCGAGCTTTGCCCCCCGTCGGCCCAGCCGCGGCCCCACGCGCGGCGCGACCCGAG
>VZSF01009959.1:481068-556573 GCA_013398295.1 Chionis minor | reverse complement strand
TGTGAAAATAGAATATGCAGTTGGGTAGCCGTAACACTATGCCAGCAGAGAAAGATTAATTACAGTTGCATTACCCTTTGTCCACACAGTACATCAAAGAGGGGAAAGTGTCTTGGGAAAGATCAGCAGTGTACTGCCTATGTTAGGTTAGATTTCTCGGACAAGTTTCATGAGTCCAAATGTTTCTCCTTTTTTCCTAATTAGACAATCACCTTATTTGATTTAAAAAAAAAAAAAAAAATGTTTGTCACTTGTCACTGAGTTTATTCTTGTCTGGCAAGTCCTTTCATAGGTTATACTAAGACATAAGTCTTTTAAAAGAAGGCGTACTAAATAAAGAATTAATTGGTAAATGGTTAAACTTGTTTTGGGACAGTCCCACATTTGTGTCCAAGGCGAGCTGTTGCTGTGAAATAATGATACAGCTTACAAGGTTACAATAGGACTAAAGCTTACGTGACTATTGATCTTGCGTAATTGATAGCATTTAACTTACTAATGGGTCAGGTTGTGGCCTGTTTCAAATTGTGGGTAAACCCCAAAAGTAGATATTATGTTAAAAATAGAAAGACACTTTAAGAGAAAACCTTGAGAATTTGTGAGCCTGAAATTTGTCGTGTAGTGTTAAGAAAGACCTCCTTCATACCCCTGAGAACTTCTCGGGAGTGTAAATGTTTAAAAATTAAATGTAATCTCAAGAGTACTGAAGAATACTTAAAACGTCATGGAGGCTTGGACAATGTGTAAGTAAAGAAGATTTTCTGCTGCTCTATGCAAGTCTCAACAATGATATAGTATAAATAATTAAGAGAGAAGAGAGTGTCCTTTCATTACTGCTAGTTTATATTGCGTATACTGAGTTGCATCTTTTTTTTATAAGTCTGATAATACAATATGTTACTTTTGACAGTCACTGACAGTATCAAAGATAAATACATTTTGAACAGTAGTTGAAGATAGTTAGGAAGATTGGTATCTTTATTGCTACTTATGGTGAATATTCTTGCATTCCACTCGAGTATCTCATGTGTAAGTCTCTGACTTGCTTACTTCAGGTTAGGGACTTGAACTTGGGTATTTCCCAGGTGGGTTTCTCAAACACTTGAGTATTAGTTATTTTAGGAAGAATGGTGATTCATCCTAATAGCTTCCCCTGTTGGAGCTTCTTTGTTTCTCAAATGATTAAATACTTTTTTAGCCCTGACAAAGAAATAGAAGACTGTTTAGCCTATTCAGGAAGTTCAGCCTTTTGTGTTGCTAATGTACGCAGGTCTGATTCGTGGCTGGAACTAGCATGTAGGTTCCACTAGCACATGGAACTAGCAACAGAAAAGAACAGAGAGCAGAATGTATGAAATCAGTAATGATATTTGTCATTTCACTGCTCTTGGACTTGAAATGCATCTATTTCTATTTTAAATTCTATGTATTTATCAGAGAATCACAGAATGTTAGGGGTTGGAAGGGACCTTTGGCAGTCATCTAGTCCAACCCCCCTGCCAAAGCAGGGTCACCTAGAGCAGGTTGTGCAGGATGGCATCCAGGCACATTTTGAATATCTCCAGAGAAGGAGACTCCACAACCTCTCTGGGCAGCTTGTTCCAGTGCTCTATCACCCACAAAGTAAAAAAATTTTTCCTCATGTTGAGATAGAATTTCCTGTGTTCCAGGTTGTGCCTGTTGCCGCTTGTCCTGTCACCATGCACCACTGAAAAGAATCTGGCCCCAGAATGGCTGTATTTTTTTAAATTATGATTCATTAAACATCTTAATAGAATTTTGCAGCACTTAGCAATAGAAAGCATGTGGTCCATATACTTAATAGTCACAACTGTTTCAAAGAAGCATAAAACTGCAATAGCTGAACAGCTGGCACTCATCTAAGGGTGCCTGTACCCTTAACATCAGTTTAGGTTTATTTTTATCATTTTCTGTGTTGCTTGCTGTCTGCATTAAAATGGATATTAAATATCTGGATGTAGTTCCAAATCCTCTTACATTTTCTAAACATCATATTACATGGCCTATTAATACTACCATCTCTGGTAAATGTTACACTTCTATTCAGACAATCTCATTAACTTTATTTGCCTGTTGCAAGTGGAGTGAGTGCTTGGCCTTTTGTCTGCTGACTTTGTAAGTGTGTATGGCTTTAGAATTTGGAATCCGGTCAACATTGAGGAAAAGGGGACGCTTTTCATCTGAAGGCATCAATTTCCATTAGTGTCCTCTTTGAACTGGGCTTTTGTTTAACCTGTGATGTAAAAGCTTAACATTTCCTAGAGTTTAATATTTCTGTGGAGTGTCATAGAATCTATTTACTAGAGAAGGTCTTATGGATTCTCTGTCTTCAGGTACCAAAAGGTTTGTCATACTTTTCTGTCCAGCAAGTCAGCAGAAGATACTTGTCTATTGACCCATAGGGAATGAGCGCAATAGGAGAAATTCTTATAGGATCAGGAACTTTCTTGCCTCTTGAATAAAACATATCTTCTTGAACTGAGAAGAGAAATATGGTGATAAAAAAGAAAAAAAAAAAAAATCTTCTCGGAAAGGAAGATTTCTTCCTTCTTTTTCAGAAGTCCTTGAGAGCTTGGTGTGAAATTTCCCCATGTGCATTCTGGGATTTTCCACCTGCTTTGTATAAATTTTTCAAGAGCTTTCTATAAACTTTCTTTTTTTTGCCTGTGTTCTATGTATGCTACATGGGTTGCTATGTATGCTACAAGGCTATTTCTTGATGCTTTCTGGGAATTCCCCAAGCACTTCCTATGATTCTTCCGTCTGCTTTTTAGGAAAACCTTAATGAGTTTTCAGAAGTTTCACACCTGTTTTTTAGGTATCTCCCTAAATATTTTTCTCTGATCTTTTTCAGAACTTTTTCAATCTAAGAACTCCAACCTGCTTTCTAGGAACTTTCAATGGTATTTTTTAGGAATTCTAGAAACTTCTAGGAATTCTAGAAACAGGAATGTAAATACTCAGAAACTTGGTCTTGATGAAGTTCCTGGATTTTATTTTTCCTGTCCTTCAAACAGCAAACAGACTCAGCATTCTAGGGCAAAAAAAAAAAAATTAAAATTAAATAACAGTGTACTTGCTACAGTGGCTTGTCACCTCTACCTTTATGACATACTTTTTATACCCTGTATCTAGTTTGCTTCTTTTACATTACAAGCTTGTCAGGACAATTATTTCTGTGTGGCATAGAGTTGAATATAGTGGGATTCCTGCCTTTCTTGTTTCTTCAGCATTACCATTCTGATTGTGAATACAAAGAGGAGTTGGAGGGCAGTGGGAGTATAGAAGCCAAAGAGAGGAAGGTTGTGAAAGTGTTATTTGAACAACTAGTGTTGTATATGCTTCTAGCATATACAACTTCAGATTTGGTTAATGTGACACAAAAGCACAGGAACAGTGGTGAAATTGTTATTAAGAGGAGAAGAGTGAGAAGTAGGAAGAAACTTCTCTTTAAGTGTCCACTAGTAATCAATTTAAGATATTGGATAGTTACTAGCATAAGTAGTATAATATACTTAAATCTAGTCCAACAGTTGTATCTATTACTTTCCCATGTATGCAATGGAAGTTTGAAGGGACTCAAAATTGGGATATTAATGCTGTCATCTTGATGGAACATGAAATATTGAAGTCACTTCACCTTTGAATTCAGTTAAATGTCTGACAGAGAGGTATCGTGCTGGTATTTTCAATATAATACAGTTTGTTTCTATTTTGAAGTACTTTCAGAGTTGCACTAGGGTTTATTAATAAAGATTTGCTTGTTCTTTTATTGATGAGTCATAGAGATCACACTACCATCATGAATTTCTTTACTTGTTAAGCAGTAAGCCACCTACATCTAAGCACTAATTAATGAAATGACTCTTCTGAGTCAGAAATCTGGGAAAAAAGGTTAAAACAGTGAGGGACCAAGGATGCAGATAGAACTGTTTGCACGTACTACAAATAAGAGTACGTGAATACTGAAACTCTATGATTCAGTGTGTTTGAGGGCAGGGAAATATCCAAGGAGGGGGTGTTCTTTGAGGAAGAACGTCAACTTTCTTCTGGACTGTGCTTCTGACATAATGTAAGTACAATGATGTAAAAAATGAAATGCATAAATTCTGTCTCTCTGAACTCCTTCCTTGACCCCATGTACTTATGTCTGATCTTAAAATACTTTATGTGAGGTGGTACTTATGCAGGAACTAAACTGATAATCTGGCAGAATGGATCCTTTGGATATCTATGTGGGCGGTGGGGTGGGGGAGTGATAAAAATTTCTTTACACAGCTTCCTCCATATGCTTAGCACTCGAAGTGAAAGCTGAACTACTTAGTTTGTGACCATATGCCAGCAGCCTATCATGGTGTAAAAGGCTTCCAAATAGTGTGAATATAGCTAGCCAGAAGCTGCTTTTCTGACCTATACTGCTGTGACAGTTTCAGTCATGATTCTCTTTACTTGCAGAGTTAATGTTTTCTTTTGCAGCAGATGAATGTTGGAATTTTGCTCTTTGAGTCCTGAGTGTTATTGATTGTAGGCTTCTAGTTCCCAGCTTGCCTATGGGCCATGGTTGCTCCTTGGTGCCCTAGCACACATCTTGTGTTTTGAAACTAGTATAGCATTCTTGATCAATTGTAGTTATAATAGAAAAATTGTGGTAAGTTTGAACATGAACTTGAGGAGTCTGCACTGCGCTGTTCAAACATCTCTTATATTTAGCACTGCAGGTGGCATTGTTACTGAAAATAAAATCAGTGTAAGGAGGGTATCAAGAATCACAGATTGTGTTTTGCTCAAATAAGTTAAAAAAAACAAACCAACAAACTTCCCCACTAATATGACATCTCTCACTACATCCTAATGCTATGATTAGGGGAGTGGGAAAGCTAATAGTGATTAAAATTAAAAAAAGATAAATTGAAAAGTTGTAGCTCAATTTTTGCTGTCATTGTACAAAAAAGTAGGTTTTGGAACAGAATTAAAACTTAAATTTTAAGTTTGGAGTTTTTTGTAAATACTGTAACAATAAACAGTGAAAATTTAGGTATGAATCAACAAGAACTCTAAGGTATAGACTCACAGCACAGTGCTGGAGGGGACTTCTGGATGATGTCTGGTCCAACCCTCTACTTGGAACAGAGCCAATGTAGACTGGTTTGGTGAGGGTCATACCCAGTCAAGTTTTGATGCGTCCAAGGAAGAAGTATGAAAATATGTGTTCCTGTTTAAAAAGTTTTAGAAGTCTGGACAGCTGCACAGTCTTCACTGAACTCATGTAAGAGGAAGCTGACCGTTATAAATATTTTACCACTAACACTTTATCACTTTGACTGAAGTGCAAGGCAAGAATTAGTGTCTCTAGAAGGGTAGGCAGTATTTCCACCTGTTGACCTTGCTTGGCTGCTTTAAGCCATATGTGTTAACATAACAGAAACTTCTAATAACTTGGAATTTCTAGAAGAATGCATAGCACATTTCTTTAGGCATCAGCTGCGTTGAGCACTGGAAAACTTGCCTTGCAATGTATTCTGCAGTGTATTCCTGCAATGTAAACAGCTTTGACTGTTAGAGGGTAGGAGGTGAGAAGAATATTAACACTTGAATTTGCACAGATCTACTCAAGCATATTGAGGGATTCTTATCTTTTGATACTATATTATAATTTTACGGGCTTCTGATTTACCACCTTTGCACATTTAGATTATGACAACAAAACTGTTTTCCTAGTCCATGAGTATGTCCAGAGAAAATCCAGTGAAGGTGCAAGTAAGGATTCAATACAGCTTATGGGAGTTGACACAGCGTGCGTCTAGAGTTTTTTGGATCCAGTAAATGCACTGAGGCATAGTAAAGAAATTGATTTGTTTTTTTTTTAAATGTAGCCTCTGATCAAAGAATCTTTGTGATAGAACAGAGCCAGCAATTTTTCATCCCCTGTGTCAATGCTTTGATCTACAATAAGCAAATGCAAAAGAGAATCTGATGACACATCACAAGTACATCTGCTTGGTATCTTGAACTACAGGCCTGTGTTGCAGAGATCTGTCAGTTCCTGCTCTGATGCTCTGGCTGGCACTTCTCTGATGCCTCTTTGAAATAACATGCTGTTGGACATCATAACTGCCTCCATGATGAATAGCATAGTCATGTGCCAACAGCATAGCGAGCATCTCAATGACGTTGCTTTTGCTTTCTATCACCCCTGGTACTGATGATTCTAGCTAGTTCTGGATTACTCTCCTTATTACTTCCTTTCTATAAAGACAATGTATATGATGACCTGTATGTTGAATTTGTGCCCAATTATTTTCTTTGTGTGTCCTACTAACTTGAGGATATGTGGTTATTCTGCTGTGTAAGTAAATATTTGAGACCTGGAGCAGTCAAATAAGGTCAGCGTTATACATATGTACATATATTAACTGAGTTATTAATCAGCTTTTATTGTGAAAAGTAAAGGCAGGATTTCCTTAGGATGTATTTCTACATGGCCTGATAAACTAAGTCAGGCATTCTCATATCTTTATGAACCGAATTAGAACTTAAACAGATAAATGGTTGGGTATTCAGATCATGGACTATAGATAAATCACTGATGTGTAATTAATTTAATTTTCTCTTTCAGTCAGTATAGAGAGGAGGACAGTTTAGCAATCTTACATTATTCATATAATCTAACTTAGACATGTAAACTCCCCGAAAAATTAAAACATGCAATAGAATTTCTAAGAAATGTTAATACACAGGAGCTAAGAGTACTACACTGCTGTGATTTGAAAGTAACTTTAGTTTCTGTGTTGTAATTGGTATTTTCTAAGGGAGAAAATTTCACTGAGCCTGACTTTCAGTTAGCTAGGGAATAAAAATAACCTAGAAGGCTCGATGTCTTTTTTTGTCTTTATTATAGCATATTTCTAGGTGGGAAAATTCATCAGTTCACAAAACTATAGCTGTGGTTAAACAGAGATGTGATTTAAAACTGTTGTTACTGGAGGATTGGCTTCTATTGTCTGTCACCATCTCATGCTTCCAGAGGTCATTAGTTTTACTTCACTTTGGACTTTCATTTTTGGGGCAGAGAAATCATAGATATTTACTTTCCTCATGGGCCTGTTTACAGGTAAACTTTAAAATATTTTTGAGTCTAGTTTCTTATGAGTTCCAAAGTCAGAAAGACTACTGCAGAAATGGATGGAGGCTGTCAAAGTCCTCTTCAAGAAAAAGAAATCTAGTATTGTGGCCTTCCAAGCACTTCATGAGAGGTGACATAAGGACATAAGGATTTTCCTCACCACGCATCTTTCTTCAATCAGAATTCCTTTGTACTCTGGCCAGAATGCCTGCTGTGGCTGTGCATGGCTGGCTTGCGCAAAAGAGCAATCGCCTTTTGAGAAGACTCGCTCTTTGTTTAGTATTGCTCTGGTATAAATTCAACTGCAGCCAAATTCACTGCTGATCCAAGAACTGGAAGAACTGTGAGATATAAAATATTTGGTTGAATATTAGAATCCCTTTCTGTATTTTAAAATTCAGAAGAAAAGAAACAAAGTGACAAAATGCAAACAAAGAAGTGTTGCCACGACCTTGCTATCTGCATGTGTTTGCACTATGAATGGTGGCTCACAGGCTCTTGTCAGGCTGTTTGCGTTTTTGTCCATTGGAGCAGTGAAAAGTACTTCATTGCTGTCCTGATGGTAATTACCTCAGCTCTTCTGCCAAAATCCCCTCTAGCTGTGGTTTGGGGGTTTTAGTGTTGTGGAAAATAATTTAGCAGATATCACTGTCCTTTAACAAAAAGTTTCTCTCAAAGTGTTACAGTTGAGTATGGCTGAACCAAAAACTAGATACACAGTTTAAAGGCAACCTAGTATCCACCTATTTCTTAAAGAACTAAGAGGTGTAGTCTCAAAATCCACCAAATGCTCTCAGGGATACAAAGCAGGGATACAGGTTTTCTCCCAGGAAGTTCTGATGTGAGTCCGGATACCAATGAAAGGGATTTTCTGCCTATCTAATGCCATGGTTTTTTTCATTCATATATATGAAATCCACTGTTACTGGTGCTATTTAGAGTTGCAATACTTAAATGTATAACAAGACATTTTCTTCCAGAGAAGTCTAGCGCAACCATTTATTAACTCTCAATTCTCTTTATACATAAATGACCTTTCAAATACTTATTTTGTCTAAAATGTTACCTGTACAAGGGTAGTATTTACATATTGTAGGACTGCTCTAGTCTGTCAAAGAGCAAAAAGAAAAGTACGCTTACACTTTTTTGTGTGACTCTACCACAGGCTGTTGGTAAAACTAATTTCCTTAGTTAATGGAGTTCAATATTTAAAATTAGCACCTCTACAACTTGATGCTGAGGGTTTCTGGAGGGTATGCTTCAGAGAAGCAGACTTCCCCCAGAAATGGTAACTGTTGTAAATGGAAACAGGAGGAGACAGACCTGGAAAGATAACTAATTTTTTCTTTCACATGCACACACTTTTTCTGCTTAAAAACTGGGTTATGAGCTACAGATAATAGTTTTTATTTCTGAAATTAAAATTTTCTCTCTGAACTTGTCTAGTCAAAGAAATGGTCCATAGTATCTTACTAGCAGATACTTCACAAATTAAGTAGAAAAGAGACAGATAAGAGGATTAATATCATGTTTAATGTGTCAGTATCTTTATTTCAGAGAATAAATAGTAAGGCTTAAGGTGCAGCATTTCATCTTAAGTTAGAGGCAGAGTTCTGAATGACTGAGGGAAAAGGGTTTAACATCCATAAACCTGAGTGGTCTGAGTGCTCTGTTGGAGTTCAGTGTTTTGTGTTCTGCCTGCACACACGAAAATGACTATGAGGTGAAAGTCTGTGGGGAGTCAAACCCATAAAGCTTGCTTGGGTATTGAAACACTCTGAAGTGCTTCTGTGTGAAAATAAATGTTGTTTTCACTTAACTTTATTCTGACAGGGCCTTTATTTCCCAGATTAAAAATTAGTATTTTTAAGGAATCAGTGAAATCTTTGAGAGGCATATGCACACACAAAAAGCAAAATCAAATTTGTCTTAGATTTAGAAACAGTCTCTGATCACCTCAGGGATCAGAGATGGTATCACCAGATCGAAGAGCAGAGGTCTTTTTCTCTAGCTTAGCCTTAGCATGAATTAGAAAGTAATCAGTGGGTTTAAATCAGATTCCCAGATATCTGCAAATATTTTAATTGAAATAACGTGCACAGGTTAGGGTGAAAAAAAGGGGAAGACACTAAGTATTACTTTTACTGTTCAGTCTTTTCCTTAGGAGATCAGTCAGCTTATATTAAAGACTTAACAACAAACTATTGAACTGCCTTAGTTGTAAAGGGAGTCTTGTGTGGAGATTATCTGTTCTGTTGCTTGTATAATATTGGAAGTGGGGTTATATTAAAAAAAAAAAAGGGACAAATGTCAGCTAGTATTTCTGCCAGCTGATTTGTTTCAGGGAGTTTAGCTGATGGAAAGAGTTCAGTATAGAAATAACGTAGGGGCAATAAACGGAATTAGGAAATAAGACTTGAAAGAATGCAACTGAGCTGCAAGTGCCCAGATGATAGAAGGATAAAGTTAAAAATAAGTGTTTAATGTAGTTTCAGAGATGAAAAGGGACATCCAGTATTCGGTACCTGTAGCAGCGATGGTAAGAGCATGGAGAAAGGAATCCAGTCCTGATCGTAACCAATGCAATATATATAAACAGGCCTTGCCTGTTGGACAGCCCTTAAAGATGAGGAAAACATAGTTCACCTTTAGCAGAGTATATAGGTAAGCTGATTTGCTCTGGAAGGCACTTAATATTGAAGCTTTAAATAAAAAGTGAAAGAGCCAAAAATAATAACAAAAACCCTCAGCTTGTCAGTCATCCATTGAAGGACACTGCATTTTTCTCAAGAGTGTTTTCTGTTATGCATGTGATACGTGGGCATTGAGAGTATGTATTGAATGGTGGCCCTGATGGCTGGGAATGAGAAATTTCTATCTAGATAAATTGCAGTAAGGCTTATCTGTGAATTTTGTCAAAATGAAAAAGTGCAATTACATCATGGGGGGGGGGGGGGGGAAGCAGCTTAATTTTTATAAAACTAAGTTGCTTCTGAGTGTGCTCCACTGAAGAATTCTAGGCACCTCAGTGTTTAGCACTGCAGGCTATTCAATAGTGTCATCTATTCAGAATTAAGGCTTTCAGAACTTTGGGGGATTTGTTTCAATGACACAATTGTTTATTTAATGAGCTTTAAAGGCCTTTATGTCCCTAAATCCTTTACGAACTTCAAATCAAAATCAAGTTAAAAGTTGTTTGTGTAGGATACCATGCCTTAGATATGCTAGACCTGCTAGAAAGACAACTGAGACTTGGGAAACTTCAGTATAGGGAACGCTTCCAAGACAGGAAAAGTGACAGCTGATAATTAAGAAGCAAGTAATAAATCACACACATACATATTTGAAGACCTCTATAAATTTTTTTCTTGATTTGATCAAGGAAACTGAAACCAAATTCACATATAGAAATTCCTAAGGAAGCATACTAAAATTATTAAAATGTGGAGTGCTAGAATGGTAATAAAAGAAAGCAGAGGAAGAAAAATTAAAAATCTCACTGTAAAGAATTATAAAAGAATCCTGAAGATTCTTCACCGAATAATTGTTTTCACCATTTTTATACCAAGCTGACTTTTGTTTGCCTGTAACTGAAAAAGGTTTAGAGATTGGATAAACTGTAAGACTCATCTTTTTAAGTTGGGGACAAGGAAACTTCCTTTATAATTCCTTTGTATAACAGGAACTATTTATTCCTCCCCTTCCAACTGCTCAGTATTATGGACACTTCTGTATACTGCAAATTTTCACAAAATCCAGGCATGAAAACAAGTCTATAAAAGTAACATTGGCTGAGAGACATAGAGATATTGACTGCTCAAATAGCTCCTGTAAGAACAGCTGCAGAAAAATATAAAAAACTTAGTGTTTAAAACTTTTCCATCTTCCACAGGTTTTTACTGATGGTTGTTAAGCAGGGATGGGGCAAAACAAAGTAGGGAAATGAGGTGAATGGGTAGCTAACTTTAGTTGTGTATGGCAGACTCCCAGATACTCGTCGCCTCCCAAAAAAAATGTAAAAAGAATTTTGCAATTATAGCTGAGTTTGCATACTGGAATTCTTTCTATAGTCAAAGAGAATTTAAATGGGAATAGGATTAGGCTCCTATATTGTAAAATATTGTAATAGATATTTACTGGATTGACTGTATTTTGAACTCCTATTTTGAAATGAAATAGTTTGTAATAGTATTACAAAATTTATAATAGAATTCTAGTAGAATCTGGC
Organism: Chionis minor; assembly: GCA_013398295.1. Classification (NCBI taxonomy): domain Eukaryota; kingdom Metazoa; phylum Chordata; class Aves; order Charadriiformes; family Chionidae; genus Chionis; species Chionis minor. Next base: position 545,201 of record VZSF01009959.1, on the reverse strand, counting down.
TAATTAAGATGTTTGTCTTCCTATGATTTCTTATTATTCACTGTGTCTTTTTCCCATTAGACTGCAATAGAACAGCTCTGCAGCATTTCATCAATAGGATGTAATTCTTCGTAATAGCTTAAGTGTTTCTAGATTTATCACTGAAATAAAAAAATACCACACTTCCAAACAGAAGACATTATAAAAGGAAATGAATGGAGATCCTTTCTACTGCATCTTTCCTCTTACAAATCCACATCATCATTAATGCCCTACATTAATTCCCTATGACTACATCTTTTCTTCAATGAGGATGAGATGTTAAAAGTATTGTGTAGTAGCTCTATAACTAGCCATTCTAATTTCCTCTGGTCAACGTCCACTCTAAATAAATTTAATTCCAAACAGTGAATGCAATAGTACTTTAAAAATTATCTGTCTCTGTACTATTGATGTAATAGTGTTAGAGCAATTCTGAAATCCAAATGTTTTAACATGCATAGAATGCTAAAGAACTAACAAAAACATCTTTGAACTTTTTGTGTTAAACTGGGTCATGTCTTTGGGAGAGTTTACAATCCTTATTACCACTATTACAGGGCAGTACAAGGTGGAGGGCAAGTTGTAATTCAGTCTTATTGTCTGACTGATGGGACAATAATCCCATTGTGTGGTTTGTTAAAGTCAGAGATGGTGTTCAGTTCTTAAGTAGACTAACTTAGAAACCACTGTGATGTCTTGGCAACAGGATGCATATAGTTTGTGCTACTGATATGCCTCTAGGTAATTTATTTTGACTTTGTGTATATTTTGAATGGAATAAAAATAAGACTAAACCTACACAAAGTGGTGTTTGCTGCTACACTTCCTAAGTAGCAGCACTCTTACTACTTCTACTGACTTTGTATTTCTTTTAAATTCACCTGATTAGATATACAAAGCTTGAAATATCTTAATAAAATAGCTTTAGAAATACACAAAACCAAAGAATTTTGTGGATTTTGAGTTTACTTAAAAAAAAAAAAAACCAAAACCACAAAAAAACCAAAAAACAACAAACCCTGAACACAGTAGTGCACTGGTACTTGCCTGGGAATGTTGTTCTCGGGTCTTCAGCTGTCAGATGAGAAGAAACAAATGTGGAAGAGTATATATCACATTATTGTTCATAAGTGTGTTGTGGGGTTTTTTTCTTTAAATTTTGATTCTTTTTTTTTTTTTTTGGATCTGTTTTAAGCTCTGGTTCAGAGTCCCAGTCTGAACCCAAAATACACTGATTCCTCTTTAAAGGTTAGTGTTTGCAAGGAAGTGGTGTACTGCTAAGGAAAACCAATTCTCATTAGCAAAGCTACGTAATTCCTCTGGCTTTGCAATCTTTGTGTATCAGTGTAAATGGAAACAACCTTATAATATGATCAAATGTCAGAGTTAATGTAAGAATTATTTTTTATTCTGCTTTGTTTTTTTAAAGGAGAAAAAGCATGTCAGCTCTACATTTGATAATAAATATGAAGTGAAAAAAGGGTGGATGTGTCTCAGAAATACATAAAGCCAGACTCGTTTAAAATGACCATTTTTTTTTCTATTGATACATTTGATCTAAAGAAGAATGAGTGCTTGGCCCATGTTTTCACTGCACTTGACACTCACTTAAGCAATAGGGTAAGGACCTCACTATGCATTTTCACAATGAGGTGGCCAAAACTTCCTTGATTATTTTTTTTTATTCAACCTATCCCTATCTTGCGATGGAGTTAAACTAAACAACGTAATTTTTCAATTAATACTACAGTGCAACCAATGTACCTTCCATGATCAACTTAATGTTTAACTTCTAGAAAGCTTTATTGCTTCATATATTTTACATGGATAAGAAGTTAAAACTAGGCAATTTGTTGAGGAATTTGACATTTGTCAACTAAGATAAGTATATAGACAAGATTTTCCAGCTCTAATTATTTCAATTCCTGAGCTAGAATTCCTAACTGTGTGTTGAGTGTATGAGCCAAGTGTATGGAGTGCATGATAAAACGGTCTTGAGAGGAAAAAAAAACCAAAACAAAACAGGGTAGCCCAATCCTACAGTGGTTTGCATGGTGGGCGGGTGGCAGCTGCCCACTGGAACCAGCACCAAGGATGCAGATAGTCAACATGCAGTTACCAAATTCCACATTTGTGCAGTGCTTTTTAGTTCTAGATTGTAATGATTATATTTTGAAGAAAAACAAGCAAAAGCCAAATCAAAGTGTCCTTGATTATTTTACCTAGTTAGACCCTAGTACTTATGTTTTAGCACTTGATGATCAGTATAGTGTCCCCCAGTTACCTTATTACCAGTGCTGGGGCATTGATTCAGTAGTAAGTCAGTGAAAAGAGAAGAGCTACTTAATCTCCATTACTACTGCCTATAAAAACTCTGCTCCTTAGAGGACTACCATCCAGCTACTTGCCACGCATAGCACTGCTTAATTTATGAGGCTTGACAGCAAGGCAGTATGACTGCCAGTACTGTCTGTGGCTGTTTGCAAATATTGGCAGTTTTGTCCTATCTTATCTGTTATAGGGTGGGCTTTTTTGTAGTCTGTGGTACGCTTTTTTCAAATGACCTTAGACTGAAAACTTTCTGAAACAGACAGTTCTGAAATCAAAGAATTAGCACTGATCTCCTGCTTTAAATTGTTTCTATAGTCATAAATAAAATTACTTAGGTGCTTCAGCTTACTCTTTAGTGGCAGTAGTAAATATTGTAAAATTGCCACAAACAATTTTATACGGCTTTGGGAATCTGGCAGAAGCATCCCAAGAGCATGCTGGAGCAAAGAATGAACTACCTCTAATCCTTCCAAACTTCAAACTGAAACAATTGGTAGTGTATTGTATAAGATATTGTGTAAGTTCCTATTTGGCCTGTGGAAAGAAGACTTTTTTTTTTCTTGTGACAGCAGTAACCTTCAAAAATCCACCCCCGATAAAATAAAAGTGTGTTATGTAGTTATTTGAAATAGGATAGCACTTTCAACATATCAGGAACTATACAAAAACAAAGTCTACTCTTTAAGTCTTTTACTTAAAAAAGAAAATAATCTTTAAAATTAAGAAAGTATGACAATTGCTTTTCTATGAACTAAGCTATGAAATGCCTGCAGTATAAAAGTTTGACACTTCAAATTAGCAAGTAGCTTTAACTTATTAGCTTGAAAGATTTTTATTGAAATAATGTAAACTTCATTTCTTCACTGGATAGTTAAAAAACTATATTGTGAAAAAGTTATGCAAAATATGATGTAAAAATTTTGTCTGCTGTTACATAACCTTTAGTATCTTTTATTAAAAACAAAGCATTGATTTACTGTAGTTTGTATGAATTTAAGAACAGGACTGAGAAACATAATTGGGTGAAGAAGTGGGAGGCATAGCCATGTGATCAACTGCAGGATGTCTTTTGTTTAATGAGTGTCAATATTAAGTTAGTGGACTTCAAATGTTTGGGAACCAGGTGAAGAGAAAGATCAAAATTTCCTAGGGTGGGTGAAGTTTTGAGTAAAATTATGGCTGTCAGAATTACCTTTCTCAGTCTTTCTCTCTACAGTGTTGTCCGTACCTTGGTTATCAAATGAAAGGGAAAACCTTGCCACTGTTTTAAATCAACAGTAAATAAACTCAGCTACTAGATCCAGCTGGTGCAATTGAGCTTCTTGAAGCAGAACTGAGAACTTGGCTGCAAAACAGGAAAATGACCCTGATAATGGCTGACTAGCACATTCTGCTTGGTGGAACTCACCTGGCTGATGAGCTTCAACAGCAGCTCTAAGTCGATCTCTTAAGATTATACCTTCAGCTAGCTCCCGTGTAGCAAATGAGCGATGAAGAATGTAGGGAGAATAAATGTCACCCCAAAATATTCTGTCTTGAAAGTAAAACTGGTGTTTTATATGTTACTATAGGAGCGTAATGAGTCTTGTGCTTGAAATGCTTTTTAGGTCTATCTTCTCCACAAAACAACTGAAGGTCTAATCTAACACAAAATGTAGGGTGTTTGCAGAATTGTTATTGGTTTGGACTTTTCGAGTTGCATGTGAAACAATGCATATATTTGTGCCAGAATAAGACAAGATTCTCGTATTTTAATAAAAATCTTTGCAGCCCTTTTGAAATATCTTTAAAATTGTTAGGGGAAAAAAAGTATAGTGAAAGATTAGATAACTATCTAAGGCTGTGACTCTTGACAATAAGCTGTTACTCTTAAGCTTTTAGTAGTGTATCCTGCTATGACATCAATTTTACATCTACTTCACACTTACTTGTAGGATAGTATGTATAAGCTTTTGCATCTTAATAATGAACTGGTGAAAATTTTACAGGATGCTTCAAATTAAATGTAAATTCTTTAATCTGCACCCAATTGATTGAAATAACGATGACCACATCACTTACTCCTGTAAATGGAAGGCTCAGTGGATCCAGAGAGCTGGTGGAGCTGGTGTCTTTTTTTCCTTGTGCTTTTTGGGAAAAAACATGTAAAGCCTCTAAGAGCTAAAATGTTACAGCTAAGAGCAGGAGAAGCAATGGGATTTAGATACAAATCTTATCATATGTCCCTGACCATCCATTATAATGCACACAAAAAAAGTTAACAGAATGGATCATTTCAGTGTTCATGTGCTTTTTGAGTGGGGAAACTAGCATAGGTAAGTGTGAAAAGAGAAGAAAGTCTTTAAAATGTGTTTCATTTTCTGATTATTTTTTTTTTCCTCCTTGTAACTGCAATAGCAGGATAGTAACAAAGAAAGATTATAAAGTGTTAAAATGGCATAGCCGTTTTTGCAGTGAGTGCCTCTATGGTTAACCAGCTCGATGAGGTAACTTAAGCAATGATTGGTGTTCTCCTCCCTATCACATAGATGAACCTGTCATTTAGCAAGAGATAACTTAGTCCATCTGTGAGCTGTGGGAAGTGTGGGAAGAGACCGCCCTCATGGAAGCAATAGCTCTTTGTTGGACTCCTTCACCTTAGTTCTTTCTGAACACTCAACTTTGCAGCAGAGAAAGTTCAGAGCGCGCTCAGAATTATACAGGAGTTCTAGAGATTACACCACAGGTATTGTCCAGTCAGTTTAAATTCTTGTATGTTTTTTCTACTGGTGCCAGAAAACCTGGGATACTTCTTTTAAAACAATTTGTCATGTTTGAGTTCAACTTAGCCAAAATTCATTACAGCTATACTGAAAAAGAAGATTGTATTTTGGCTATTGCGTGATTTATTGAAAGTATGTAAGAGTTGGTTACTCCTGAGTCAGAATATATATTCTAGTAAGTAGAAATAATCCAGAATACTTGCTTTAACAGCTTTAGTCAGACTTCAATAATGGCTAAACTGGAGATTTTGGGGGAAGCTTCTCCTCATAAGGAAGTGTGGGGCTGACTCTCCTGCCTCTTAAACAAAGCATTTCTCTACTCTGGAAGAAGGGCCTTTTCCTCCAATACTTGCGTCTGAAAGAACATGATGATACCCTTCTGCAGCCTGAAAACTGCAGCTTTGAAAACCCTTGCAATTTACTGCAACAAATGTTTACCTCTATCATGGTAACTTGTATTTCTTGGTGTCTTTTGTTCTGCTTTTTCTACTGGAACAATACATTGTGGATTTCTTTGTTGTTGTTTAACCTGTTGTCCTAGTTTCCAAATCCAAGCTGTCTTTATCACAAAGGAAAGGCATTGATGGGCAATAATGAGTGCCAGGATTTCTATCACAAGATTAAAATCAAAAGTAAACCAAACATAATTCTTATCTATATTTAACATTCTAAGTTATTTTAATCTGGCCTATTTATAATTCCTAAGGCCTATTATAGCTACTAGAACTGGAGATTTAGAATTCAAAGCAATGCTTTTCTTCTCAGTGTTATCCTAAATTGCAACGTGGCTTTCTGAATTTAGGGCTAATTCATTTGGGGCAGACTGCTCTGTTTTCGTTTCCATTTCTTTATACCTATGCTCTGTTTTACTGGATTTTTCTTTTGGACTGTAAGTAGCAAATGCTTTTGATGGCTCCCAGTGGAGGAAAGTACTAAAAGGTCCTAATTAATGCATATTTGATGGAGCTGAGTGACTTGTGCACAGAAAGAATATCTTCCCTTCAAATCTAGTCAGTATTCAGCTTTTAGCTGTCCTTTATCCCAGGGGAAGCTTTTTCTAGTGTTGCTAATAAAATTATTGCAAGAAGGTACATTGTATAAATGTATTTGGTCAAGCTCGATCTGTGGTACACAACTGATTTTCTGGAAAGGCTAGGATGCAGGTACTGGGGCTAGCTATTATGCCTTTCTAGCTTTATGGGACCAGCCAGCTGTTGCAAAAAATCTTATAGGTGTATTATTTTTCGTATTGGAACATTTTGGTTTTCATTGTGTCTAATTTCAAATCATTATTACCTTAGGAGTATTTGCTTTAAATAGATATTTGCTGTTTAGTCAGTGTCTACATCTTAGAGCTCTACTGCTACAATTGCTGCTCAAAAGATGCATTTGGGGGGCATTATTTTTGTGTTTAAAAATAAACAGATGACATGTGTTCCTGGCATGTGTTGTGGGTTTCTGAAATGAAGAAGTGTGAAACCCCAGTGATTATTCTGACACCAACATTCTTGTCTCTATGCCCCAAAAAAGCCCCTTTGAAATCAAAATTATTGGTCATAATTTTTACAATGTGGTGACTAGAATAACTTAATTTTAGGCTTTTACAGATGTATAGTCACTTGGGAGTTGTGTGTAGGTTTGTATCTTTTATCTGTTAAATCAAAGATACAAATGCGGAATTTAAAGCTCAAGGACATCCTGTGCATTTGTGACATTTTCTAAAGGAATTGTAGATAATAAACCAATGACTGGATTAGTAAAATGAGTTCCATTGTAAGTGTAGTATTTCCACGTATGTCAGATAAAATCTCACTCTCAGTATTTTTAATGCTGTTTAAAAGAAACACTTTTCTTCAGTCCACTTGTTTGAAAGTTCAGAAGTAATGAAGCCTATTTCTAGCCATAATACATTGTCCAAGTATGTTCAGAACTTGTCATATTATTTTTTTAAAAATCACAAATTTCAATGTGTTGATCTTGCCACAAGATAATTTCTGTGGTAAACAGACCCTTTTTTTAATGTTTTATACAGATGTATTCAAACAAGATCAGTACCCATAATTTTACAAACCTCGGAGAAGAGCAGCAGTGCAGTGTCCAGAGCTTTTAAGTGCTCACAAATTCAGAAAAACAAACTTCTTAGATGAGAATGTCCTGGCCAGTGGAATGGGGCAAGGTGGAGTACTGATGAGTCTTAGCTGCAGTAATTAAAAATGTTATAACACTTAAATGTTCTAAATGTTTTAAAAAACCAAAATTACCAGCTCTGGTTCGAAGGAACAAGCAGGGTTGTTTATAATCTCTAACTTCAGCACAGCTGAAGCACACGTGTACTAGGACGTTATCATTTGAGTTTTCCTATGCTAAGAAAGACAATAGCAAAAGTACAGCTTGCTTCAAGGGGAAATAGGATCAGGTCTGTAGTAAAGGCACTTGTATGAAACACAGCCTTTCTCTGGTGCCTGCAAACAATAAATAAAACTAGGGGCAGTGCAGGTAGAATTGCTTCCCTGTTGTCTGGCATATGTAGGGGGTGTGTGCGTGTGTGTGTCTATATATATATATATGGCAAATGTGCAATGCTCTCATCTCGCAAGTGATCTTATATAGGAACACTACTACTTATTGCTGCTGATATAAACTATAAACCAATCCTTGCTGTAGTTATAATTAACTTGAATATTCCTAAGAACCTACCTTTTTTCTTGTTAGAGAAACTGTCTTTTGGAGGATAAGCATATACAACAACAACAAATACGGAAGAATACCTGTGAAATAAGTAAAAATCCATTAAAAATACAGGTGTATGTTGCAATGACTTAATGACTTGAAGGTACGGTAGAAGAAATATCTTTGCATATTCTGCAAATGAATTAGGAGTAAACTTTCAAAATGTCACAAAGCAGACTTATCAATATGTATCAACATCCTCAAGCTACTCATTGGCAATAAATGTCAGTAGAAATTTTTATGGCTTTTACAGCTTATCTGCAATTTGTAATAAGCTTTGTGCATGGCCCATTATTTTATGAGTGAGAACAACTGTCAAATGAATGTATTTGTAATGTCAGGAGTTTCATTACAACATGACCACAGGCTGAAGGCTAGGTGCTAAACTGCTGCTAGGTTTATATCTTTTGACCATACTTTTACAAAAAGGGCTGTGTAACTTGCTACTTTCATTACTTATTCTTTACCTTTTTTAATTAATAATTTAACTCACATTTCTTATAGCCTCATTATCACTCCACTCTTTCATTAACTAATCATTATAGCATTGCAGTTTATAGCTTTACAGGGAAGGAGACTAGATATATGAACCAGTAGCTTTAAGTTACGTAGCAAGAGCTCTGATTTGCAAGCAGAGCCTGCAGCAGTGTGGATTTTATGTCATTAGAAATCTTTTCATCTTTCCTTTTTTTATTTAGAACAGAAGAAAAGATTTTAATTCTTTCTCAGAATGATTCATATCCTGTGGATTTTTTTCTATTAGGCAATGAAGCTATGATATTAAGATTGAGTGTATAAATAATTCTCATAATTCACACAGAAGAAAGAGAAATAATTACCTCTGAACATTTCATTATGAATGGAATTCTGTCAAAAACTTAAAGAAGGGGGCATTAATACAAATTAAGGTCTTAGGAACTCATATTTTAAATACTTAATCCTGTATTTTATTTAACTTTTGCCAGACCAATAAGAATTTTTTTAATCCGCAAAATGAATTGCTGTGCTAGAAAAACATTAACTATAAAACGTAAAATTCCTAAGTCGAACAAATATTTTATACTTTATTATTTCAGTCATTGCAGAGTAGCTGAACTTGTATGAGTTACCAGCTCTGTAGAGCTGACCATAATCTTTGAGTCTTCAGTTTCGTAAATATTTACTTAGCAGAAGAATGCAGCTCATTTAAAGTGATTCTGCGAAATAATCGCAATCTGCATGTCTTTTATATTACAGTCAGGGTAGACGGAAAGAAGAAATAAAGCTATATGGTTTTATTCTTGAAAACTGTAGATCTAATGACATCTGCTGGGAAAAAGGAAAGGGTTGTATGCATTTTTAGAGGTCTGATATTTTAGCTTGAATAGAAATCAAGAGAAGTGGATGGTTCTCTGCTACAGCAGATTTCAGTTCATATTGATAAGGACAAGTTGGTGTGATATTAACAGAGCTGAGGAAACTTGTACATGTACACTTATGCATGTATTATTTCAGCAAAAATCAAGATGCTCCCCAATTTTTAAAATTGCTCGTTTTAACCTTCAGGTTGAGGTGTATAGTTGCTATGCTAATTACTTCTGATTGGTGTAGCCTGACTTCTTTTCTGCTCTTCAAAACATTTCTGCAGTCATATGGAAGCTTGTGCTTGTATACAAATTCATAAGCCTAAAGAGAGATGGAGAGAGATATTTCTGCTATTTACAAGAATATTTTTATCACAAGGCACATCAAACAATTCAACCTTATTCTACCAATGATCTTTGTTAACAGAATATGCAGCTGAAACTACTGAAAAATGTGTGATTCCTATAGAAGTTTGTGCATTATCTTCTCAAACTTTTTGTTTAACTTTCTAATAATAAAGCAGAAAATACGAACGAATCTCTCTCTCCTTATTTTATTCATTTTGAGGCCACTAAAGTAAAAGGAGTTTTGACCTTGACACCAATGACATCGAGACAAAGGAAATGCTGCTTTAGATCTTTGAATTGTTTGGAACAGCAAGATGGATAGAGATTTTTCATTATGATACAGCACCAGTGTTACATTATTATACTCTAAAATTACTTGTTCAATTGCAGTTAGCTCTTCAAAGAGTCAGTAACTTTGTCCAATAATGAGGTAGAAGGCTAAAAACATTAGAGCTGCAGAACCTTTTCAGTTCTCCCTGGGTTTAGTTGGAGTTTTGTGTGCTGGCAGTCACAGATTATGGATGTACCACGTGTATGTGAAGCTGTATCTGTTGCCATTAGCTGCAGAAAGACACATGGGAATCAGAGCAAGTTTAAAACCCCCATCCATACACACACTCTTGCCCAGGCCTGCTTTTCAATGTGAACAACATAGCCCTATCCTCTCCGCACCTCAGTCTTCTACAGAGAGTGTCCAAGTTTTGAACATAACGGCGTATTACCTTTTTTTTTACCAAAAGTATATCCTTATATTTAGAAACTGGTATTGACTGAGACACAGAGTTATTTACTTGCATTTTCTAATTTGAAATTAAATATTACCTAAATAACTTCGAATTCTTGATAGAAATATTTACCTCTGCTACAGTCAATCATAATTTGTGAGCACAATCTTAAAAGGAGCATGTGTAATTTGCAGAGTTATGGAGCGAAAGCTAACCCTGAAGATTTCTGTGCATCCTGCTCCTCTTTTTAATATGTTGAGGACAAATTGCATGATCGTAGTACCATATTTTATGAATTTGTTACATGACTTCTCTGCTGCCCAGGCATTGTTTGTCTGCCTTCTGGGGTTGTGCTTCCTGTTGAAAGTGAAGGAAGGTTAATGTAGTGTTTGAAGTTGCATGGGATGGAAGGGTTTGAAGTAGCTAGACCTAAGAATTTGGAGGTGCTGCCTGGAGGAAACATTCGTATAAGATGTGCTGCACTCCTAAACAGTGAGGAAGAATTATTGACAGATTTTGGCAAGGTTCTTTTCCTGTCTGGTCTCTGTGAGAAGGCAGGAGTTAGAGGTGACTTTTTAGTTTTACCTGAGCTCTCAAAAGGAATTGTTCAGTTTCTGAGCATCTTATAATACTTTCTCCCTCTGTTGTTTTGTTGGTCCATCGTAAATGCTGACTTTCAGACCTATTATGATTTTGACTATGGCAATATAGCCTCTTTTTTCTGTTTTGGAGTATTTATGTTCTAACATCTGAAAGAGGGTAGATTTAGGTTAGATATAAAGAAGAAATTCTTCACTATGAGGATGGTGAGGCACTGGAACAGGTTTCTCAGAAGTTGTGGATGCCCCGTCCCTGGAAGCATTCAAGACCAGGTTGGATGGGGCTTTGAGCAGCCTGATCTAGTGGAAGATGTTCCTGGCCATGAAGGAGGGGTTGGAACTAGATGATCTTTAAGGTCTTTTCCAACCCAAACCATTCTGTGATTCTGTGATTTCATTATTTACTAACTTATACTAAAATCTGCATATTTTTTGCACAATACTTGTGATGTGGCAATTATTTACAAAAGTGCATGGTCACAGTGGGATAATTTTAATGAATAAAACTATTTACTCCCCTTCTGTTCTGTACTGATCCATTGTGTATTCCCCTATAACAAGGCATATGACTCTTCAAGCCTAAAAAGCTTAAAAGACTTTGTTATTAGATCTTATTCAAAAGTATAATCTGTCTCAGGCTTTTTCAGCCTATGGCTAAGCACATCCCTGGAAGCTTGGACTTAATCAAATTCAACATGAGACGTCTACAAGTTCAAAGAGCTTAAGTAGATTCGGCATAGCTTTCTATTTGTATTGCCTTCTGGTTCTCACGTATACAGTCGCAGCTTTTCCTGGTTAATCAGATAATGTCATACTACGTAATACAGTGCAAAACAGAGAAGAAATGGCTTTTAATTCTTTTTGTTTATGTTGTAGAAGTACATATTGAGATATTCTCAGTCTGAACATATCTTTTTGTCCCTCAGCTGAACTGAGTTCCAGCAGAACTGGAAAATATTCTCTGTTCCCTCTATTGAAATTTTGCTGCTTTTCTGTGTCATTGGACAGTTAAATTTTTACAAATATTTGTGACTAACAGATACGCTGCCTGTGAAGAACTCCTGTACTTGCTTGGTTTTAGTATAGCTTCTGCCACAAGAGGCAAAGAAAATATATACAAAATAATGATAAAACAAAGAAAAATAAGACCAAGGGAACTTACTGTACTCCTTCACTGAGTGCTGATGGGGCTCTTGGAATTCAGCTTAAGAGAAATGTTGAGAAATTGGAGTGGATCCTGTGGAGGTCTGTATGGATGTTACTCGTGGCATGTGGTCTCTGGTGGGAGGTTGACTTCCATCAATCTGACAGAGAAAAGGTCAAGGGTGGTAAGAGTGGCAGCCTGCAACTACTTGAAGAATGGTTTTGAAGCCAATGAAGTGAAGCTCTACTAATATAGATTACTATGGTAACTGATTTATGTTTTGGGATATGATTTTTTTTTTTTTACTTCTTTCAGGTACTTCAAAATGCAGTTTTGTATAAAAATGGTTTGTTTCCTGTTTCGCATTCACATTCTCCATTTTGCTAGAAAAAGCAAAGCTGAGGAAAAACCACACTGAAAAGGGTGGCAGCATGCCAACATGGCACGCAGGGGAAAAACAAACTTAAAGTCATTGGAAAGCTTTAGGAAAGCTAATTCCACCAACGAACAGAATGTTGAAGATGTTCCAGATAAAATCTTGGAACAAATCATGATATTTTCATTTTTAATATGCATAATAAAATAAAAATACAGAGATACTCTTACATGTTACAAAGATTTACTTCAGCTCTAATTTAAACAATAACTAAGTAAGGCTTGGGAGCATTATTTTTTTTCTCTCCTAAGAAACAAGGGTATAATTTTGAAGTAATCAAAATGAGTGTCAGTGTATGACAATGAAAAAACATCTGTAGCATTGCTAATCACTAGATTTGCTCCAAGGCGACCATCCTAGCAAATAGATAATCTAGAAACTTGGAAGTGCTGTGGGTCATGTAAACATTTATTCTACCATACGTCCCTTGTATAATATTACCAGAAATCCAGGAGATGGCCAAGAACTATCTGAAACCAAAACCAAAGCAGACTGAGCATAAGCAATCTGCCTGGTTCTATATGTTTTGGAAAAACCTTCTTTGTTGTTAGCAGAGGTCAGTTTTTGCAAAAAGTGGAAGAATAGTTAAACTTGCTAAAACTAAGCAACAGTTGTTTTTTATAACTGGAGAAGTTATGTGTAGAAATTAATGTTATTCTGAAATCCAAAGGTATGTTTAACCACAGAGATTCATCTCATATTAATTTTGAAAAAAAATTGTGTGTACACATATGTTTATACACACCCTTAAAACTTGTTGAAAGGTGTTGAAAGCCTGGATTTTTGGAATCCTTTGTTTATGGAGGAGAGAAGGGACCGGTGGACAAACCCCTTGGGTTTTCATTTCTTCATAAATCAAACATAGGTATTGTCGAATAGGAATTCTGGAAATGACACTGGATATGTTTAGGACTTTGTTTTCCTTCCAACCCAGCATCTGGCAAGTAATGAAGTATAAAACTGAATTGAATCAGCAGTTTTGTTTTAAAGAAATACTAGAATGAAACTGCAAGTGTCCTTTTATGTTTCTTGTCTCTAATTTTAAATGGCAAAGGGCAGACTTTGAGCTGCTCTTCAGAAACCTGCACAGACTACATCTTTCATTGATGGTTAAGTTGTATTTTGGTGTGGGAAGCTGAAACAGGAAAGACCGTATCCTTTGTGTCTCTTATGTCGTTCTCACTTGAGTCCAACTGTCAGTAACAGTGGGCAAGGACTGTTTTGGCTGTGGCATATTGCTGCTCAGTCTGTTTCAATGCTGCTGATACCTAATTGTTTGAGCCTGCACTAGACCTGTGGTCTCAGAGCAGAAATAGCTATGTCAGAGAAGGCAGAGATGTCGGGGTGTATATAAAAGAAGGGTTTGTGTTTGTCATTTCAGGTAACAAATATAAAAATGTAAAAAACCAAACCCCCCTAAGGGGGGGAGGAGGGGGACCCCAAAACAACCCAACATAATACAAACCACAAACCCCATCACTCTCCACTTCCACCCTAGCATTTTCAGGGGGTGTTTTTATAAAAATCTTAGTACTGGAATTACCTGCTTAGTGAGCTGTGCTCGCTCCTTTAAAAATACTTTATTTTCCCTTCATCCTTAAAGACCTATAAACCATCAAAATTTGAAAATAGTATCTAACACACTTTAGAATCATAGAATCATCTAGATTGGAAGGGACCTTTAAGTTGAGTCCAACCATCAAGCCTAACACTGCCAAAACCACCACTACACCATGTCTTTAAGCACCACGTCTACCCATCTTTTAAATACCTCCAGGGATGGTATAGTTAAATCCACTACTCTTTAAACATTATAAGTCAACAATTGTTTCACAAACTTTCAGCCTTTATTGCCATGAAAACTGCAGGAGCAAAGAGCAATGGCTTTAAAAAAAAAAAAAAAAAAAGGTTTCTTGGGAGAACATCAGAAACAGGAAGAAGGTCTTGGTAGATACACCAGCCTTAACTCACTTCCGTGAACTTTTGTATTAAAATTAATTCTTTGGTAAATATTAGCTAATAGCACAGTTTCTTCTGAAAACCCTAACCATTTTGCTAGAAACTCTGCCTAATTTCATGATAGTCTGAGCTTTCTGTTTATAATGGTACCTCAAATTTTGGTCTGCTATGTCTTCCATAATAAAAGTATCTGAATACAAATTTGAAGCAGTACAGGAAAGCCAAATTGAGTAGCCAGCGGTGACCATCATAAAATCTATTAAGTATTTTGGGTTTGTTGGTTTGGTTTTTTTTAAAAAGACATATCACCCTTGTTCTGAAATTTAGCTCAGATGTTGTTATATATGCCATATGGCAAGAAATTATGTTGAAGCAAAAAAAGTAATTTAATTAAATATGGTAGTTGTATACTGTATGCAACTAGTATATTAAGGTTAAATCTCATGAATCTTCGGATTTCAACTCTCATAAGTGTGTACAAAAGTTAATTGAAAAAAATCAGCCCGTGTCTTTTTTGCGTTGCTTATCTGCATAGAAGCATTTGGAAAAATATAATGAACTGCATTAGTTTAGCATGGATACTCCCACTCAGGACAGCACAGAGAAGAATGTAACCTGAGTAATTTAGAGGCCAAATATGTAAGTTTATTAAGGCTGTTTAGTGGCGGCATTATCCAAAGACTTTGGAGTATATGAATATCACAGTATATTTAACTCCTTAACTTTTCTCACTGTCCTTTATACACAGAAGTTTCTAAATACACGTCTCCACTTCTTGAAAGTATACATGTTGAGGTGTTTTACAGCCTCTGTGCAGTAGATGTTTTGATAAAACTCAGCTTCATGGGATTAAGCAGGGTATATTGGATCTCTTTGGTTTCTGCTTCTCTCATTCTGTTCTGCATTGCAACACTCTGTAACTATTACTGTTAAATGTAATCTTTGTGTCACATATTTCTTTTCATGTGGCTTAATTTGATGATTTCACAAATGATGAGGTTTAAAAACAGGTAACAGAATTTTCTTTCATTTTCCTCTCTGATTCAGAGCCTTTAGAACTCACTCATTTCCCAAATTTAACTTTCCTCAGCAACATTAAAAGCTATGTATCTGGAGGGAGAGAACAGGGGTTGAGACACGTTGACCAGCACAAAATGACAACTGCAATTAATTCACATAATATGCTTTTTTACCTCTCAATGTAAATATAACACTATCCATAGCATATCTCTGCCTTAAAGATAGAATAGTATCGATAATACAGACTGACTGGTGGTTGTAGGAAAAGACCTCTGTAGTTTCAGCTCTGTTTTTCTACTTTTCTGTTGCCTTTAGGGAAGCAGCTAACATAATGGAAGAATTAAATTCTTCACGTATGGGAGCTTTTCCCAAGCAGCTTGGAGAAATATTAGACCCTCTTACACTTCTATTGAGAGACCCTTCCAACTGCACTCGCTGTTGAAATGAAAGAAATTTGGAATATACTGAATTTTGAAATATAAGCAACAGATGCTAGCTGTGTTTTAAAAATATAGCTTTGTTATAAAGTCATTTCCTTGAAGTGTTAGTAATGTATCATGGTTAGTGGACAGCCAGAAACATGTATTTTCTACAACATGCTGAACCTTGTTTAAAACATCACAGGTCCATTGAATAAACTTGCTTTTCTCAATTGTAGTCAGAGGAACAAGCTACAACTGACATCTTGTGAACGGTGGTGTGAATTAGTAATATGCCCAGTCAGTCTTTGAGTGGATTATTCTAGAATGCTAGTGGCATGAATTAGCTTGCTATTGGAACTAATATACAGAAGTCATTTGTGTATGATGTATTTGTAATCCATGAAAAATAGTTTAATAAATTAAAGACTTCATAAGTCTTCTTTAGTCTTTAATAATTAAAAGAATTTTTAATTTTCTTAGGAAGTAATGGGAATAGACAAAGCAGGCAATGGATGGAATAAATCAACATGATGAATTAATTAATGATTCACAAGGGATCTTAAATTAGGTCACCTCTTAAAGTATGTCAGCTGGTTATTTGCTTAAAACTCATTGGGAGAACCGAGGAGAACACTTCAAACCTCAAAACATCTCCAGCAAAAACCACACAGAAGCAGCTCAGGGGCATCACCTAGAAATCAGATAAATAAAAGGACGAAGCTTGCTTAGATTTTGTTTAGGGAATTCACAGTAAAGCTATCCACAATATAGAAGCTGCATTTGGTATTGTCTTTGACTCTTGATTAGTCCCACTCAGGAAAAAAGTTCTCTAAAATCTTACCCATAGACTTTCCAAGTGTATGTCCATCATAGTTTTCCTTCACTTTTAAGCCACTTTGGATCAAAAAATACAACTAGGAAGTGTTAGAGCTGTTATTTATGAGACTTTTATCTCTTGTCAGTGTGTGGCTCCCTTTGGAGGCAGTACATGGAACCAATTCTTATTGGCACAATGTAGGCATAGAAGAATCAGAGTCCTTAATTATTAATTTAATAGGATTCTATTCCATCGGAAAAGCTGCCTTGCTTAGTATCTTTTCAGTGCTTTGGATAAATTAATTCCAGGAGAACGGTACTTATTACCTTCTAATTAGACTTTTCTGGTTTGTTTTTTTTTAAATGTTTTCTTATCCAGTTTCAAAACTTATTTTGAATGCCAGTTGTCTCAAGCAGGATGATGAACTACCTGGACGTGATCTTAGAAGTGCAATGGAGAAGCGCAAAATTCTCTCTATTATGTTGCTTGGTTATTTGGGTTGGGAAGCAGTTGTCTTGGGTTTGTTTATAATTTCCTCTCATTGAAGTGGAAGGTGTTTTTTCTGTCCTTGTCCTGTTGTATTCTAGTCTTATTCCGTATGTTTCAGGAAGTAATCTTATACAGGTGCATGTTTCTTTTGTATTATAAAATGCCAGTGGCATTTTATCCCAGATCCTTCAGGATATACATCAAAATCATCATTGGCAGTTATATCTGTTTCTTTGAAATGAAAATAACTTTGTTCGTGAGCCGAGGACTTGTAGCATAAGCAAGACCAGGATATAACTGAAGACCTTATGAGATGTGGCTTATGTGACTGCCAGCTGCAGCGCAAACCTAGTGCGTTTCTGTGACTCAGAACTGAAACTGAGAATCAGGATTGCAGTAGCGAGATAGCTGCCTTGCGAACAGTGGGGAGAAATATTACACTGTGGCATGCTATATATTTGCTTTTGGAAAGCAGATAGCAATTTTAAAAAATTTTTCTCTGTTCAGATTAATAAGTAAAATATTGGTGACTTTTAAACGATGATTTGGTACCAATTCTTCTGTGTGTTTTAAAACTAGAGAATGCTGATTCTTTGTTAGGATTTTGATCCATACGTGGTATCATTCTCTAGCCTAATTTATGAAGGAGGAGATTATATACTCATTTCTCAAGTGGGGGAAAGTGTAGAACAACTTGATGCTAGAAACATTCTCTTGAAAATACTGTGTATTTTGTTACTGTGTCTTTCCTAGGAAATGTTCCCTTTTCTGAAGCTTGATGTATTTCTTGCTGCATATTTAAGAGTACCCAGTATTTTCAGTCCCTCACCACATGTTAGTATTTTTCTGAACTCTTTCAGACATCTGGAAATAATGTCATTATGAGATATAATTAATTCTCTGTACCCAAAGTCTGGTCTGAAATTCTGCAGAGATACACCTGCTACATCTGCACTGTGCTAGAAGTGATTCATTGCAACTCTTATAAAAATGCAGCAGATTCTCAGCCAATATGAGTTGGTATAGCTTCACTGGAAGCAAAGTTGCAAGTCTACTCTATGCTGCCAAATCCATTACAGTACAATACTGTTAAGATATTTGGATATTTGGCCAGTTTCATTGCTACAGTATGTTACAAACAAGTCCTCTGTGAATTAAGTTTCTTATGATGCTTCATTTCTTCTAGCCAGTAGGGTTGAGAAAGATACTCACCTAAATTCATTTATTTCTAGTTCTTTCCTTGGTTTTGCACTTCCCCCCGCCCCCCACCCAAAAAAAAAAAAAAAAAAGCACCCCACACAAAAACCAAACAAACAAAAGAAACACCCAAAAAAAACAAGCCAAAAAAACAGTGGCTGTTCTACCATGTCTTGAGGGATCAATCCTACACTAGAGGAGCCTTAGGGTCAGGACTGACTTTGAACAAAAAGAGCTCTGTTCCATCCCTTATTCACAACAGTCTTACTATCCAGTGACTTTTATGTAGTCATCAAAGTCACTTCACTTTCATGTAGGTGCAAATAAAAGAACAAAATTCCTATCGCAGCCTGTTCACAGCCCATCTCCTTACAAAACTTTCCTGCTGCACATGGCAGGAAGATGTTGTGCTCGCATTGCTGTTCTTGGTCCACTGTTCCAAAGATTTGTTCTATCTTTCTTGCCGATATTGGGGTGTTCTTTGGGAACTCTTAGGAGCTGCTGTAGCCTGAAGTACAGCATGACCTTGGGGTTGCTACAATTGCACAGAAGTATACTGCCTTGCTTTGGTTACCAGTAGGTTCATGGAGCAGGGGGAGCCAAAGTCATTAAATCTACAACATACAAAGTTCTAATAACTATGAATTTAAGAATTGCAGTGAATTTTGAGGAGCCATGCCTCTGTTCTTATTTCATTCCTAAGAACTTTTCTGAAGTTAGCTATCTGTATGAAGCTGGTGTCTGCTTTCAATTAATTCTGTGAATTTGAAAAGCTTTTTACTTGAGATTTTTTTGTAAAACAGTGGTAGTAGAAACTAGTTAATTATTTTGATTTTAAAAAATCAGTAAATACACTTAGAATTAATGTAATCCAACTTCTGTAGCTAATCTCACTGTTCATTAAAAATAGCATTCATAGGAGAGTGCACAAAATAATTTAAGTGATTTCTTTTACTTGAAATGTCTTTTTTCTTAGATTCTTATGAATGTTTTTCGTCATAAAAGTACTTCTGCTTCAGAAGAAGTATTTGATTTGATGTTAGTGAAGAGCATGAGAATACCTCAGATAGACATACTTAAGGAAATATGAAGTGTCATGGAGAAGTGACCATGAAGTGAAAATGAAGGCGTACAGTAACGGCCACATATGAACTATTTTTATTTTCTGTAACTGGGTTCAAGTGAATAAAACTCTCATTGCCATGCAAAGCTTAAGTAAATGCAGAGACAAAGCAGTTACAATTATATCCTGGAAGCTGGAATAGAAAAAAATCTGACCTGTAAAGACAGCAGAGCTCGTTGGTTTCTGAAAACAGTGGATATAATGCTCTGTAGAACATGTGTCAATTGTGTGTGTTCCGTTATGATATGGGACCTTGCCTTCCATAGATGGATCTGTGTATGTGCCTTACAAGCATGTTATGGCACTGGAAATAGTGTTTTATAGATACAGGGTATTTTTGTTTGTAATATTAATATCGATCCTTGGACATCTTTAATATACGATAGTGCTGCTGGGGTTTTTTTAATGGTACATCTTCATACTTAGGAGAGGCCAGAATTAGTTGGAATATTATAAAAGAATTGGTATACATCATGGAAATTATACTTTTTAGAAAATATACTTTTCTTTTCTAGAAAATAATGTCAGAGATTGCTATTCTAAAAGACCTCTTATCAGCAGTACTGATGGCAAATGTTTGAGTCTGCTTCATGGAATATACCATTTAAAGTAGATTTAAATTTAACAGCAGAAATTAATTTATATGCAAAATGATCACATTCAATAACTTATAATCAGAACAAAGCTGCTGATGATTACCAAGTTTGTGGAAAGTAGTTCAAGGACAGAAAGAGCAGAAATTTCTGCTGTTTGCAGTTTTATTTATTTATTTAGCACTTAATCATTTGGGATTGCTTTTTAAACAAAGTGTTTACAAATGAGTTGGTGGATTAGCTTGCTTTGTTTGATGCAAACCCACAAATGTCACCCTTTTTCTTGCATCCTCCAGAAGGTGGAGAGAAGGCTGTCTCGGAGAAGTAAAAGGCAGCTGTGTGAGCTTCAAGGGCATTGTTTGATATCTGACATCAAGCAGAGCTCTGACAGCGAGCTGGCAGGAAATTAGGTTTGACAGCTCATGATAAGCGTAAACTGAGACAGAATGAGGACTTACCAAGTATGTAATGAAAGTCACTCATCGTTTTTGCTTCTGAAGGTGACATCATTCATGATGGCATCCAAATATGATTTATGAAATGAATTATTAACGATTGTCGTTTTTTTTAAGAAAAACATAAATAGAAACCTGGAGACTACCTGTTGACTATGTAGCCTACTGCCGAAGCAGAAACCTGAAATGATACATAGATATTGCTCTTCTTCAGAAGTAGCATTACTTCTGGAGAACAGAGAGAGCAGAGGTGGTTGAGGTCTGCAGGGCAGCGCTTAGTTTGTACGTGTGGATTGCTTTAACACAGATGTCTTTATCACAGAAAATATTTGGGTTTTTTCTAGGTTTTATGAACTTGCATAGAAACTCTTCCAAATACATACTTCATTTTGTTGTGTAGTATAGCTGCTCACACAACAGCCAACACAGTTGGCTGAACCAAATGGTTCTGAAAAAGAGCAGAGGAAACAATAGTAATTAATTGAAACTAGAGGAATGAGAGAGTGGAAGGACTGTAATTGAAGGATGATTTGATATCAATTTCAGATTTAATAATTCATATTTTAAGTCACTGATAACCAAGTGAATGTGACTTCTATGATATGTACAGTTTTAAAAAGCCATCAATTACAAAAAGAGAGTAACTCCTGATCATGTAAAACACTGTAGAGTTTCAGTTCAGTGTTGGAATGCTATTTCTTTTTCTTTCTTTTCTTGGATCCACGTTCTTGGGCCAGTTAAAAAGGCTGCTGGATACCCCTTCCCCAGTTCATTTTTGATGTAATTTAGAACTTACAGAGCTTGACTCTGACCACTGAACTAATGAGTTTTAAAATAATCCTGAAAAAAAGTTAAAAATAATATGTATAAATATGTAATAAAAATGACGGAAATATATTTAATCTGTGCTTCAATTAGCTGCTAGGTTGATGGACTCCTCCTTCCCAGAGCTCTGCAGCCTAAAGCTGAGGGGAGACAGACCAGAGGATGGTCAGTAACAGGGACAACTGAAAGTATTCATTCACCTCTGCAACCATTCAGGGAAGCTTTAATAATTAATTCTTTTAATTTTTTTCACTGACATCACTGGGCAAGTTACTACTGTACTGTTTAGCTGCTCTCAACGGTTTAAGTACTTCATTTAAAACTCTGCAAGCTTGAGAGTTCTTGCATAGCTTCAGTAATATTGGAGAATATGTGAAGCTGAGTACTGGTGAGATTAAGGAATAGATATAATTCTATTTGAAGATGGGTAAATTCACATCAAAACCAATTCGTATTAGATGTTTAAGGTGGAAGATGCCTAAAACATGGTACTTTATGCTTCTAGTTTCACAGCCAGTTTTCAGTGGCTCTGCTGACTCTAAATAAGCACAGCCCATTCCTACCCCCTCAGCCCATTTCTTGGGCAGTGCATGCTTCAGTTGTACGGTTGGTTCCAGAATGGCGCTGCAGCAGCTCCCATCTCGGAAGAGGAGAAAGTTTCATACTCTGTTTCTTTCCTCCCTATAAATGAAAGACCTAATTCTGGAAACAGAATATGCTTTGGCTTACTCCCATGGGAGACAGAATGAATACAAACTGAAATACTTGCAAGATGTAAGTAGAATTCTTTAATCATGCGAAAGCAGCTAGGCCTGGTATCTTCTGTTGTGTGAGTGTATGTGTGGCAGGTGTGCATTCTAAAAAACTAATTTTTGCCTGTTGTCTGTGTATTTCTGAATGTATACTTTTGGTGTTCAGAATACCATTTTTATTTTCAAAGATTTTAGGTTTTATTTCAGAATTAGTTTTTATGTAACTTTGGCTTTTGAAGTCCTGGTAAAAGGCAGAATGTAGTTAGTAACTCTTAGAAGCAAGTACTCTCACTTTTTTTTTTCCCCCCTGTTAACATTATTGGTGTTATTGATGGGAATCTGTGTCCTGTGCTGAAAAACTTGCAGCTTCATACTCCCAATCTTCCTCTTTTTTTTTTTTTTTAAACAAACAAAACTAGTCTTAGACTAGATGGATATGTCCTTTTGTGGGTTGGGTTTTTTTCTCAGCTATCAGAACATTCTTTTTGTTTGGCGTTTCTATCAGTTTAAAAAGACATAAAGGCAGAGATTTTGAACTGGATTGATTTAGAAATTGTTCTTACCTCATGCTTAAGAAAACGTACTTCTCTAACCATACTCTAATCTTCAGTCTTGTCATTAGTACTTCAACAGTTGATGAAAGGCCAAATTTCATAAATGGTTTCATGTACTAGCGTGTCAACATTACTTCTTAAACTCACATATTTCAAAGTTCTTGTTGCTTTAAATTCTTGTTGCTCTAAGTTCTTGTTGCATAATCCTAAAATGCGCGTATTGCTGTTTTGATGCTATCCATGTTTCATGGGAGGATCTGGATGGAAAATACTTTGATCTCTCAGGGGTTTTTTTTATCCTTGTGAGCTCCGAGTTTGCCATTCTGGTATTCCAAATGTTATGCACAAAGTGGATTACAGGGCATTAGAGAAAATGGCTGGGGAGTTTCACAGTAGGCAGTTGAATGAAGCTTACTCATTCAAAAATCTGCTGTTGGAAAAGGCAAATAAAAATATTCCTTGTTCTAGTGATATAAATCCTCATATTCTGTTCCTGTCCATCTGAGATCAGTTATATATCATATTGATTTGTTTTCCAGTTAGAATCCTGAGTCTTGCAAAATCTGGTGTTTGACTGGAAAACTGAAAGAAAACAGCTGAAATAATTACCTAAATCATAAAACCAAATAAATAAAATCTGATACTTTATAAATACATCTGAATACCAGATCAAAATTATACCACATATGCAACAATAACTGTATTAAAAAAAAAAAGCAAACAAACCACAAACCCCCCCCCCCCAAAAAAACTCCAAAAAAACATGGAGTGGGGGTGTGGAATCATGGAGGGGGAAAAAAGGTAATTTGAGTACTTAATCTGTTTCTCTAATTATTCTATTGTGGATTGAGATACACTTGCAGTAGCTGAAGAACCACCATATTAAGCATTTTTTTCTAACATGTGGCATAATGCCCCGAGCCAAATGATTAATGTATGTAAGAGGTTGCTTCATTTTTACATTGCCGACTTTTATAAGACAAATGAATTATCTGCTTTGAATGTGCTTTGTTTCTGAGTCAGTTTGCTAATGAAAAATAATAAGCAGTTTTATGGAAATAAGAAGGAAATGCCTACACAATAATAAGTAGGTGTGAAGGTGTTTCTGTGGATATTTCTGAACAAGAATGACTCTAGAAAATATAAATGGAGAACCTTTATAAAATTAATTTTATTGTATCTTAACCTGTTTCTGGAATGACTGCTGTATACAGATGTTTTGTTTTGCTGATTTGTTCTAAGCATCTGGTTTGTAGTCATTGACCAGCTTGCTGGCACCAAGAAATTTGCTTGGCATCACTGTGGTGGCAAGAACTAAATGGATTAAATGTCCATTTGTGTCAGGAACTGGTATACAACTCCTTTCACCTTTGTTTAGAACACTCCCTTATCATGTTGCCTTGACCAGATCTTTACCCTGAACTTACCTGAATGTCTGGTGGATTTTGACTGTGTGCTGCTGACATCTTAATGCCATGTAGTACTGTTGTATAACTGCTTATTGCACACTTTTTGTGCTACATAATGAAAAGTGAAACTGAACTCTGCCAAGCAGAATCCTTTTTGCATTTATTTAGTTTCATCTGGTTGAGACATCATGCCCTTCTGTAAAAATTAACTGCTTAGAAGAGTAATATATAATTAGATTTCTTAGTCCAATGATCTGATGAGTCCTAATCAGAAAGCTGGTAGGTTGAATAGTAATAAACCTATAATCACTACAGTCACCTGTAATTCCATTTACTCAAAACTATGACTCATTTCTCTTAAATCTGTGAGGAAACTAGAATAATAGATATGACATTTTATGTAGTCTGCTCACAAGAGATGAACTTATTCCTCCTTCATTATGAGAAATCTCACTTACAGCCCAGGACTATGAATACATTTGTGTTTTAACATGTTGCGGTGAATAGTTCCACGATCAATGGAACTGGTGTGGGTGAGAGGAAGGAAGAGTGAGGGAAATGAAAGCAGAAGAGGAGATCTATCCACAAGCAGGCATGCTGGTTTTGAATGTTCTCTTCAACATGCCACATCTAAAGAAGAGAAAGTGTCCTTCTATAAGCTGTGGACTGATGCAGGTTGGTTTTTTGGGTTTTTGGGGGGGGGGTTTGGGTTTTTTTTTTTGTAGTAAGTGATGGTTTCATGTTGAGTATTGTCTTACCACTTATTTGTAGTGCATATTCTAAATATGAGTGCTCGGGGGCAGAGTCCTGATTTCAGGTGTCCTATGTTTAATTTCATCCTAAACTCATGTTTAATATCATAGCTCCCAGAAGAATGCTTCAAATGGTGAGGGGCTTAGAACAACACTAGAGTTTCTCTAATTTTGTCCTTTGAACTTATATCTGAGTATTCCCCAGAAGTAGCTAAAACCAGCAAGGATTGTTCCGTGTGCTAGCCAATGCTAACAGAGACCAAGTGCCTATGTCCTTCCTTTCCAGTAACCTGTGCCTGAGTTACGTGGCAGGGAATAAATCTAAATTCAGAATCAGCATCTTACTGTATATTGCTGAACCTTGACCCTCCCTTTAGAAACTGTTACAACTGATCTGTTACAGATTTGTTTAGCACTTCGAACTAAAGTATTTAAGAAAAATTATTTTAAAACATCAGGAAGGACTACATATTTAATACTAAGATTTAAAATTCATGCCTTCACTGAAATGAACCGTTATGAAAACAGAGTCAAATTTTTGCTTTAGTTAGGACAATTTTGGATAGGATCATCTTTGGAAAAATCATTGAATAAAACTACACTGCTAGGTAAAGCTGAGTAAGCTTGTAGTATCTTAAAACTGAGGTGTAGGAAAAAAGAAAACCCAAACAAAAAACCCACTGCTAAAAGACTAGTGCATTCAGGGAAGGCTTAATGATAATTACGTTTGTTAGCAAGAATATTGAGACTCGCTTGTTCTACTGAGGAAACTGCAATACTGAGAAAATTTACTACTGGGAAGCAAGCTAGTGTCTGTTCTGTGAGTTAGGTGTCAACATCTGATTTTTCAATTAGTTGAGATGAACATGAGTGACATCCTTACCGAGTTCTAGTTTTACACTAGCTTTATATCCAAAGCTAGTAAATGAAGGGGTCTGGTGATTTGTCCAAGCATGTTAAGTTGGTAGGGATTTTTGGTGAGAAAGGAATAATAATTCAATTATTGGAAATAAACCTTTTTCAACAATAACTTAAAATGACCTTCCTTTCACGGAATTTCTTCCCTATTTTAAAAAACCTCAGAACATTAGACAATCTCTACTTGCTATTTTCAGGACTGACTTTTACATAGAAGTGATTTGAAAGGCAAGATAATGTGAATTTTTATTTTTACTAGCAAAAATCTAACTAAAAATCCTTCTAGTTAATCTGTTAGGTCTTCATAGATGCTGCTGACTTCTTAGTCTTTGTAACCTCTCACATGTAAACAAATGAGCATTCAGGAGAATGAGAGAAGAGACAATTACAAGAACTGAATCCCTTTATACTTAACCTAGCAGATCTTGAATTGGTTCAAGACAAGTGTTTAAGCTCATTTGATCAAAAACTTGACAACACCATAAATCATAAGAGCTATTAATTTGAACAGAACTTTTCATGTTTAAAAAAAAAAAAGGCGTTCAAAGCCTGTGTACATTTGAGTTTTTCCTGGTGCGTGTGCGTGCTTCCCGATTTGTGAGTGTAGCCATTGGCAGGAAGATTGCACCAGCGAGAGGAGAAAGTCAGTGCAGCCTGCGAAGCGCTTTTTTTACCCAAAACACTGTATCTCAGCAGGCTGACATAGTTGCATAAATGAACAGCCCCCCTACAGGCAATGCTGTTAGCCCTGCTGGTATTTGTTCCAGTACTTCATGTTTCCTGACTAAGAAACCTTTTTGTAAATGCAGTAACTGCACAGACTGCCATTTTGAAAAATCTTTTATGATAGTGATGCCTTTGTAGTTCAGCTACCTCAGATTGCTATAGAGGTCTTTGTACTGGGTTAGTCTTGTAATCCGCTTCTACAAGACATAGTCTTCAAAAAGGTTTTATCAATCCTTTTCTTTAGCTGTTGCTTAGTATTTTCCTGAGATATTGGATAACCCACAAATGCACTTCTATTTCCTTCAGATTTTCTTTTTGATGCTGATGTTTAACGATGCTTACTTGGGGTTTTTGTGTGATGCACACTTTAGTTGTAGATTTTAATATGGGCATCATATCAAAATGTTTCCATGGTGTAACACTTCTGACTGTCTTTTGGTTCAGCTTCTTATACTGACCACACGTGGCATTTTTGCACAAATCTGTGGGGAAATTTCCTAACCATGAATATATTGTAAGAGTTGTATCATGGCAGAGTAAGTAGTGACAGCAGTAAAACATTTAGCACTAGATTAGTTGCATCTGATCTGCCCTAGATGAATATAATCTGTCACTTCTATTCTGCAACAGGTGCAAGTTGAAAACGTATATCACTGTACTGTATTTCTCTTCTCTTGCAAGCCTGTGTAAATCAAAAATAGTACTGACTTCAAAACAGATTTTTTTTTCACAGAAGTAAAAAAAAGAACAGGATGCATGTATTTCTTGAAAGACTGAATGCATGTACTGTAAACTCAATTCAGGTCAAGGTTATGGCATCCTTCTCAAGTAGTAAAATAGTACCTCCTTCCCATTCACAAAGCTGGTAAGTGCTGGAGAGTGAGCTTGATCAGGCTTTAAAACTTTATAGCCCTGCATATTTCTCTCTGTCATTAGATATTTGTACTTCATAATCATTCACTGTTCTATGTCCATTTTTGGTGGATTTGGAATATTTTTTAGGAACCGAAACTTGTCTTTACTATTTTTTTTTATATGCTAAGAACTTAGAGGGGTATCATAACATGCCTAGCAGTGCCTTAGGTTGTGAATGCACAAGCATTTTAAATGCCTGTGGTGTCACCGTCTTGAATTCTGTAACAATCAAGGCTAAATCGGAACACGTTCCAATTGACTTATTGAAATTCTGGTTTTCTGAGTAAATGACGGTGAACTTAACCTGGCACTAGCTTTGTTTTGTAATATATAGCTTATTGCTTCAACCAAAATAGCTATTTCCCTGGGTTTCAAAGTGAGTACCATAAGCTTTTCAAAGCTGATCTGCTTGCTGCCATTCACCCAGGGAGTCTGCTTTTCACGTCAAGCAGTTAGACATTAGGGTTTCAGTGCAGGGGAAGCCTAGTGAAAGCAAACAGCAGGTAGAGGAGGTGCGGGCATGGGGTTAGGAAGACAAGGGTTGTACTTTAGAAATTTCGTTGTCTCAGAGTATAGAAAGTTGAAAGAGAAGCTGGTTAAAATACTTTTTTTAAAATGCTTTTAAAACTGAGTATCAATTTTGCAAATGGGAATTACTGATTGATTAGGAAGCAGGAGAGAGAGGAATGGATCTGTTCAAATTAAAAGTAGTCCATTGGTCTAGGATTTATTTGAAAGCTCGTGCTATGCAAAAAGAACTGTCAAAGTCTACACTCTTTAAACTCTTAGCAGTGAACCATTTTATTATATATGGGCCATACATATTTACATAAATATAAAATTACAAAGATCCTGTTAAATTTATCTGAGAGCATAAAAGTGGTCTTCAATTGCAGTAAAATGTTTTGAGAATGAGTAATGCCACTGTTTAGATGGGATTCTAAAACCCTTTAGGATGATCCAGCTTCCATTTAAATTATGTAGTAACTGATGAGGCTGCTATCGGAATCAGATTTTTCTCTGCTTACTGATGCTAGACAATTCTCTTCAGCATGGTGTCTTCAAGCTCTCACTTATTTAATGATCCATTGTTCCAGTCAAGAAGAAAAAAACCTAAAACACAAAATAATTTCCCCACAGCTTTTTAAAATTTAACTCAATTGGGATCTAAAAATTGCAGCAATAAATTACATATTGTAGATTCATTCCTCTCCATT
Source organism: Chionis minor (assembly GCA_013398295.1). NCBI lineage: Eukaryota > Metazoa > Chordata > Aves > Charadriiformes > Chionidae > Chionis > Chionis minor. The sequence goes on along the minus strand of VZSF01009959.1, from coordinate 516,619 downwards.
TCTACTTGTGTCTTTTGCTGTTGTAATGTTGATGTCATGAGTGATGTAATCTAAGGGACTGAGGGTTGCCAGTAGACTTTCTTTGAATGAAGTTTTAACGAGACTCAAACCCAGATGTTACAGAGCACTTCATATTTTGTCAGGAACCTTCACTGCTTTTTGAACAGGCTAGGTAGCTCTCAATCAGCAATGAGCTGAGCTTTATCTTGAGAGGAAAACCCTGCCTTATTCTAATTGAGCAAGAAGGAAAATTCCTTTTAGTCCCAAAAGAAAACAGTTAACTGACTGCATCAAGAATGGGACCTGCTAGGCCAGACCGCAGAGAGGACAGATAGGGTTCACAGAAACTATCCCATAAGTACATACTAATTGTGGAATTACGTGGAGCTTTGCCAGATCGCTGAGTGCACCAACTGAGGGCACAGTGCTGCCATCCTTGCTGACTTCCTCTGACCTAGTTCCCTTCCTTGCAGAGCAAAGGAAGAGATGGATTGTGAAAAAATAAATCTTAAAATTATATAAAATAGTAATTTTAAAAAAGAAAAACAACTTTGGAGGCTTCCTCAAGACACTTTAGCCTCAACTTGCAATTGTCCAGAGGTCATTCTTTTCACGTGCCTATCTTGGGGAAAGTATCAGAAAAAGAAAGTTCACAAGAAATGTCTTTCCATTTAGAGTTCTTCAATACAGAGGAAAGCATATGCTCGTAGAAATGCGTCAGTGCCACTACTGAATATCAATAATGCATTGCAGCAGGTGCTGCAGGCTATGATAGTCTCCATATATTTGAACAGTCAGTTTCTGCCTTTTCTGAAGGGAACTCTGAATTATGGATGGGAACAAACTATGCTTTCTGAAGAGAACATTTCAATAAAAGAACAAATACCATTCTTCAGAAACACTGAGTCCATTGTACAAAGATACATCAGATACTTTTCTGATGAAGTATCAGAAGATGCAAATTTGGATAATCTAGAGATAATTTATAACAAACTAAGTGTGTTCCCCTGTTTTATGGCAGAAATATATGTCAGTATTAATCTTCAGTTAAGAATACCTTTCCTCACAACTTGGTCTGCAGAATTTAAGCCGACCAATTTATAAAATGGTCAGCAGCCAGTGAATCAATTCTGAGAAGCCATTCACAGCAGTCAGGATGAATTTGTATTACTGTTTAGCTGGGGGATGAGTTCCTTTAAACGAAAAAGCTGCTCTTACTCTTGCAAGTGGGCTTCAGTCTTTACTAAAATAAACCTTTTCTCAAAGGAGACTGTGGAGAAAATGCTTTAGAGAATCACTAGTTCTGATCTACCTCAAGTTCCTTCCATTTTTCTTCCTGGAAAACATGCACTGAATCATGTTACGTGTGAATCTTGTAACTACAGCACTCCAGGGCAAGGTGCCTGGGAATAGAGAATAGCACCTGCCTTTTACTGGGTACTTGTATTTCTGAGACTCTATAATATTTTGGAAAAAGAAATTTGTTTCACAGCTGGAGAAATACAAGAATTAAAGACAAAAAGCAGCACTTCAGAGTGTTATTAGGAATAACATTTATAAATAGTTTTTCTTCCCAAACATTGCTAAGCCATGTGTTATGATATTTCAAATTAGTTAGGAAAAAAAAAACCCAGACTAAATTAAGGGAATTTCTTTCAAAGACTTTGGATCAGGACTGAGTGTGAAACACCCCCTATAATCAGGCATAAATAGGAACTGGGGGGGGAGGTGGGGGGCTGGACATTGGAAAAGGGCAACTAAAAACTGCACTGTGCTGTAGCTCTTGAAATATGGAAGATATCAGAGATTTAAACGGCTACTTAATTTCTGTCAGCAACTGTTGCCTTCAGTATGTTGAAAGGAGCCCTATTTTTGGTAATAGCCACCAATGCATTTGATGTATGCTAATTATCAGGCTGCCTTAGAGATATTTGGAGAAAACAGTACTACATGTAAAAAAAATTAAATAGGAAAAATTTCAGTTTTCATTAAGGATAGTGATTTTGAATACAAAGTCAGGCAAAATGGCTCTTTAGTATGACACAGAAGCAGATGCTATAATACCTGTAATGCAGAAGTCAGGGAACTTAGAAAATTTATTTCCCCAAATTCTCAGTATCTCCCAAATCCAAAGAGGTTTGACCTATGAAATTACTAATCCCGTGCCAACTTTGAGTATAAACAACTGAAAGATGGAATTACATGAAGCAAATACATAAATGAGAAACAGGATAAAATCGATGGGTTTATAAAAAGTTGTGTCCAATTAATGCTATTTTTCTTTCACAAGAAAAGTATATTTTTAGGCAAATACAGTGGAATAGATCTAATCTATCTGATTTTCAGAAATGCATCTCTTGATGCATTTCTGAATCTTGGAAAATGACTTGTTAAACTGAAGAAGACGAAGCTTATATAAATTGGGATTGAGTATATGGTAGACAACAATGGCTTGCATTAAAAGGCAGTGTCTTGGACTGAGATAAATTTACTTTTTAAAGAGTTGTATGTAATATTTTCTTTATTACCTTGGGTTGGGTCCAATGAAAATACACAAAACAAGTTTTCTAAAAACATGATGTTTTGAAGCATTAGTACAAAGACAGTCCAGAATATACATAAGTAGTATTGGGATAAAATTTAACAGCTTTAAATGTAAAGTCCCCAGTTCCATACTTATATCTTAAGATCACTGCTGAATCTTTTAGGACACCATGAATTTTAAGCTATAGACATTTGTGGGTTTTTGTGTTGGTTGGTGGTTTTGGGGGTTTTTTTTGCTAAAATGCACAATAATCTGAAAATGAATCAAAACTATTTCATATAGCTTGAATATTGAGATTTCTATTCATTCCCCAGTGTAACTTAACATAGATGTCTTGATTATAATTTTCATTAGCAGCAACCGCTGAAGAAGAATGAGGGTGAAAAATTACAGAATTCTTTTTCATGAGTTCCAGTGCTGCTACTGAGTGAGCAGACAGGTGCTGGCTGTGTTGGTATAGGAAGGACCTTCAAGTCATTATAACTGAAAGGTAAAGGTTTATAATAATCAATTGTTACTATAAGTACCAGCTGGAGTTGAAACTGCTGGTACCAGAATATTTTTTAAAATTATTGATGATGTAACATTTGATAGAGAATAGATGGCATGGGCTGAAGTTTCTTTTCAAGTGGTATCCTTAACAATTAGAATCACTCACTTGCATCCACTTTGCATGTAGAATATTGGTTCTGAGCTGCTCAATGCAAGAGCAAGACAAATTGATGTGTGCGATGCATAAATTGACAGCAACTCATTCAGTTTGCTTTCATGGTATGGTACTTTGGGCTTTGATGGACTTTGATTTATTTTTTTTCCTCTTTGTTTATGCAAGTGAACAATTTTGGTAGAGTGTTTGACAAAATTTTACATGTGCATGCATCTTAAAGTATAGGATATTTGTGATACCTACCAATAAGTTGTACTGCCATGACACGCAGCTGAAAGTCAATGAAGTGACACAAAAAGCTGGACACAACCAGTGTATTTACTAAATCAAATACGTTTACCCTTGTGATTCCTATGCTTGCCCATTGCATAATAATGGTCACAGGAGAAACGCAAAGGACCTGAAGAAATGTATTATAATGTATAAAAAGAGTGGTTTATTATATAAGATGAAGCTCAGGCTGTGCCATCTTTTTGTGTACTGGCCAATCAGAGTTTAATAATAACTCAAGGAAAGTGTTAGTCTCCCGAAGGTCCTTTCTATCTTGCGATGCTAGCTGGTTTATGAGAGGATATAAGCCATGCTTTACCCACACCCAAAACAAAAAGAGGAATGGGGGGTAGCCTTTTAGGTATCTTGGAAGAATTAGTCTCATCACAGCATAATAATAAAAGGATTGTAACAAATAGTGAAGTGATTTGATAAGTACAGACATGATAGTATACAAAAAAAGAGAAAAAAACCATTGTCTTCACATTACTTTCATTTGTTCGAGCAGTCCTGATACGCTTTATTTTGACCTATTTTCTGATATGCTTTCTATATCAGAGTGCTGATACAGAATATTTGTATTCATGGTTTGGCTGTATGACTAAATGAAGAAATTTGTAATCTTCTCATCTCGTGTTGGCATTACATTACATTGTTTTGTATTAAATATGCTGCCTCTTTTAATCTGTGGGTTACAGATGCTTATTTCTTTTCACATTCATGGTAGTATTATCCTATTAAGGGTATTTGTGATTTATTATTGCCTTTGTAAAGGCCATCTCAGGACAATATGCAATGCCGCGTTTGGCTGCAAAAGCGAATTTGTTTTACTAACATGAAACATGTTTATGGACTGCTGTGCTAGTTTTTCAAAATGCCTGTTGTAGAGGCCATTATTTTAGATTTTTCTTCTATCCTGACAGAAATCTAATGATATCAAATGTAATGACTGTCTATGCTGTATATAGGACTTGAACTCCTGGAATTTCAGTATGTTGGTGGCAATCACTGGTGGGGCGGTCCTGGTGGGTGAGCAAGCACTGAGACTGCCCTACAATACAAAAGTGGTTCAAGAGTTGGCCTGAGCCAAGACTGAATTGAATTTCACTTAAGCCCATAGATCTGCTTATTCCATTTGGGACACAGCTAGCCTTTTTAAGGAGCAGGCACCAAACACATTTCCTAACTCAGCTACCACCTGAGAGAAACTTACTGTCACCTCTTTCCTAGCAACAAACAAACTAACTTGGAAAGACACTAAGGTATTAAGCTTTGCATGTAAACATCTCTTCTCTTCCACCGATCCAGCAGAAAGTGGAACCAGTTAGTAGAATCCTGTAGTGAAATGGGTTGGAAGAGCAATGCACATACAGCGGTGGTCTCGCCTCCAGCTGGTAGGCAGCTGTGATGATAGTTGCCTTTTCCCAGTGCAGACTGATGCCTGGCAATGTGAGCACTGTTTCTTCTCCCCTCCAATCCAAAGTTGGCTAAAAAGTAACAGAAAATAGGGGACTAAGACTAAAGGATTCCTATTTGGGAATTTTCTCTGCTTCTTTCAGGGATACTGAGCCATCTTGTAGGTAGTGTGACTGCCAGGGAGGTTAGGATGAAATACCAAGCTGAGAACCAGGCTAACGTGGCACTGAAATTGAGTCAAAGGCTCAGTGGTGACCTCAGTTCTCCGCTTAACTGTTTCTATCAGAAACAGTTGGTGTCTCTCAAACTTAATTGAAAAAAGAACAGAAAACCAGAAGCCAAGCCAACAAATAAAAGAATTTTTATAAGGATTGTCCCAGAGGAGGTATATAATTGTTTGTAAGTTTAGTAAGATCAGAACTAAACTTTTTTTATTACTTCTAAGTTAGTTCGTCACAGATGGCAGTACATTGGGAGGATATAATCAATATAACCAGGAATGGAAAAATAATTAAGAAATTAGTTAAGTATTCTTTTTTAATCTCTTTAAAAGATGTATATTTTTGTTAGGTGAAACCTTGGCATCCAAAAAGTTAATTTTGCAAAGGTGTTATTAATATGTAAGGAAAATACTTATTAAACTTTAAGTATTTTTTCCTTTTCTTTTTAACTGCCTTTTGAGTTTGACAAAGATAATAGGTATAAAGCAAAGAGACTGAAATAATCTAAGTCCAATCAAGCAACATACCACAAGGGTCTAGCCATTCTAGCTCTTTCTGAGAACAGAAAAGCAAGCAGTGTAACTTGGAATAAATCATTTACAGCAAACACTATCCCCTAAGATCCAGTCACAGTTTTCAGGAGATGTCAGATAGCAGAATACTAATACTGATTTATAATACAGCACACTGTAGGATCTAGGCAAGTATATGCTGCTGAATAATAATCACACATGAGACTACATAGTCTCAGGAGACTTTCTTCTGTTATCTTCAACAAAGCACATTTAAAGTGATATGAAAGGCATGGATTGGTGCTATCCTTAGAAATTCAAAAGTTGCTATAGCTTCACTTATAAGTAAAAGCTTAGCCTTCTCTTAAGAATTCTTCTGTGTAGCTACAGTATCTGTGCAAACTCATACTGTAATAGCACACATAAACTGGGAGAGTTATATCCACTTCCACTAGCCTTTGTGCTTGCCATTTGTGATCCACGAGCCCCTTCATCTTTACGGAGGCCTGCAGGTAAAAACACATCTGTTACTTTTCCATGCCAATACCATAATAATATAGGCTTCTTAAGAATTCTGCTTGGGAGTTGACAGAAGAGATCTGAAACAGTGAAATGAGTATGCAACTAGCTTCATAACTTACTATTAGCATATAAATAATAATAACTAATGGAATATCCAATAATTTCTACTTTCTCACCACAGATGAGTAAAACTACTAAAAGGTAACTAAGCACTTTCATTTTCAAGAGAAACTTAGCTTTAAAGATAAGCTAGCAGAATAAGATTTGCATCTGTCTCCTGTATTTCTCAGGATGTCATGCAAGATTTTGAATATGATAAATTGAACTTTCTCAACAAAAGAACAACATACATTGAAATATTTAACATTTGAAGAGTCAGAGTGTAACAGATGCTTTACAAAATTAAGTGTTTGGGCATATTTCAGAATTGATCAAAATACTGTTGGGTTTTCACTAAAGCTGAAGTTTCAGCAGACTGTGATGCCAAGCATTTGTCAGTAAAATTAGTTCAGTGCAAGCATTGGCTCTGTTTTTTTGGTCATAAAGCAATGAAGACCAACAGATTTTTAATTAGCATTCATACTTAAATTTGTTCTGAATTAATGATCAGTGAGAGGAACAACTGTGCTTGTGGACTATTTTGGTACGATACTGAGGGGACTTTTATTTGTAATTTGTCATCAGAAGTATACTTTATTTGTCGCTTGGACTACTTGAGGACTTTTAGCCATTTCATAATTAATCATGTTCACTGAAGAGATTAGTAAGTCTGAAAATACATTTTGGAAATATTTTGTGTTTTGAATAACATGACATAACTGTGTTCTCAAATAAATAAAGCATGGCCTGTCAAGTGAATTTTAGTTGGTGGTTTCTAGGTCAATAAGCATGCAGAAAGCATTATAGTTAGGCATTTAGTAGTTATGGCCTTTTAATTCCTCCAAAAAGCAATTTTAATTTCTTCTTATGCAGAAGTTAAATATTATAACTAATAGTTTTCATAAGGTTCTGTGCAACAATAATACGAAGACTGAACATTAGAATGCTAAAGATAGTTTCAGACCCATTCAGGAATGAATTTTATGCCATCCCGCTTTGCAAAACTTGTGGATAAGTTTATAAGCTGCAGTCTCTGAAATCCTGGTATGTGTACAGTTTAGCAAAGTTTGTCAGTAGAGGAGGCCTGTGACTTTTGTTGATATGGTCATTTCATTTTCATCTTGAAGCACAGTATCAATAAGATGTAAGACTATGGAGATAATTAGCTGCATCATTGTCAGACTAAGACATGGGAATAGTTTTATTTCAATATAGTGTCCTGAAAAGAGAAACACAAGAATGGACAATACTAGCAGTATTGGCTTTCCCTTTGCCTGTATTTATGGGGCTGTGCTCAGAAAGAAAACTTTATGCTGCAAACTTGGATTGAGAAAGTTTGGAGTTGCCCAGTTTTCTTATGTTTCTTGGGATACTTGAAAAAGTTGTTGTGACCTTCACTTACCAATGGTTGAGTGTATCAAAACAAATGAGAAAGGTATTAAATGTCATGGGTGTTTTGCCTCTGCAGTAGTATTCATCCTGTAAGTCTTCAGTCTGAATTATCTGGAATTTGAACTGCAATTCACTTCATGGACAGCTTTGTCACGTGGTGACTTAGTTCCTTGGGATTGTGCTGTTTTGTTCATCATATGCTGAGATAATTCTCTCCTGGCACTTAATATGCTGTGACATTTGAGCAGAAAACAGTCTTATTTATACTGAGGAACAACTGGGAATATCCTACTAGGAATAACTTGATTTGCAGCCTATCGTTTTGCTTAGCCTTATCCTTTAATTAGGAGGCTAATTGTCACTGTCTCTCTATTCTTTAAGTGTTCTTTAGCCCTTCTTGTTTTTCTCTAGAAGAAATTTGGGGGGGGGAGGTGTGTGGGGTGGTGACATGACACCAACACCTGTATCTTTTATATTTAGAAAACATTTAGGCCTCCAAATAGGTTAATTATTGCCTTTACACTTATAGGTCTTCATTTAAATACTGAGCTTTTATGGACTCTGTCTTCATCAAATGTCAAATCATCCTGATGTCCCACATCCTGAATAGATACATATTTAGGTCTCTGAGATCGCGTATTTTTCAGCTAAAGCACGTTAGGCAGACAGCTCCCTGTTGACTAAACATCTAGGAGGCTCATGTTCTATTGTTTACTCCAGCTGTGATGAACAGCTCTGAGCAGAATTTCTGTTTCATCAAACTTCGCTTAAAGGAAAATCGGAGCACTTGGGGCCGGGGGCTCTCAGTAACTGCTCCTCAGCTATGAAACTCCCTCTTTTTCCATCTCAGTCTGATGCATTGTCGTCTTATGCAGTGCAAAGCACCAGATAGTTTATTTTGTACAAGCCTTTCCTCTGTTGAAGCTACCAAATGGCCAACAGGAGAGAAAGAAGAGGTAACCTGTGAGGGAAAAAAAGAATAATATATTATAGTGAGAGATACAGGAGCTCTTTTATGCCAATAAGATTTTAATTTTGTAGGCGTGTTTTCTAGGCGATACCAGGATCAATATGTCAAAAATTAATAAATTATTCTAAATTACCTCTTTGCTCTAGTACAGCAGTAGATGGGTTCTCTGAGGTCCAATAGAGAATTTATGTTTTATCAAAAATCAGAATATTTCAAAAGTATGTTTAATTGTAGATATATTTATAAAAATAATTTGCCTTAATGACTTGAATTTTTGTATTGTAAAATTACTTTATTGCTTGTCCTTTCATTATAATGAAACCCCATTATTTTATTTGTTGTTCTTACTATCTACTGGTAATATGTGTTTATAGTAGTTGAATGAATGAAAGTGTACATATCTTAAGAATCATACAATCATTTAGGTTGGAAAGGACCTTTAAGATCATCAGGTCCAATTGTTAACCTAACGCTGTCAAGTCCACCACCATACCATGTCCCTGAGCACCACATCTACATATCTTTTAAATACCTCCAGGGATGATGACACAACCACATCCCTGGGTAGCCTGTTCTAAGGCCTGGCAACCCTTTCTGGGAAGAATTTTTTCCTAATATCCAATCTAAACCTCTCCTGGCACAACTTCACGCTGTTTCCTCTTGTCCTATTGCCTGTTAATTGGGAGAAGAGACTGACCCCCACCACTCTACACCCTCCTTTCAGGTAGTTGTGGAGGGCAAGAAGGTCTCCCCTCAGGCTCCTTTTCTCCAGGCTGAACAGCCCCAGTTCCCTCAGCTGCTCCTCACAAGACTTGTGCTCCAGGCCCCTCACCAGCTTCATTGCCCTTCTCTGGACACGCTCCAGCACCTCAATGTCCTTCTTGTAGTGAGGGGCCTAAGCAGATTTTTTTCGTATAATTTTGAACTAGCTTGCTTCAGGTAAATAAGGAGTTGTGTTGTCATCCTGCCACCTTCATTGTTATTCAAGCTGATTTGTCTTCCTTCCTTTCCGCTTGGGTGAGAATACTTTAAACAGAGTATTTATACAACCTGTCTATCTGGATAGGATAAGCCTGAATATCTGTCTGTATCTCCTATTGCACTTGTGATCATGGGTGCACTTAATAGCTCTGAAAACCAGGCCAAAGGAATTCATTATAACGCTAGTTCCCTTGAAGTATTTTCTAGGAAAGATAGTTTAGAGAAGGGCTTGAAAATATGACATTTAAAACTAGTCTCCCACTGAGCCATATTAGCATTAGCTTTGAACACAATTGTGGTTTATTATATGTGTATCTGACGGTTCCTCTCTGAAAGACCGGAGTTTGCCTGTGAAGCTGCACTTTGGCATTTTACTGTATACTCCTCTGCATTTTTATATTCTTCCCCTACTCTTCATGTGCACAGATTCAAAATATGAATTCAGCATTTATCATCTGCAATAAAAATAATGCCTTGCGTTACCTCAGAGCTCTTGACCAGAATAATCTTTTCTAGCACCCTTGTGTATATGGAAACTGAGATGTAAAGAGAGAATTCATGAGAAGTCTGTAGCGCAGTTAGGATTAAAATAACACTTGCAATGTGCAAATTTGTGCTTAAATAAAAAGCACGTTCATTCAGGAAATCAATAATTCCCTTCCACTGTGTACTACCAGAGCTGTTAGTACTTTGACTGAGATGCTAACTTTTCTGCACATTCTGCGAAGAGTAGTTCACTTATTAGAGAAAATTTGCATCCAGCAATTTGCACATTTTAGGATGCTGTGTAGGAGGATTGGTTCCCAGGAGTGACTGTGTTAAGGAAATGACAGCTGAGCTTTTATGCATTTTCTGTTAAGTCTAGTCTGGTCTCGTGGCCTGAGTAGCTGCATCTAAGTTAGCTTGTCAATGGGATTGAGAATGTCCTTTTGAAGTGATTCTCCTGATTCTCAACACTCAACTGGGCTTTTACGCAAGTTGCTAAGTAGTCCGAGTGCATGAACTGTAGGTATTTTGGATGCAACCTAATATAAGATATGTGATCTGGGAATGGACTTGGTGTGTTCCAAGTATAAAAAGGACATTCAATCCTTTAGATATGTTTTTTTTTACTAATCATAATTCAAAGTTCAAAACTTCATTATGAATGTACCTATTTCGTTTTGATTTCTTTTTCTATGGAACAATGTCTTCAGCACTGTGTTGTTCTACAAATCTCCTGTTGGACTGCACTACTTACTGATGTAGATGTGGCTGCAGAGTCTTTTTGTTTATTTGTTTTTCTACTCCTTAATTTGCCTTATGAGGTGATAATACTAGTGTCTTTTGTGGTCATATTGATTTAAAACCTATAATGATGATAGCATTTCTTTCAAGATGATGTATTGCTTTAGTCTTCTTTGGAATACAATGATTTCTAATATAAAGTTATATTGTCTTCATGTGATTTACCACGCATATCATTAGTAATAACAACAGAAGTAATTTATTGCTGGTGTAAAAGAAAGGTGCTGTAGGAGAAATGACTGTATAATTTCTGAAAAATGTTAATCAGCTGCATCTTCCTGAAACAATCTAAAATCTTGATTGCTGATTGTCTAATCAGAAAAAAAAAATCACTGAAAAAGTCTCCTATTGATTCAATATTTAATTTTCCACACACTGAAAACTGGATAAACACTGGCTATGTTCAAATAGACTATTCGGATAGATAAATTATGCAATTTGTTAATTTGAATCCCACATCATTTCTTTATTTGATCTGTTAAAAGGGAGATTGTGGATCTAATTTTGTACTGCAGTTGTGTTTAATTCTCCCAAGATACCTCTATTTGGCCAGGATCAACAAGAAATGATACCTGTTTTTATTTCCCTAAGTTGTGTTCTTCTTTCTTTTCTTAATATATGTCTCTCTCTTTTCCCACTGCCATAACCTGTGTTGTCAATTAAGGTCAGACAGGGAATTTAAAACAGTGGAAAGAAACAGAAGAAACAATCAAATATAAAGAGCTTAGGGAAAGTGCAGTCTTCCATGTTACCAAAGGGAGAAGAAAAGCTTATAACACAGACAGTAAAGAAGCTTTGCATTGTCAGACATGTCCATGTCTTTGCCCATAGCCAGAGAAGAAGAGCTACAGAATACTATAATGATTCAATAGAAGAACATAAATTACTTGCTTGTGAGGAAAAACTGGATTTTATTTTGATGAATGATTTTATTCTCTATTTACAAATTTGCTTTTATTTGAACACAGTAAAAAGAAGCTGATGTCATCAGTAGGAGATCTACCCTTTGGTAACACAGATGAAAATACAAATAAATAGAAAATATTTATAGATGCAAACTGATCTCAGAACCCTGATGTTTAGCTCTGTCACTTAGGGAGGATCATGAAATTGAAGATGCCAAAGCAGAAGATGCTTTTGAAAGGCTTTTTCTAGTTAATGAGTTGACAAAGTTGTACTAGTTCTTGAATTGTTCTGTACCAAGTAATTTGTCAATTTAAGGCAATTTTTTAATAACAAAACATTTAGCTATAGCGACTGTTCTTGTCCAATGTTTACTGTTTCATTATGGGACAGGGGCATAAGTAGTTGTACCAATTTGTTGGCAGATGGAAGAAATGCTCTGCTTGATGAGAATAATGGTTTACGTACACCAGTATGCTGCTCTTAACAGTGTCAAAATGAGATACTGTTTAGGGGAGAGCACATGAGCCTGGATACTCCTTGTGATCCATATCTCTCCTGCCCTCCAGCGTTCATGGTCATGAGAATAGGATGTAGAAGGGTATATTCATCCTTGTCTGCTCTCCTTAGTAGTCAAACTGGTTATCTGCACCATGGAATTTCTTTCAAGTGTCAACAAGAAGACAGACTTCTAGTTTTCCTTTTCTACATTCACTTTGTGTGAGGACCTGATGTTTAAATTTGATCTGCCGGGCTTGTATTCTGGTAGCACCTAACTTGTTACCAGACATACAGGCTATTTTGTTAGCCTCTTGCAAGGTAAATATTCAGTGCCTGGGAACAACAAAACTAAATGGCCCACAAAACAGAAGGGGCCGTTACTCAAAGCTGACAGACTTATCAGTCTCGAAGTGTGATATAGAAGTGTTATATCTAAATACAAATATTTTTAAAAAATTTTCCAAATTGGGATCAGTGGTTACATGGTAAATTTGTCATTTCTAGGTATAGAACTTGGAACCTGATGTATTTCTGCTGAATAGTTGTTAACAAGTATCTTAGTTTGCACTCTAAATATTGGTGGGGTTTTTTTAATCTCTGTCCTTGCATCAAAAGAGGAGCATTCCCCCATGCTGGTTGAAGGCTTTTTATATGCAAAGAATGAGGCAACCTCTTACAGAACCTGATGGCTTATGACCTATCTGTAAGCTTTTAAATTCGGGGGGGTTTGGACAGCACAGGATCTGAAGTATGAGATAGGATTAGTGACTGACCGTTGAGAAGCAAAGGAATCTGATTGAATGGTGAATTCAAAAGGTGGAATAGCTGCAGGGTCAGCTACTGTCAAACAGAATGAGAATTATGCCAAAGAATGAGTTTGTGAAGATCTAGGGGAATTTGTGAAAGGCAATAGACCTTCAGGTACCTTTCTCCTCCTATCGGTTTTAAAAACTAGTTAATTTAGCATTCTTTTCTGATCCTGACGACTCCACCAGAGGCATGTTCCACCACTGGCAGGCTTCATAGGTGTTCAAATAGTATTGTGATGAAGGCTATAAAACCATAATTAAGTGGATAGAGCTTGTAGCTAGCCTACATGCTCCTTACAGAAAAGATTCTGTCTCAGCAAATCTGCCCTGTGGCTAGGTTGTCCCTAGGCCAGCTGAACTAGTGCAAGCAATGTTACATTTAATTTATCATGGCTTCCCAAAAGTCTAGTGTTCTCAGCACCAGCTGATGTTTGTCTACTTACTCTTACTACTGTAAGAAATAATCTCACTGAAGTTGCTATGACATCTTGGGGGAACTCATGATAATTTGTTGAAGAATTTTTTTTGCTAAATAAGGGTGGTCTTTTTTTTGTCTGGCAACATTTGGGTAAAGAACGTTTGGATGGTTGTTTTTTTGTCAGCATAACCCCAGGACTGTGTCAAAACTCCATCCTCAAACTGAGTGTGTTTGCTTCCTTTAATTTTTAAAAAATATATTTTTAAAAGACATTATGACATGGACAAAGAAATTAATGTTAATTAATGATATTAAAGATTTGAAATTGGACAATTAATAAAGATTACTTACACAGTGAATATGGACACATCTTTTCCAGGCTGCATTGCTGACTGGCTATTCACTCCTTTACTTGAGTTTCCTGTGTGACAAGTAGTGTGAAAAAATGTGCTCTCACCATACCGAAAAAAATTTTTCTAAATCCCTGTGACTTAGCTAGGCGGACTGCTGTTGCCATGAGTATTATTATTCTATTCTAACAAATACTAAAGTTCTTTTTTCTGTGTTCATATGGTTCAAACCTGCAGCACATGCAAATCTAAATATAACCTGGTCAGAGAAAATGTAGATAAATTGCGTCAATAGATTTGCAAGAGAAATACATAGTATCTGTGACTCCTCCTGTAATCCATTGTCATGGTTTCAGCGGGGATGGAGTTAACTTTCTTGCTAGCTGCTGGTATAGTGCTATGTTTTGGATTTGGGACAAAAATTACTGTTGATAACACACTGGACTTACTAAACGTTGCTAAGCAATCAAAGCCTTTCTGCTCTTCACACCACCCTGCCAGAGAGTAGACTGGGAGGGCACAAAATTTGGAAGGAGAGACAGCTGGGACAGCTGACCCCAACTGTCCAAAGGGATATTCCATACCATGTGGTGTCATGCTCAGCATATAAAGCTGAAGTAGGAGGAAGGGGGGCCATGTTGAGAGTGATGGCATTTGTCTTCCCAAGTAACGGTTACACGTGATGGAGCCCTGCTGAACACCTGCCAGTGGGAAGCAGCAAATGAATTTCTTGTTTTGCTTTGCTTGTATGCACAGCTTTTGCTTTACCTATTAAACTGTCTTTATCTCACCGCATGAGTTTCTCCCTTACTTTTACTCTTCTGATTTTCTTCCCCATCCCAACCAGGGAAGTGAGCAAGAACCTGCGAGGTCCCAGTTGCCAGCTGGGGCTAAACCACAAGAACTATTGATGAAAATAATTATTTTACTTATAATTAGCACTCCTCAGAAGAATGAGGATTTTCCCAGTTTTCAAACACCTGCTACCCTATTTTTCCTTTATTATGATATTGTTCTGTAAACTTTATCTTCTGTTTATCTAGAAATCATTTTGTAAATTTATTCTGTGAATTGCAATGATAATATTAGGAAAACATCAATTCTGTTGTACTTAAAAAGTGAAACACCAAATAGGTGGAATTTGGACCTTTTGAAAATAGCTTTGCAATGTTACTGCTTAGTTTTGTTATCATCATCTTGGTAGGAGAAATATCCAGCATCTCCTCGGTTTTCTGGAAAATTATCTTCTGTGAAAAAGCTGTCTGTAAATGGTGGTAACTTTCCATAGCTGTTACCTAGGACTGATAAGTCACAATGCTGTATAGCTGTGGCTGGGGGCCCAGATTAAAATGTTCCCCGTTCCTCAAAGATTTCCAGTGTTGATAATTTGCCATCAAGAGGAGACAGCAGCAGAAGAATCCACACTGATAAGTAATTTCAAATGTGGTACACAGGGGGATTACTACAGGTCTTCAGTACTATGTAATAACCAAACTACTGCTAGTAAATTGAAATGAATGACTTGTGGTCATAGCTGTAAACTAAATGTCTAATCTACTGTTTTAGTGACCTCATGACAAGGTAATAACTATTGCTTTTAGTAATATGTATCTTTCCTACAACTAAAATTATCCTGCTGCTACCAGCAACCTCACCTCTGGGATTTTTGTTTTGACTGGCACTGTCTACCCTGACTAGTTCAGGGATCTCCCACAAGCCAGTTTTGTACAGCTGCATATGTCACAAATGGCAGGAATACTTTGAGAAGTTGACATATTGTTTTCTCTTCTGATGCTAACTATCTCAGGGATCTTTGCCACAATGACTTCAATTTCCTCTGCTTGACAGACCTTATCTTATCAACAGCTTAAAACATGTTTACAAACACAATACAATCAGACTTTTGTGCTTTAGATGCCAAATTATTCTGTAAGCCATTGATCTTTATTACAGATTTGCAGGGTGTTGCTAAATACATTAGTAACTATGCATCTGGGCTGTCATAGCATCTACTCTTGGGCAATCTCCTTTTATGTTGTATTTGATTGATAGTTAGTTATAGACTTGATTCAAAATGAATTTCAAATCACAGTGTTGGCATACAAACCAGCTCAAGTTACTTTAACATTTCAGCCTAAACCTAAGGTGGGAGGACTGCTGCTATAAGAAGGATTATTTAATCATATATAAAATGTACCACTAGCATTCATTTATCTGTCCAAAGAAAGCATAAAGGTCTGTATTTCTAGTAAATGGCCATCTCTCTGCTTCCAGGAGCACAGTGTCAAGGAACAGCTGTCTAGCAGTCTAGAAGTAGTAACAATTATGTTGTTTGTTGTTTTTTCCTTCCTGGAGGGAAGAGGAAAGAATCCGTATATACTACTCCCAAAACATTGATAAATAATAGGATATTTCTATTCGATGTGATTAATCACATCAAATAACAAGGTTAACTATCAAAAAAAAACCACATTCAGTTTAAGAATTCCTCTACATGTGAATCTCTTGTTTTGGTATATTGATAGTGGTGAGGAAAAATACTTCTCATTAGGGTGCACAAGAAGTGGAGCTTCAGAAAGTTTGCTTTATAGGAGTATAAGGAGGGAGCAAGGACAAGAAACATATGGGAATTGTTGCTTGCAGAGAGAGGCAAAGCTCTCTAGATCTTAACACCTCTACGCAGCCCAGACTGGAATTTCTACAGGCATGATTACCAGCAAAGTCATGATTTTACATCTCTAGTATACCATACCTTCTGCACAAGGGTGGTTCTGTTTGCAGCCATATTCCATACCTAGAAATAAGTGAGGCTTACCCACTCCCAGTGTGTAGGTGAATTAGGTTTCTAATTTTTTGCACGATGTTCCTGTATGTGCAAATTTGTTTGCTTAAAGCAGAACTCCGTTTGAAATCGAAATCTGTAATCGAAAGATTATTGGGATTAAAGCCTTGCTCTATACTATGATAACTCTTTTACTATTAAGTACAGCTAATATTGAAATGAAATGGTAAATTCTGGTTTTAAACTATTTTTAATAGTAAAGCTGTGCATCCACCTGCCTTATATTAAAATCCTACATTGGATGCTGTACTCCTATGTATATTTAAATTCAACCTATGTCCTTTCATGAAGCTATTAAAAGAAATTGTTTTTCAATTTAATTTGAAAACTGAGTTTAAATGCCTTTATATTTTTCTTTCATCTGTATAGTAAATTTATTATCAGAAAAACCTAAACACAGCACCTTTTCTTTCTCTGAAGACTGGAAGCCATTAAAATTTTAACAGTTTAGAAACTAAATCCACCTGTAGAGAAATACTGAATTGTTTTACAGAAAGGTACAAACCCTGTTAAAATAAGAGAGAATTCAAGAAGGTCATATAAGTGCAAATTTAAAACTTCACTTCTTTTATTAAAGTAGCAAAACTGTCTATTTCGTATCTGGAAAAAAAAAAATAATGTATTTTCCTTGTAGGACATTTGCCAAAATTTTCCAACACGCAGGTGCTTTAAAAATTAGGGCTTTATACCAGAATAATATTGAGGTTTACTTTATGGGAATGTAGTATTTAGCTAGCAGTGTGAGTCTGCTAAGGAAATCTTTTGCTTTCTTTTTGCATTAACAAGGTAATTTTTGTTGGTAAACTGATTGCATTGTTGATAATTAGGGTCAGGTATTTGTCATTTACTTCTATTTGTTTATGTTTATTTTATGCTTATTTTATGCCTACTTTAGCAACATTGGTGATGAAATAATGAAATTGAAAGGAAAATAACAAAATTAACATCTTAGGCTTTTAGAGGTAACTTCCAGTAAGCACAGTAAATCACTGCTCATTCATGTTCTACTGTATATATTCATGCAGGTGAATAAAATAGATCATAAGGAATTAGAGAATTCTCTCACTTCTTGAAATTGTAAGTATTAGGTCTTCTGCGAATTGGATTATAAAAGTAGGATTTACAAAACCAGGCAGGGAGTATTTTTGTAGGTCATATGTCCGAGCAGGGCATATTTACAACTGCATTTCAATATAAGCTGTAGCTCAGCTGCTGGTGAGCTGCCCCGAGTGAAGGAACCCACAGGAGGACGGGGGCTGGTGATCACTCTGGGCTGCCTGGTGTTTCCCGAAGGAATGTGGCAGGGAAGAGCTCTGGTGTGAGGCTGTGCTCACTGTGCAGGGTTCGTGCATGAGGGTGAGGAATTAATGCTGTGAAACAGCGAAACTATGGAGGTGAGAACTGCTGTTTGCTACCAGTATGAAATGAAACTTTTTATTTATGGAAAAAATAAATACTACTACTAGTATTTTATACTTTCTTTGTGGTGCTGAAAGTGGACTACACAAAGCGCAGTGTGGAGAGAGACTGCTAAAGTGAATAAACGTGTTAGTATCAAGATAAAATATTCCTAAAGGTCCTTGGGGTATAAATGTTTACATATGAATATACCTCAATTATTCATTGCTTTTCACTGAGGTTTTACATATTGCAATACCCTTGTCACAGCCTTTTCCTAAATGGTTGATGAGCGAAGGCTGGACCTCCTGGATGGTTCTTGCTGGTGGGTTGTTAAAGCAGGTCTCTGACACAGTAGATGCGGGGCCATTTCCCTGCTTCCAACGAAAGGTTGCTATGGTACATAAAGAGGAGCTGCTTTGAGACCAGCTCTGCGTGTAACCTGCCACAGGCAGTGCAAAGAGGAGCCACTTCCTGTCTAGGACAATAAACTGTCCCGTATTTCTAGAAAGATATATGGGATAACCTGAAAATAAAAATCTTGAAGATGCATGAGACTTCTGAATACTGTAAATAGCAATTCTGTAAGGAAATGTGAAAAAAGGGGAATAGATTAACTTACAATACAGTAGAATACTTATAAACTGTATTTTAATTCCCTTTTACATATACAACTGAAATACTACTAAATATTAAGAAAAGTATAAATTAACTTTTGGTCTTTAAAACTTTAACTGTAGATTCACCAGTAAGACTTGGTAGTGAAAAGCAATGCTTTTGGCGATATCCGCATGACCTTGTGAATAAGCAGCTGTCCTTGTACAAACCAAAAAGAGAACATCTAGGTTAGGTATGCGATCTCAAGGTGGCTGAAGTTTATCAGTAATCTATAAGAACGTGGCTTTTTTCTGCCTCGCTGCATGCCATTCAGTTAGAAGTAGAAAGCTAGCTGTTTTATAATACTGGGAAATGTGTATTCTTTTAAGGATGTTACAGAAACATCCTTATTGCCTGTTAGAGGAACATGCTAGAAATTTTTCACCATCATAGGTGAGGATATGTGCAGGTTTAGAAGCCCGTACTTAAAGTAAAGATACTAGTATGATGTACATGTTGTCCATCGGGAATGTTGATTGTGAGGAAAAAGAATTTTGGAGATTGAAAGTGTTTTCCAGAGAAAGCTTATTTGCAGAGATTGTGATTTACTGGGGGAAAAAAAAAGGTCTGTGGGGGGGAAAAAAAAGAGGGGGGGGGTGAACCCGAAAACAAAAACCAACAACAAAAAACACACCCCAAAGCAACAGCAACAAACAAAAAAAAACCCCAAAACCAAAACACCCCAAATAAACAAATAATACTGGCCGACATCCATATTCTGTTTATATAGATACAATAGACATAATCACCTTTGGTCAAATATACATAAGGCCTTTGTGGGGTACAACAGTCGGATTGACTGTCCAGCTCATACTTAGCCTCTTACAGCATAGGTACCTTCTTTTGGAAGCTGTAAGTGTGGCTGAAAAGCATGTGCTTCCATTTCTCATCTTGTAGAGCAGAGTATGTCTGAGATGTACCTTACTGGAAAGTACTCTCTCCTTCTGCAGTTTAAACCTAGTGCATGAGCCTGGACTACATTCAGCTTGACTCAGAATACATGCTTAAACATACCTTTATGAATTTTTCTATTGCTTTTGCTCCAGAGCAATGCCACCCTGTTCTGTCCCTTTTAAAGTATATCACACAGATGGGCTTGGTTGCAAATGTCAGGTCTGTATTTCTCTGCAAGGTGACAATTTCACTCCAAGCTTTCAGGCAGACCTAAATTTCAGAGTCCCCCCTCATGTGTTCTGAGGTTAAGCTGCTGGGAATCTATCAGACTGTATTTCAGGGTAAGATGGAGGACATTTAATTGACCCAGATAACTTTCAGATAATTTTCATAAGCCTTATTCCTTACTCCTCTTGGTCTGTATTTCAGCACTTCCGTGTGTGCTCAAATTTGTATGATGAAAGCATAATTCTCAGATTCAAGGCGTTACCTTGTACATAGATATTAATAGTAAACATCTAACAAAGTCAGGGAAACAGTTTTAGTCGTAATATTGTGTGCAATTATCCTTTCCTACTTTTCTACCAAGCCTTAACTGAATCATAGAAATTTTAATGTGCTTATTAAGAAGCTTGTGGGAGGTTTTTTGTGGTTGTTTTATAGCTAACAGTAATCTTGCATATAAATAACTTTAAAATTTTAGAAATCAAAATATTTAATATAAAATCACATGGAATATCTGTTTATTTGGTAATCAAATTAAATACAATCTAATGCACCTGGGTAGTGGATTAAAAAGCTAACCATGGGCTCAAACAATACAGCGGTTCTATTTTTATAGAACTTTGTAGAAACTCTTTATAGGATTTTTTTTATTTCCCCGCCAACATTTTAAACTTTATCTGCAATGCAACTATTACCTGTCGTCAAACATCTTCAATTATTTATCTCTTCATTTATAATCTTCCATTAGTTTTGATGGGTAAACCCCTGTGTCTACAGGAAAGTTGGACTTAGCTTTCAAACGTTAAGGTTTTTAATCTATGTTCTTTTTCAGAAACACAAACTTAAAATTTATGAGCAAGTGCTATAACCTCAATATCTGTCATTATTTGGAAAGAGATAGCTCAGTATGTCCCCATTGCCTTGATTGAGGTCTATGCGTTGGTTTTATGTAGTTGCTTTGGCTCAGATGATGGAATCTCCACCCTAATTTTCTGTTTGATGCGATCAGTTCGCATTCCTCTCAACATAACTCAAATATATTGATGATACCAGAGTAATCATAAGGGTTAAAGTGTGTATCACTGACTGCCCACACAGTAGACATAACTGTAGAAGTTTGTGAAGTTATCAGAAGTATTTTGTTGCTATCTGGTCTGCTGATAATCACAAAATAAACAGAAATAAACTGCATTATAAAGGGCTTGCTGAATATCAGTTTTCCAGATCATTAAGGCCACTAATTATTGAAGGTGATGATCTCATAAAGCACAGATGTAGAAAAACAGCATCACATTTTGCAATAGCAGTTTCTATTTCTGAGTTCAAGTAAGGTTTCATGAAGCGTGATGGATTTAATAGTGTAGGCTTGTTAGGACTTCTCTGCAAAGAATTCACGGAGGACAGGACATGTCTGTGTACTCCTGCTTCTTAGGGAAAACGGCGTTTTGGTGATTGACTGCTTAAAGTGGAGTATAGATATGAGCTTTAATCCAAAAAACCCCTAAAACTACTAGTTTTCTATCAAATAGCCTGTCTGTTAAGTCTCACACTACTACCCTGATTTATTTATTATACCTGCTTAGTCTTTCACAATCAAATCCCAATGTAGTCTGTGACATCTGTAGGGTTTTTTTGTGTTTATTGCCAACAAAATATGCAGTGCCAAGAAATCAGAGTTCTCATGCTAACGGATTAACTCGGATGATGTTCATAACCTTAAAATTACTGTATGATGTTGACAGAAATCGGCTTTTATTCTTTTTTTTTCTTCCAGAAAACATTCTAGAAATAGTAGGTTTTTCTGGAGAAGCATCACACCCTTTTGCATGCTTTATTATCTCTCTGAACGCTTTATTCTGTTTTTATTCTACTAGAGTTTCAATTGCTTCTTTAATCTGATTATTTGAAACAGTTTTTCTTCCTTTGTTATGATACAAATTTAGCTAAAGCTTATAGTAAGTACTTTTTTCCTCTCCTGAATTAATATTCTGCTTCATACTATATAGTATCACTGATTTTGCTACCTATGGTTTGATAAACAGACATGGTATTTTGTTGCCTATTTACAGCTCTTTTTGCAGAACTTTCTTAATGAAGTATATGACTCTGTATCCAACAATGCAAACAAATAGATTTTGATGCTTTTTCATAGTTCATAACAAAAATGCTTGCAGAATCTGAACTTAAGGCTTGCCTCCCAGTCAGTTTTGTCAGCAGGAGGTTGTATTTCGCTAGTTTGCAAGCAGTATTGCTGTAAATTCTCTTGATTTCAACATTATCCAAGTTTAAAAGTCATAATGCTGTCAATATTTATAACTAAGGTAAAATATTCCTGTTTTGGGAAATGTGAAGAGGATTAGCTTTGTAATGTCTTTCATTGTGTCTCTGAAGCCCATTGGAATGGGAATAAAAAGCACTGTCTGCATCATCCTTCATATTACTTCAGTGCCACTATATCCTTGCAGCAAAGAAGTTATGGGTTCTGTTTACTAATATAAACGATATTCATGTATCTGGATCTGCTTACTTTCACAGATAAAATCTACTCAAACATCTTTCTGTACTGAAACTGAGTGGTGATAAACAGGATATTACTTAGCTCTAGTCTCCTGTTTCCCCCAGTTCTGAGGCAAATGATGCAGGGCAATGTTAGTTGCTATTTAAATGTTGTTCAAATGATTCTTCTGAAGCTGTTGCTGCTTAAAACACTTTCAGGGGTTTTAAGACATAACATGTAGACACAGTGTTGGCATTCTGCTTCACCAAGTATATAAATGACACAGGCATTGGGACCATATAGTACGTTCCCTGCAGGCTTCGTCTGGGTGTACAGAAAAAGAGGTGATGAAAATTGAGACAAAGCATGCTGTTTGAATGTAGGAGGCATAGGAATTTTTGGACATCAGATCTAAAAATAGTGGGAGGGGTTTTTTTCCTGAAATTTGTACAAGTATTGACAACTAACGCTCTCATTAAAAGATCATCATTGATAAACATCTTATTCCATTTTCTCTCCTCTTTAGTCCATCTTTTCCTGGTCATAATGTTCCTGACACACTTCAGTGACTTGATCTGAGTGAAACTGTTCCTTAGCCATGTGTTCCTATGCTAATATTCTTTCTGTTTTGCTTAAGAGACACTGAATTTTATGAAGAGTTCCAGAGGTTTTATGACACTTCAACTTGTCACTTTCCAGTGTTAGCAAAGGAAAAAAAAATGGAATGAATAATCATGTATGCCAAAGTCTTCTGAAGACCAGTTTCTGCCTCAACTATACATAATTCCAAAGGAAGATGTTGCTGTGAGGTTTAGATCCAGGAAAAAATTTCAAAGTCAGGTAGTTTGGAATCTTGCACACTTTCTCATCTCCATTCCAAAGCGGAAAAAATCCCTATGTAGTACTTCCCTATGGAGTTGTCTCTTGCTTTCTTTCTACATTATGGATAGTAATTTTTCAGGATCTGACACTTATCTTCACATCAGGGCTTACATATACACTGAAAATGAGAGAATCTCTCCTGTGCTTTGAGACCTTAAAAGATTTGAAGTCTTGGGTTTTAACTTTGCTTATTCATTCTGGCAAATTGAGCTTCAAAGAGTACATGTTATGGCATGGAAATTTTCTATCTCAATGTGGTTTTGAGCCCCTTTCTTCAGTGGAATCATCCAATAAGAACAAAAAATTAATTTTATTCGTGTCTGTTATACAACCATATATACATTCTAAAATGCAAAATACAGAAATGCAACTTTGTCCCCCTTGAAAGATCTATGTAAGTAATGTAAGACTCATTGACTTTAAGTATCTTTCACCTTAAAAAGGATGATTTTAAGCCTTTCTTTCCTCTCTTGAAAGCACAAACATAGTTCACAGATGTATTCTCTGGGAATCTTAATAGGCCTAGGGCCGAGTAGTGAAATCTTTGACAGCGAGTAGTATAATGAAGGAACAAATAACACAGATGAATAAGTTTTTCTTCAGTTGTGGCTTGGAGTTGTTTGTGGATTACAGAAAAAGGTGAGACAAGTATGCTGACCTTCCTACTTAAAGTTTTAGTTTTGTAATTCTGTTTAGTTCTATAATTCTGCTTTTCCTTTTTTTGTACATACAGAAATCAAAGATCACCACAGGCAATCTTGCATAAAGTGACAGCTGTTTATTTAAATTATCCTAGCCTCATTGTATTTCCATCTTTCTCTGACAGACATATGTTCAGTTGGTGCATTAGAAATAGATGCACATATTGTTTGCCATCCTGTAGTAACAAGGGACTGGACAATACCAGTTGCTCAGACAGTTGTATTATATTTGAGATCTATTTAACGAGTGTTGTTCTTATTTTTGTTTTAATCAATTCAGTGGCACATATGTTGAGTAAACATTTTGATTACTTTGTATTAGGAGATATGATTAATTGATCATAATAACACAAGGAAAATGTCAACAGAAGGAATAGCCTCAAGTATGTAACAGGTTAAAACTCGCCTGAGTTTGCTACAAGTATATCTTGCAGTATATATGAAGGCAGAATGATTTGTCCCATTTGCAATTTTAACGTGGATTTAATGTGAAAAGAGGTAATAAAAGTCTATAATCTTTTTCACTGTGTTGAAAAGCACTCATAGAACTGCGCTCAAACCAGGCTTGAAAATATGTATCTTTATTTTTCCTGAGGGATGGGAAAGTGGATATATTTGAAGGACACAAAGCGAATATACCGTTTTTCCCTGTGGAAAAGAAACATAGGTAGCCTTTCCTCCACCAGTTAGAGCAGGCCCAGGACAAAAGGACTCTGACCCTGAGAGGACAAAGTTCTCAGGTTTTCAAAGTAGGTAGCATAGTTAATTCTTGATATGTAGTCACTGCTCTGGGTAATCCTTCTTGCTCAGCTCCTGAGTGGTGGTGTTTGTTCAACACACGCTCCCAGCTGCCACACTCTATTTCTTACGAGTGGGGTTGTTGGTTCATACTTATAAACATAAATTCCAAGTTGCATTAACCCAGAAATACAAAGTTCAAAGGAACTGTGTTCCTAAAGCCTAGTGGAATGAAGCATTTTTGCTTAAATCCTCGTTCAACTCATTATTTTTACCCTCTTTCCAATATATCTGTTACAGTCTTATAATGCTTCGTACTTCTCATTCTGATGAGAAGAACAAATAATGACAATTGAAAAGCTAACTGAAGCAATGAAATTGAATGTATGAAGGGAAGCTTCTTTCATTTCTCATTGTCCACTCTTTATCTGGAATATTTCCTTGTTCAGGTTTTTGGAGCCTGTAGCATAATTAGGACAAGGGGTGATGGGTACAAACTTGAATATAGGAAGCTCCATCTAAACATGAGGAGGAACTTTTTTCCTTTGAGGGTGGCAGAGCTCTGGAACAGGCTGCCCAGAGAGGTGATGGAGTCTCTGACTCTGGAGACATTCAAAACCCGCCTGGATGCCATCCTGTGCAACCTGCTGTAGGTGGACCTGCTGTGGTAGGGGGGTTGGACTGGATGATCTCAAGAGGTCCCTTCCAACCTGTAACATTCTGTGATCATTGTTGGTTTGTTTTTCATTGTGTTTTTTGTTGTTGCTGTTGGTTTTGTTGAGGTGATTTTGGTTGGTGTTTGGGTTTGGTGGGTTTTTTTCTTTTTTTTTTTTTTTTTCCCCAAAAGCCCCCTATNGTTTTTTGTTGTTGCTGTTGGTTTTGTTGAGGTGATTTTGGTTGGTGTTTGGGTTTGGTGGGTTTTTTTCTTTTTTTTTTTTTTTTCCACAAAAAGCCTCTACTTCCTTGCTATTTCAAAGCAGTTGCCACAATTTTGCAGATGAAGAAATTGCTACAGTTATTATGGCTTTCTTGATTGCTTTGCCATAAAGACTCCTGAATTTGTCTTCTTTCCAAGGGCATCAGAAACTAACTGGTATACAACCCAGGCAGTTAATAGTACCAGTTTCTAAAACTGAGCATCAATGTTATGTATACTACTCTTGCTCTGGGTACTGGAAGAATTTGAACAATGATGATCATCTCTCCTGTTCCATGTAGCTTGGTTAACTAGCAGAAATGTTCTAAGAGATTGCCATCTTCCTGTATGCAGTTGTCATGAGATTCACAAGGATGACAGCAGATGGTTTGGATATCCTTTAAGCCTGTAAAGGATACCTATTCTGCTGATGAACCAGACTTCAAAAATACTCTTGAAGGTTTGTAATGTGCTGAATTCAACTTAGTACTATTTTTGAATCAGCATGAGATTTTGACTCTTCATTATGTGCTGCTATATCATTCCTATGGTCAGTTAGGTCGTTTTGCTTGAGAGTAAAACGTAAACCAAGTTTACCTTAAATCTTTCATTCTGAATTTAAATAACTTACTAATTTATACTTTGGCTTTAATTAAAAGATTTGGGAAAAAAAATCTTGGTGTTTACCTATTGGAGTTATTTACAGATGCATTCTAGCTATTCAGATTTGTCAGATGTAGGTTCAAGTATTACTGAAGTACTAATATAACTCAAAATGTATCATCAGTTATTTGATCTTGCTGGGAATGAACAGCATTTGCAAATCTTGACTATGGTAACAGCAGCAAGCAAATAATGAAACTGCAGTTTGTGTGGAAAAAAACTTATTTATAAATTAATAATTTTGAGGAATGTATTAGTTCCTCAAGAGCAATGTATTTAAGTTTAAGCAATATATTTAAGTAAAAATATTTGCTATAGCTATATAAGTTGGAGATATGCATGAACATGCAAAATATAGTTTGCAGTCAAGAGGTTGTTGCAACATAGAAAGACTAATTAGGCATCAAGAGTTAAACTGATCAGTGAAAGGTGGAATATTTTGTCTTTGGATATTATTCATCTTATACAATTATGAAATATAAGAAAGATTGTGACCACTGGGGCAGGATTGTAGGAACTTGCATTATTCCTGCATTAATGCAAACTGAAACTTTCTTAGCCTGTCTGTTAACCAGGATAAAGGGTTTTACAGTATGCAAAGTATTGGGATCATAAGGGTATTTGAGTGTGTCCTCAGGGTTTATTTCAGGTATTGAGAGGCTAATTAGAGGAAGTTTAAGTTTCAGGACTCAACACTGTTCTAATTGAAGCCACTGCCAGTTGCAGTTGGAGCAATAGGAGATTTGGTAATATTGATAACTCAAATATTTTTTTAAATATTTCTCTAAAATAATGTTATCAGTGATGAATCAATGTGATAGTAATGTAAATATATGTACTTATGTAACAATATTTCATTCATCAGCGGAATTCCCAAATTTTAGTACCTTAAGCTCTAACAAATTTAATGGAATTCTTTGAAGTATCGTGTTTCCTGACTGGTGTGCACTTTTGCATATTTAGCTTTATGTTACAAGATAGGATTGATTAAAATTATCCAGCTTTTGGATTATCATGCCCTAATCCTCTAGGTCCAACATTTTACCAAGTAAATGTTACGAAAAATGCCTCCCTTTATTTCTATTTCAACATAGTAATATCAAATTCAACATAAATCATTCTGAAAAGTCAATGCTATTGTACTTCCTCAAAGGACTGCACATGTGTGCTTTGTTTTTATTTTGAATAATAAGGTAGAACTCATAGGGCAAAAATAAATAGAAATTACTGGAGTTGAACTTTATGTAATAAAGCATCACTCATGTTGATGTACGCTACCAAGTGACATTTTGGGAGGGAAGCAAAAAACTTTTCCAAATTGTGCCTTAACCATTTCTGTGTATTTTAGTAGAAAAGGAGATTGTGGCCATAGCAAAGTTTGTTTAAACATCCTTTCATTTTTGTTACTAACTAGTGTTATTAAACTAAGCGTATATATGATATACTTTTGTGGGTGTCTCCTCAGATGTTATAGTGAAAAATACCATAGTATTGTCATAAAATAAATGAAATCCTGGAAGAATGACATACAGCAAAGTCAAGTTTCTGTACTGTGATTTTCCTAAAATGTTCTTCTTTCTCTTTACTTCTCCTCATAGCTTGCTATTAGTCTCTAATGCTTCATTTTGAGTGGTCCCATTTCCAGTAGCACCAGAATTGCATCAACTTCAAAGGTTATCTTGGATGAATGTACAGGAATTTTTTTGGTTGTCTTTTTAAAGAAAGAGTCGCATTGGAGGCTTAGTGCTTTTGCACTGCATATTCAAAAAAGCAAACAAGCTTTGATTAGTGTTACAAGCTGCAATAAGAAAATGCAGTATAATGAGGGCAGTGTGCTCAAAACCTGTGCTTTTTTGCTCTAAACTGAGATAACTAAAGAACAATACTGACACTAATGGAAAGAACCTTCTCAGTATGGTGAGAAAGCTCATTACAAAGCACAGAAAATAGAGAACAAGACTAAAGGGAAAATCTACACAGGATTATAAAGATTTTGCAGTAAATGAAAAAAAAAATCTAATTCTGAAAGATACATTTGAAAGAAAGAAACCCTTTATATACTCAGAAGGCCATAGATAACTCATCTGAGCAGATTGTCACCTTTTAATAACCAAAACAAACCACTGAAGATGAGGGTTGGAATATCAGGGGAGTTATGTTCCACATTTCAAAAGTGTATGTGCTGAGGGAAAACTGCTACAGACCAGCATCTCCAAATGGGCAAGTTAGATGTCTTTAAAAATAATTTATCTACCTCTTCCACCCCTTTGTATTTTCCTTTTGTTTTTTTTCAATGTGCCTTGCATATCAGCTTTGGTTAAGGATTGGGAATGGTGTTCCTTGGCATAACAGATGACATAAGATAACTAATAGTTCTTATATAAGAGGCAGTTTTTGAAATTATTTTTTTAAAAAGTATTTTCTTATGTGGAAATGATACTTTAAAAAACTTGTCAGAAGAAGTTTCAGTCCTTGTTTGGTAGCATGAGAAATCTTAGTGTGGCTAGTCAGGAGCATGAAAAACTCCCTTAAGGAAATACAATGACATACAGAACCTCTAAGAAAAAGGCTGGAGATGATGTTATTTCTAATATCTAATAAACTATCTGAAAAATACATGTGAATGATCTGATTCATAGCATTGCCACAATGTAATACATACTAGATTCTCTAATATGTGTTTTGCCCTTGCATCATGCTCTAGAAATGCTTTAAATGATTGGTACTAATTCATCAGTACAGCAATCCAGAAGCAGGCATTCATTAGTAACACCATTTCCTTCATTGCTTGCAACTGAAAAAAAATTTGCTGCCAAGCAATTAGATTTAATTTTCATTTGTTCTTCCCTACTTATGGCCTAAAATGTTTCTCATTGCCATCTAGAGAGAGTACATGAACCTGTGTAAAGGAAAGGCTTGAGGGGAGTGGAATAAGGAGTTCTGGGATGTTTGCCCAGTAACATCAGTGCTCAGCAGTTTCTCACTTAGCTTTATAGTTTCCAATAAGAAAAGATCTTTTCTGAACAGTGAAATGAATACTGTGTATACCTGTCATTTTCCCTGATTTGCTTTATACTCAGTTCTCTTGAATATTTATTGATTCCTATATTACCAGTTTGAGACCCTTTCATGCCTATTATGTATACCCTCTACAATTTGATTTCCAAAAATCAATATACTGTAACTAAATAGATGTTTCTACTTTCTGCTTACAAAACAAAAGCAGAACCCCAGCAAGGTTGCAATGTAAAATGAGAAAAATACAGAAAAAGTTTCAAGTGCATCCTAGTGCGCATCTTTTCTTACAACTTATTTTTGAGGTTAAGTTAGAGAATTACCTGTATAATAAATACAATACTGTAAAGTTGTTAGAATCTTCTTTTCAATCAGAAATTTTAGCTTTCAAAGTTAACGTGCTATGTACAATTACACAGATTCACCAAGCTTAATTTGTAAGGAAAAATTGGAATGTCAACATTGTTGAAATACTTCTGAAATGGAACATTTTGCTATTTTACTTGGTATTTTTAGCACTATATGCTTGCATGTTATAAAATAAAATCATTCATATGGAATGACTTTTCTCTAAATTTCCACATTTACTCCTATGTAGAGCCTGAGGGAGTTACTCTGGATTCAGTTCTTTTACACTTTTAACCTTGAATGATGGAAGGAGAAAGTAAACTTACCAAATCTGTGGATGACAATGACCTGGAAGGGCCTGCAAACAATTTGGAGGACAAGGTTACAATTTAAATTAACCTTCATAAATTGGAGAAATGATACGAATCACACAGATAACGTTCAGTAAATAGAAGTGTGAAGTACTACATTTGGCTAGGAGAAATGAAAAGCACAAATACAACAGGAGAGAGTATTGAGTAGGTAATGCTAAGCGTACGCCAGGTTGTAGGAATTGGTGAGTCAAACTGAACACGTCGAGAATGAATATTGTGTTCAGCTGTATCTTTAAGAGGCATTAATCCAGAGCCCTGTGAGTAGAGGTTTGAATAACTGCGTTTATTTAGGGTAGAAAACACAAGACAGAAGTAGGTTGATAATTCTTCCAGAATATTTAAATATTTTAATGAAGAAGGAAAATCAAGTATGCTTCATGATGTTCAAGAGTAGGATTAATTTACATTAACAGACTTTTAGAATAATGATTAGTGAAGTCCTTATACCTCAGAGATGATGAATATCAGAATAAGTTACTTCTCTTAAGTTGTGGGTTTGCTGTCAGTGTGTTTTTAAGAACAGATTAAGTATGATAATGAGAAGATGGAAAAATTACCTTTTGCATGCCTTTCTAACCTATATCTCTTTTCATAGAGTTTTTATGATCTTTAAATTTTACTCTAAAACCAAGTTCAGAATGTTCATAACATATTGTGTGACCCTTTGTTCTGTGCACCTGTTTAGTCTTCAGCATTCCTATTGGAATTCTTACAAATTTTATTGATAATTTGATATAAGTTTTCATATTTATGAAACCTTCCAACAGTGAGCATTGTTCAGTGCTAAAGCCCTACACACAAAATAAGGTTCAGCTCAGCAAAGAATAAAGCCTCATAATTGCCCCACCCAAGTCTCCTTATATTAATTGTTCTCTTTAATTAATTACAGACATGAAAGTAAATTATACTAAAGAAATTACCACTCACTTGTGACAGACAGTTGTATTCATTAATCAGACTTCTGCAGAGGCCAGTAAACAAATCTAATAAAAAGAAAATGAAATTTCTTGCTTACTATAAAATCATAAGACCTCTAATTATAAATTTAACTGATTCTAAAGGAATATAAAATTTTTCAAATAGTTAGAGAATTAAAACTAGAAACAACCTAGATAATAAATATTCTGAACAAAAAAATTATCCAAGATACCAGTGATTTTTGTTCAAATCATAAACATTAGCATGATTTCTGAAGACCAATTCTGATGTTCCCTGTAGCTTTTCACTGATTCTTTCATGTACTCAAAAAGCATCAAAAGTGTCTTTTAGATTAATTTGGTTAATAATGGCTTCATGGTACAGAACAACATGTAATTCTGGATTTTCAGAAGAGGTTGAACATCAGCTTTTTCTGTTCTCTGAATACTTGCCAGGTTAGACTGTAACTGTTGTATCTCATACCAGTTGAATCCTTTTGTGGTAGTGTCTTAGCTCAGACTTTCAGTGAAGGCTTCTGTGCCCACTGGAAACTGTATGGCAAGTGTTAATATGGGAGAGCTTTAAGTAAACTAGATTGGAAAAAAGAAGCTGTCTAGCCACAGTGCCACATGCACTGATGTCCCCTTCAGTGTCTACGGATCTTTTCACTCATCTTGAAATGCATTACATAGATTGAATCTCTGCACTGAATGGCTGAGGTTGGCACGGACCTCTGGGGTTTGCCTAGTCCAAACACCTTCTCAAGCAGGGTCACCTGGAGCAGGTTGTGTAGAGCTGAGTCCAGTCAGGTTTTAAGTGTCTTGGAGGCTAGAGACTCTATAGCCTCCCTGGGCAACCTGTTTCAGTGTTTGCCCACACAGTTGGGAAAAAAAAAAAGTATTTTTTTTTTTATAATTAGATGTAATTTCCTGTGCTTCAGTTTGTGCCCATTGCCTCCTGTCCTATCACTGAGCACCACTGAGTCTGGCTCTGTCTTACTTCATCATCTTTGTATCTCTTTGCTCCACTACACCTATGTCTCTCTTACTGGGGAGGCCAGCACCAGATGTTGCACTTCAGATGTGTGTCCCCAGTGCTGATCCCCTCCCTACGCCCGCTAGCAATGCTCTGCCTACCACAGCCCGTGCTGCTGTTGGCTGCAAGGGCACATTGCTGGCTCACAGTCGGCTTGGTGCCCACCACAACCCCCAGGTCCTTCTCGGCGAAGCCACTTTCCAGCCAGGCAGCCCCAGGCTGTGTCGGTGCATGGGGATATTCCTCCCTGCCTTGCACTCCCCTCTGTTGAACCTCAGGAGGCTCTTGTTAGCCCATTTTCCACTCTGCCAAGGTCGCTCTGAATGGCATCACATCAGTGTGAGCTATCAAAACCACTCCCCAGTTCTGTGTTGCCGCAAAGGAAAAAAACAAAGCATTACGTACTTCCACATTTTATGTCTTCTCTCCTGTAACTTAACTTTTCTAATGGCCATCATTGCAACGAAAAGATTATGAATCTTAATAACTTAGAATTGATTGGATTGAGAATTGTCAGAAAATCTTGAATATTGCGTAGAACATTTATAAAGAAATAGAGATACCCATTTCAGAAACATTGTTTGATTAATGTAGAAAATCCTCTGCTCTCTTTAAGAGAGAGTGCACAGGTCCTTTCATAATCTGGGTTTGGAAGGGGAGGAATGAATAAAAGGGAAAGGTGGAGTTTCACATAGGTTAGTGTATAAATAGTCGTCTTGACTGGGAAATACTAGTGAGGGAATTTGCTGCGTCAGAGACAAATCTTTATTTTGGTATGCATAAAGGTACCAGATTAAATGCATAAATTGCTATGAGGCAAAAACTGAATTTTTGAGTCAGTTTTAATGTACCTTTAAAATAGTGGGAACTGGGAAAATGGGATCAGTTAGCCTTTTTAAGGGGGGGGGGAGCTTTTATGGACACTGTGGTGGCTCGAAGAGCAAAGTTTTAGGAGACAGTACTTAACTGGCATGCTTTTTAATGCTTTTTGCTGCAGGCTCAAACTTGTAGGAGTAAACAGATTATCTTTTTTTAAGTCAATGCACAAATTCTTTTCTCCTGCTTAAAGCAAAGAGTTATGAGACTACACACTGAGATATGTAACTCCAGGAAACTGATTTCAGCTTTTAACCACAGAATTTTTCAGATACTATGGTTGCAAGTAGGAATCTTTAAGCACAATTTTGGTCTAAAACTATATAGTATCTTTTAAGATTTTTTTTTTTTTCCTTTTGGTTGGGGTTTATTTTTTTGGTTTTTTTTTTAAGAAATAGCCTCACAGATGTAACTTTTTGAAGGTCCTGGCAGTTGCAAAGCTAATTATTTGAGAGAGAAAATACTTTTTAAATGGACTTATTTATCAATATGATACAGTTTGAAATGTAGAAATGGTAATTATATAGGTAATTTTAATTAAATTTAGCTTTATCTCCAGACTCACATCTATTTAATTCCCTAGTGACTTAGATTAAATATGGAGGTAATGCTGACCAGTATTTTATATACAGACAAATACAGGCTATGAAGATAAGAATCACTAATGTGTGCTACTGTCCAGAGCTGTATTCATATAAAGGTAAAGTTTCAGTTTTAACTAACACATTTTATTTGTATGACTGTTATTGCTTTGTTTTTCGGTAGCTTAGGAGCTCCTCCCAGGAGCCCGGGTTCTTACCCTATGCAGACCTGTATGCACTGTATACTCTGTTGCTTTTAAGGCAAAGTGTTTCAGACTTGGTGCAGCTACTAGGCTACTAGTATGCAACCTGGACATCGCCTTTCCAACAAAGCATATAACACTCGCCTGGTAAATTATAAACAAACAAGTACATTTTATTGACTGTATTACTGATATACTTCTAAGATACTGTCAGCATTTTGTGACTTTCATTTGAGCATGTCTCTTTTACGAGTTTTTACATAATACAGATGCTTCTGCCTGAAAGAATACAACTGAAACTAGTTGTACTTTTTACTATTGATGCTTTTATAAAAATATTAAGGATTTGTGTGTGTGTGCTAGAAGTCCAATACCACTAAATAGGCTTTCTTTCATGCGCCTGCTGCTCTCAGTCTCTCTCTTCTGAACAGATTGCAGACAAGTGATAGTGTATTGAGCAGGGCAGGTTGTGATCATTTAATTCCTATTCCTTATGAACTTCTCAGGCTTACTTGAACTATAGTAGTTCTGGACAGAAAAGACCCTGCCTTCAGGAATGTGTCGTTAGAGTATTTCTTAAATGACACCCTGCCACCCCACCCCCCCAGTCCCGGTGTCAATGAGCTTTCTTTTGTTTTTTACTGAGTAAACTTAGTTCTAAATGTAGCAGTCTGGTGTGTTAATAACAAGCAGGTATATAATTACGAGGGCCTGGCAACCAATACAGAAAACCCAGCAGCTGCTCAGGGCCACACAATACAGCATTGAATCATAGCAAGCTCAGCTTTCAAATTTTAACAAATAATATTCCGGTTTAGTAAAATAAAATAGCTTGTATTTAGCTGAAGCAGACAGTCTCTCACATTTTTTCCCAATCTTTCTTATCTTCGGACTCATACATATTTTTAAAATTCTGTGTTCTGTTCGCCTTTTCTGTGGAATTATTCTTGAAGTTGCTTTATAAAACACAATGGTTCATTTCCAAACACTCCTTACTTTTGAGAACGCCTCCATAATGCTGACAATTTCAAACCCTAAAAGGCTTCCAATATCAAATCAAATGCTGATTTTTATGCCATTCAGGAAGTGAAGGATGAGAAGGAAGGATTAATGTTTCGTACTTCACAGTGAGGTAGAGCAGTAGCATTAGAAAGCATGATAATAAAGAAGTATTTTTTAATCTATGGAAGAAGAAAAGACTTGTTCTAGCCTCAAGACTAAAATGGCAGGCAAGCAAGAAGTAAATATCAAACCAGAATCAACTAAGGAAAAGATAGGGAAAGAAAAGAAATAATTAGATAATTTCAAATAACCTGTACTACCCTTACTTCGCCTTTGTTAATGAAGACAGACCCTTTGGGTGGTATGGTACTGCTTTTTTCACCATACCCCATCCATCTATTTCCCTCGGTTTTATGTATTGTCCTGGGGACGATACAATGAACAGTTTAATTTACTCCGAGGAACACGTTGGATTATCACAGGGATGTAAGTAAGGCAGGGAACTGTCTAGGAGTTAATTCCAAATAAAATAGTCCTTGCTATTTATTTTTAAGCTCAAAGTGATCAGCTATATTTCTTATACTCGGGAATCGGGGCGCAGGGGGGAGGAAGAAGGGCCACTATATTTTTCCTCTCCATGGCTTTGTCTCCTGGCAGCAGTTTCAGATTTCAAGTAGTCATTATGCATGTATGCAAAAAACCATGTAAAAGGTCCAGGCAAGAGTAGTAAAGTACTGCGCCAAGTAGCAATCGGCTGAGAACAAATTACAAATTGATGTTCCTCCAGTTCAAACAGTTGTAACAATGGCCACGCTTTTTCTGAAGGAATGTCTTCTTGAGGATTTTGGCCCCTGTCTTAATGTATATGTAAACTTGCATACCTGCTTTTCTTTGTCCAGTAGTTTGGGGGGGGGGGGGGGGGG